>CM055905.1:24538146-24824398 GCA_029582155.1 Panopea generosa
ATAATATACTGTTCTGTAACAAGGCTAGAATAGTCGAGTTAACGTTGTTCTTCGACAGCTCTTGTTATACCTGTGCATTGCTGGTTTCACCATGTCTGTATATCTGTCCATCTGTAAACAGTTTTGTCTAGGCTGTAATTTCTTCATTAATATTCACACTTGGCCTTGCAAGAGGATTGAACTCATGACCCTCCAATCCTAAACCTGTCAGATGCTCTGCCACTGACATTCAAAGTTTAGTTGTTAAACATTTTATTGAAACTTTTCTTTTTCTATTTTCAGGTGACTGGTACCTGTACCATGCCAAGTGAGGATCAACATCCAGTTGCTGATGAGGTACCTCAGGTAGTTGTAGTTAGGGCTCCTGTTGCTGTGGCAGACCCCGCCCCGGTAGGTTCGTGTGTCTCTGTCCGTCGCTGTATCCGTCCGTCCGTTGCTACTGACCATACGGCTGTATGCGTCAGACCCACAGCCTGTGTTGCTGTCCCTCGGACTGCTTCTCCTCCCGCCGTTGTCCGTGTCAGGCTTGCCGAGCCTGTTCAGCTTGCTCCAGTTCAGCTTTTTGTTGTTCACCCCCCACCCGTCCGTGAAGCAGTCCCTGCACCACCGGCACCCCTTAGGCGCTCTACTCGAGCTAGACGACCCCCCCTCAGATACAGCGACACTCCAGTTAGGGTTAGGGTAGTCCCAGCCCCTGTTCTAGAGGTTAGGACTAGGTTAGGAAGGGTGTCTCGCCGTCCGGACAGGTTGTCGTATTGATAGTTTTGTAGGGGATTTCTGTGGCTGGGAAGTAGGTTAGGTATTAATCTATTAATCTATTAATCTAATTTGTTGTACAATTTTTTAGTAAGATCATTTTTAATTTGTTGTACAATTTTTAGTAAGATCATTTTTAATTTGTTGAATGGTTTTCAAGACTGTTCAAGGCATTTTTTTTTATCTCCATAGAGGTGTGGGTATGATGTATTTCCATATTTATCATACATTTTTTTTCCTGTTTTGTCTATTCATTTAGCCATAGATTTCCCCTATGTATGTAGTCAGTTATTTGAATAGAAGTCTTGAGTAGCAGATTAAACTGTAGTGTAATGGGATCACTAAGGTGGCTGTTTCTTTATTAAGTTAATTTATTTTAAGTTTTTAGTTGCTTAATATTATAAAGGGTTTATCACTTTGTTTTGTATTTGACATACTTAATGTAATTTTATAGAATGTTAGGCTGTATGGGTCTTCACTCACTGAAGATTCCCATATTCTATATAGACATCCAGGGTGAGTTTCTATGCAGTCTCGAGATGTGTTTGCTGTGACAACAACAATGGTCATTTTTATATGTATTATTGTAAAAAGGTATTTAGGACTTTTTAAGCATAAATACTTGTTTCAACAAACAGTTTTTTCAGAAGAAATTTGATTTCAACTTTCATTAAGTTATTTCTTACTTTAATAATAAATGTGTTGCGGACCACAACACTTGTTACTTTCATTAAAACTTTAAGATTAATATGTGGTGTTTTATTTGTTTTCAAATTATTTTTTGTGTTAATAATGGAACTTATTCTTTTAAATACATGTAGTTTTTTTTCCCATTCCTTTGATCATAGAATAGATTTCTATGATTCTGTCGCAGGCTTAGAAGAGATGGTTCTGATACTTAAACAGAGTTGTCTGAATGGCGCGTTAGACAGATTTCAGTGAAGCTGTTGAGGCCCCTTTGTCAACAGTTTCATCTCTATGAGTCTTTCCAATGAAGATATCTCTGTATATCATTATCTTCTCTTTTGAGAATGTGGAAGTTTTATAGTCGCTATTTGATTGTTCAAATGGAAAAAATGGACTCCAACTAACTTCTCTGCTCTCTTGGGAAGTTTTACAAAAATAAAGATGAAGTAGGATAATCAAGCTTAGATTTTAGAGTCCATTATTTATTTCCCTACTCTCTTAGGAAAGTTAAATTCATTGCTGTAGTAATTGCACTAGTCAGTGATTTCTTGTATTTTATGAAATCATTTGCCTAATACACAATTACTTAACTGTACTTTTTTTAAAGATTTCTAGTATAAGATATTTTTTCATTCCTAAGATCATAAAATAAATTTCTATGCTTTTTTATCACAGTCAAACCACCTCTGCATATCATACTCTTATTTTTTTTAATGTTTCATTAATAATTATATGGTTTTCACTCACTGAAGACTAAATGAGGTATTTAATCTGCAACAATAGGCTTCTGTTTGATAATTGAATTTCTGTTTTCAGTGAACTATTGTATTTCATTGTGACAGAATGTAGTAGTATTGTTCTGATAGTACTGTACTGTACTGTACTGTACTGTATTGCACTTTAATGTATTGTAGTTATAATAATAAAGGAGTATTGTGACTGACATATTGTATTGTATTGTATAATATTGTAGTATATTGTATTGTATTGCATTGTATTGTATTGTGACCGTGGCGTGGTCTAGTGGTAGAGCGTCCGCCTCGCATGCGGAAGGTCGTGGGTTCGATCCCCGGCCGGGTCATACCAAAGACTTTAAAAATGGTACTAGAAGCTTCCTCGCTTGATGCTCAGCATTTAGAGGAGAGTTCTAGGTCTGGTCGGCCCGGTGTCAGTATAATGTGACTGGGTGGGGTATCATACCATGTGTCTGCGGCATGATATTCCAGTGTGACAGCGCTCAGAATACTGTCTCAAGTAGACACCGTCGCGATATGACTGAAAAATTGTTGAAAGCGACGCTAAACACCATACAACAACAACAATGTATTGTATTGTAGTTATAGTTATAGTAATATAGGAGTATTCTGACTGACATATTGTATTGCTTTGTATTGTATTGTATTGCACTTTAATGTATTGTAGTTATAGTAATATAGGAGTATTGTGACTGACATATTGTATTGTATTGTATTGTATCATATTGCAAGTCATAGTGAATTGTAATTTACAGTATTAGCTGCAAGAGTATTATCGTAGTAGAAGTGTTTTGTGTCACATCAAAGGGTTTATCATGTATATATATATATATACCTGTGTACTGTAGTTTTGTTTGATACATTGCAGTTTTTACCAATCATTTACCAATGTTGGATTGCTGCTGTTGTGGTGAAGAGATGCTGTTCCATGGGTCCTGCCGATGGTGATGGTGCTGTTATGGTGAAGAGATGCTGTTCCATGGGTCCTGCTGATGGTGATGGTGCTGTTGTGGTGGAGAGATGCTGTACCATGGGTCCTGAGGAAGCATGTTGTTTGTGTTGAGAGATATGTAGGGTTGGATAGGTAGTGTGTTGTGTTGTATGGTTGTTGATGGTGTGGTGTATTATGTGGAGTGGTCCGAGGTTGGTGGTGTGGTGTGCTATGTGGAGTGGTAGGTTATTGGTGGTGCACTGTGGTGTACTATGTGGAGTGGTCGGTGGTTGGTGGTGTGGTGTGCTATGTGGAGTGGTGGGTTGTTGGTGGTGCACTGTGGTGTACTATGTGGAGTGGTAGGTTGTTGGTGGTGTGGTGTGCTATGTGGAGTGGTAGGTTGTTGGTGGTGCACTGTGGTGTACTATGTGGAGTAGTCGGTGGTTGGTGGTGTGGTTTGCTATGTGGAGTGGTGGGTTGTTAGTTGTGCACTGTGGTGTACTATGTGGTGTTGGTGGTGCACTGTGATGTGCTATGTGGAGTGGTAAATTGTTGGTGGTTCACTGTGGTGTACTATGTGGAGTGGTAGGCTGTTGATGGTGTTTGATGGTGTGGTGTACTATGTGGAGTGGTAGGTTATTGGTGGTGCACTGTGGTGTACTATGTGGAGTGGTAGGTTGTTGGTGGTGCACTGTGGTGTACTATGTGGAGTGGTAGATTGCTGGTGGTGCACTGTGGTGTACTATGTGGAGTGGTAGGCTGTTGATAGTGTGTGATGGTGTGGTGTACTATGTGGAGTGGTAGGTTATTGGTGGTGCACTATGGTGTACTATGTGGAGTGGTCGGTGGTTGGTGGTGTGGTGTACTATGTGGAGTGGTAGGTTATTGGTGGTGCACTATGGTGTACTATGTGGAGTGGTCGGTGGTTGGTGGTGTGGTGTGCTATGTGGAGTGGTAGGTTAATGGTGGTGCACTGTGGTGTACTATGTGGAGTGGTATATTGTTGGTGGTGTTGTATGCTATGTGGAGTGGCAGGTTGTTGGTGGTGCACTGTGGTGTACTATGTGGAGTAGTCGGTGGTTGGTGGTGTGGTGTGCTATGTGGAGTGGTGGGTTGTTAGTTGTGCACTGTGGTGTACTATGTGGTGTTGGTGGTGCACTGTGGTGTGCTATGTGGAGTGGTAGATTGATGGTGGTTCACTATGGTGTACTATGTGGAGTGGTAGGCTGTTGATGGTGTGTGATGGTGTGGTGTACTATGTGGAGTGGTAGGTTATTGGTGGTGCACTGTGGTGTACTATGTGGAGTGGTAGGTTGTTGGTGGTGCACTGTGGTTTACTATGTGGAGTGGTAGATTGCTGGTGGTGCACTGTGGTGTACTATGTGGAGTGGTAGGCTGTTGATAGTGTGTGATGGTGTGGTGTACTACGTGGAGTGGTAGGTTATTGGTGGTGCACTATGGTGTACTATGTGGAGTGGTCGGTGGTTGGTGGTGTGGTGTGCTATGTGGAGTGGTAGGTTAATGGTGGTGCACTGTGGTGTACTATGTGGAGTGGTAGATTGTTGGTGGTGTTGTATGCTATGTGGAGTGGCGGGTTGTTGATGCTGCAGTGTGGTGTACTATGTGGAGAGGTCGGTTGTTGGTGGTGCACTGTGGTGTACTATGTGGAGTGGTAGGTTGTTGGTGGTGCACTGTGGTGTACTATGTGGAGTGGTCGGTGGTTGGTGGTGTGGTGTGCTATGTGGAGTGGTAGGTTGTTGGTGGTGCACTGTGGTGTACTGTGTGGAGTGGTCGGTTGTTGATGATGTGGTGTACTATGTGGAGTGGTCGGTTGTTGGTGGTGCACTGTGGTGAACTATGTAGAGTGGTGGGTTGTTGGTGGTGTACTGTGGTGTAGTATGTGGAGTGGTTGTTGTTGATGGTGTGTGATGGTGTGGTGTACTATGTGGAGTGGTCGGTGGTTGGTAGTGTGGTAGGTTGTTGGTGGTGCACTGTGGTGTACTATGTGGAGTGGTGGGTTGTTGATGGTGCACGATGGTGTGGTGTACTATGTGGAGTGGTAGGTTTTTGGTGGTGTACTATGTGGAATGGTCGGTGGTTGGTGGTGTGGTGTGCTATGTTAAGTGGTAGGTTGTTGGTGGTGCACTGTGGTGTACTATGTGGAGTGGTGGGTTGTTGATGATGTGGTGTAATATGTGGAGTGGAATTTTTCATAATATTTCATTTTATTTATTGCTAGGTCCTGTAGTATTTGTGAAGATGAGACAACAATGGATGCAGTTTTATATTATTTTATCATATGTTTTGCTAGGTCCTGTATAATTTGTGAAGAAGAGATAACAATGGATACAGCTGTACATTATTTTATCATATTTATTGCTAGGTCCTGTATTATTTGTGAAGAAGAGATAAGAATAGATGCAGCTCTATGCTATTTTATCATTTTTATTGCTAGGTCCTGTATATATGGTGAAGATGACACATTATTTTATCTTATTTACTGCTAGGTCCTCTATTATTTGTGAAGAAGAGATAAGAATGGATGCAGCTCTACGTTATTTTATCATTTTTATTGCTAGGTCTTGTATTATTTGTGAAGAAGAGATAAGAATGGATGCAGCTCTACGTTATTTTATCATTTTTATTGCTAGGTCCTGTATATATGGTGAAGATGACACATTATTTTATCTTATTTACTGCTATGTCCTCTATTATTTGTGAAGAAGTGACAACAACGGATGCTGCTCTACGTTATTTCATTTGATTTATTGCTAGGTGATGTAAAATTGAAGATGAGACAACAATGGATGCAGTTCTATGTTATTTTATCTTATTTATTGCTAGGTCTTGTATAATTGGTGAAGACGTGAATAGAAAGGATGCAGCATTACATTATTTTATCTTTTAATTGCTAGGTCATGAATTATTTGTGAAGCTGTAACAATAACAATTGCAACTCTACATTATTCATTGTTAGGTCTTGTAAATTTGCTGAAGACGTGACAACGATTTTCCCTTATATTTTAAATCGTAATTGTTATTACATTGTATCTTATAACATTGCATAGTATCTTATTTAATATTGTATTTTTTATTATTTTATGTTATTTCATCTTATATCCTTATATCTTATTGCACATATTGTGTTGTATTAATTGTATCTTATATTTTGCTATTATTTTATTTCTTAACCATTTTTCTAAATATTTAACAATAATTAATGATAACTAATAATTAACAATAACTAATAATTAACAATAAAAATTAACAATAACTAATAATTAACACTTATAAATAACAATAACAATGAACAATAACTAATTATTAACAGTAACAATTAACAATAACTAATAATTAACACTTATAATTAACAATAACAATGAACAATAACTAATTTTTAACAATAATGATTAACAATAACTAATAATTAACACTAATAATTAACAATAACAATTAACAATAAACAATTAACAATAACTAATAATTAACACTAATAATTAACAACTAATAATTAACAAAAACTAATAATTAACATTATAATTATCAATAACTAATAATAACACTAATAATTAACAATAACATTAACAATAACTAATAATTAACAATAACTAATAATTAACAATAACTAATAATTAACAATAACTTATAATTAACACTAATAATTAACAATAACAATTAACAATAACAATTCACAATAACAATTCACAATAACTTATAATAAACAATAATAACTAACATTAACAATAACAATTAACAATTACTAATAATTAACAATAACTTATTATTAATAATTAACAATAAATAATTATTAACACTAATAATTAACAATAACTCATAATTAACACTAATAATTAACAATAACTAATAATTAACAATATCTAATTATTAACAATTAACAATAACTAATAATTAACACTAATAGTTAACAATAATAACTAATAATTAACAATTACTTATAATTAACAATTACTAATAACTAACAATTACTAATAACTAACAATTACTAACAATTGACAACAATGTTCAGTCGGCTCAAGTTAATGGGGTTTGTCTAACTGATGAGTCCTGGAAACCCTGTATGGGCCCTTAAAACATAATCGGGACGAAACGCACTTAATACTTTTAATTGGGGCATGTTAAAATCTGACAGGAAACTTTTAGAAACTCTTTTTCTATGGGGCTAGCTCTGATTAATGAGCTTAAAGTGGTATTATACAAATAACCAAAAATATAAATCCAATTTTATTATAACAATTAAATTTTTCATAGATATTAGGTGCGTCTTAGAGATATTGTTTGCACTGTTAGTATTAATTTGTATGATATTCTATAACTTTTATCAACAGTATTTCAGATATTTAAAAATGGTCAGTGGTCGTAATCATCTTTTCCTTGGATCCACTTGGTTGTTATGGTCTCACTTCACAGTTGAATTTTGTTCCTTGTTCTATATAAAATAAGGTTTAGGATTTCCATGGTAAAAAAAGAATTTCACATAGAATTTTTTTTTCATAGCAGGAATGTATACCAACATAAAAATGCACAATATCTGGTAGGTTGACTAAGTTGTTTTTTTTTGTTTTTTTTGAAGAAAAAAAAATTGTCCTTAAATGCTCATAAATACATGCATATGTTGAAATCCTATAAAAGTCACTTTTTAACACCAGTGATGTTTTATTGCAGTTTATGCTATGCCAACTTCTGCTCTACTCATCTGCAGCAAGAAATCACAACCATTATGATTCATTTTGAAAATATTTCAAAACCAAATTACAAAGGCCTTTTTTTAAGCGTAAGAATCATGTTACCATGGAAAAAGGGATGTAACTGATGTAGTGTGGTGACACTTGGGTAGGTACAGGACATTGGGGCCAGGAATGTTCAAATACAATAACACAAAAGTATTTCAAAAAAACAATTAACTATTGTAGATATTTAGCTGTAAACTAAATACAGCAGCCCTTTAATAGAAAGAATATAAGCATGCACACTTAATGACAGCAAGTTATTTCAAACATCAAAATCACTTCAATCTATGTTTCATTTATACCAAACAGCTAGATCACTTCAACCTTTTATTTCATTAAAAGCTCATTAAACTTCCGAAATGGTCGTTTTTAGTTTTAATTTAAATCAGTTTTACTCTTCCAGATGATAGAAGACATGTTTATTTGGTCACTGAGAAACTATGGAAACGAAAAAAAATATATATAAAGCACATCATTAGTACATAATTAAGAATGGGTTTTGTTTACAAATTAATGTTCGTCTCTTTCCAATAAACACCTTCAGTAACGAAGCTTGTTCGGAAATGCGTCGGTCGGTAATATATGATGAATTCACTTCAGAGAGAAACATAGTATGGGGAACTGTAGGGGATGCAGTTAAATATTAAATAGATAGTTTTAAAGAACATCCCCTCTATTCCACTCTGTGTATTAATGAACTGGAACCCACAACCTAATATAGACAGGTAAGCGATGAATCGTTCATATGAAATTAAAAATAGAATTACTTCTTTTAATAACTGTACTAGCCTGTGTGTTTCCGGCTAAGAATAGAATCCCTGTCGATCTCTGCAGAATGGGTAGGAATCCTCCAAATGGGTGTTGTGTTCATTTTATCATTTTTTGTCGTGTTCACTTTTGTGGTTAAATTATCAACCCCTGTGTGGTTCAAGGGAGCCATATGAGTGATGGCAAGAATAGGATCACTTTGGCTTATGCATGTCGTAAGAAGCAACAAATTGAGTAATAAGACAGAATTTGCTAAAACTCTGCAGTTATCAAGGTTCTAGGTTCATTCTACATGTTCATTTGTTGATTTTTTTTTTTTAATCTGTATGTTAATTTGTTGTTTTTGTACATGAAGTGTGAACCTGAAATCTTCCTTCCTGTTGGCGTCAAATAACCTATGTGTTAGTACGCCGTAAAACCTTATTCATTCATTCCTTAATAACTGTACTAAACAAACCACCCATGGTAGCCTCTTAATATTGACTGTGATAAGTGATTTGTGATGTAATAGCGTGTGTGATTATAAGTGTCACGCCTATATGCAAGGGAGGATCCTGAGTAAGAGATACTAGACCAAACTACTATTCCATAGTCATTGGTTTTCAGTGCATATAACTAATATAATACATACTATGTTCAAAACAGTTTTATTGAAGCCGACATCATATATACTTCTTTTAAAAAAGAAACCCCAAAAACGATACAGGATATTAGTGAAGACATAACTTTTCTAATCTTCTTAATGAACCCCTTATCTAATGGTCTTAATCCGCAGACTACCACTGCAATATGCATTTGTGTACTTCGGAACACTGGCGGAGGTACAGTCGGAAAGCAACCCAAGTCACTACATAATAACAAAAATGTGAACAAAAATTAAAAGCTTGGTCTGCTTGTCTAAGAAATACACATTTCAATCGAAGTTATTTATTTTCTCGCTTTTTTAAAAACAGTCACTAATGGGTCTGTATGAATGGTTTTAGCAAAACTATAAACACATTTAATTACAATAATTTTTGTTATTATCAAAAAAAGTGCATTTCGGAAGTTTAATGAGACTTTGAATATAATCATTTTATAAAATATTGTAGTAATAATTATTATAGTAAGAGTGAATAACATGGCTGGTTGACTTTTTATTCACATATGACTAATTGTAATATATTCATAAATCTTATCTAATTTGCTGTTTGCATTAAGCGTCTGTTCTAGCATTTCAAATGCTTTGATACAATATATTTAAGGGTGTTTAAAACACATTTTCTGCTTTTTGAAATACAGGGTCAGTGAGCATATAATAGTCATGTTGAATTGGAAAAAGTGTTTTTAGCCAATTTTAAAAAATCCTGATATATTCCCTTTAATGTGTATATGCATCTGGATAAACCAAGTAGATGTATTTAAAATATGAGCAATATTGAAGAAACTAAGTTGGTTTGATTTATTTAGTGTCATAATTATGTCATCAAGGATTAAAAGGTGAACAGTTTACCTAATCACTCTTTCCTGGCATCCTGAAAGTTTAACCAGCAAACCCATCTCTACATATGAGTAAAGTTATTGCCTTTTACTCGAAAAGTCACCAATGGAACATAAACTTTATGGTGATGATATAATAGATTCACATTACAGTCAACACTACAGCATCAATATCATCATCATTATCTCAATCCTCATCATCACCACCCTTACCATCATCATTATAATTACCAACACCACCACTATCATCATCATTATCATCATTATAACTACCACCACCACCACTATCATCATCGTTATCATCATCATCATAACTACCACCACCACCACTATCATCATCATCCTCATCATCATAACCACCACCACTATCATCATCATTATTATCATCATCATAACTACCACCACCACCAATATCATCATCATAATAACTACCACCACCACCACTACCATTATCATCATCATTATCATCATCATAACTACCGTCACCACTATCATCATCATTATAAGCATCAACAACAAACTCCAATAGTAACAACAACAACAACAGCATTGATGATTCCTATCCAAAAGGGACACAACAAAACTAGTTTTGTGAATCAGACATGAAAAAGGTTAAGCCAATGCGAATTAGACATGAAAAAGGTTAAGGTTAAGTCAATGCGAATCAGACATGAAAAAGGTTAAGTCTACATTAAAAATTGATACCGGAAGGAATTGAAATTACTTGGAGAAGAAATCAAAACATATAAGGAGAGCGAACATATTGATGAAACAATTGTTTATTGTAAATTAGATAAATTATGCTAGCATGGTATCGAAAACCTCCTGATGTGCTTAACACAGGCCAGTGTTGTTGATTGAAACTTTGATTGAATGATTATTTTTAATTAGGTTATATATTTGCACAGTGTTGATACTTGTTATTAAACTTAATAGATCATAATCGATAATATAGAGATGTTATTCTAATATCTGTATTATTGTCAATTATTACTACCAAATTAACAATCTACAATTTAAATTGTTTTGAAATTATATTTTCAAAAACACTGTCTAGCTAATTTACAGAGGAAGAACCCATCGGACATTACCTCCCTTTACTAGAGAAATATGTATACTTTATTGAAACATAATGTGGACATTACCTCCCATTACTATAGAACTATGCATACATTATTGAAACACAATGTGAACATTACCTCCCTTTATTAGATATAGATATAATTTAGACATCATTCAACTGTAAGTCAATGAGCATAATAATTTGCCAAACACAAACTACTTTAACTGTAGCCTGTATTAATTCGATATTTGAAGTCCGTGTCAGTATATTGTGACTGGATGGGGTACCATACCATGTGACATGATACTCAAGTGTGACAGCATGAAAAAATGTTGGGTTGAAAGTGACGCTTTACAGTATAAAACAACTTATAATATCTACCGGTACTAGCAATCCCACCCTTTATACTTTGATTTTATATTTAATAGTAATCAGGGGCGTATCTAGGATTTCAGTTTAGACGGGGCCAACTAAGAGGGTGCAATACAAAGTCTGGATGTTTTTCAGTAAAAATATAGTGGATTTTAATAATAAAATATGTGACTTTTGGGGGTTGGAGGCAGGGAGTGGGGGCGTGTGCTAGGAGTTTATGATTGTAATTATCCCGAGCTGAAGGCTTGCTGGTGAGCTTATGTAGTACAGCTTGCTGGTGAGCTTATGTAGTACAGCTTGCTGGTGAGCTTATGTAGTACAGCTTACAAGTGAGCTTATGTAGTATAGCTTACAGGTGAGCTTATGTAGTACAGCTTGCAGGTGAGCTTATGTAGTACAGCTTACAGGTGAGCTTATGTAGTACATCTTGCAAGTGAGCTTATGAAGTACAGCTTGCTGGTGAGCTTATGTAGTACAGATAACAAGTGAGCTTATGTAGTACAGCTTGCAGGTGAGCTTATGTAGTACAGCTTTCAGGTGAGCTTATGTAGTACAGCTTACAGGTAAACTTATGTAGAACAGCTTGCAGGTGAGCTTATGTAGTACAGCTTGCATTTGAGCTTATGTAGTACAGATTGCCGGTGAGCTTATGTAGTACAGATTACAAGTGAGCTTATGTAGTACAGCTTGCAGGTGAGCTTATGTAGTACAGTTTACAGGTGAACTTATGTAGTACAGCTTACAAAATACAGTTCGTATTAAAGCATATTAAGCAACAACAAAAAATTCTGCTTGCCAAACAATATAATTTATTTTTTTTAATACTGGTTTAAATTTTATTCACCATAATACATGCACATGTGTATACTAATATTTAGAAAATAAATAGATGTACTGAGGTAGAATTATACAAATGTAATATATTCTAAGGTTCTGTTTCAAAATCATTTACAGTTGAGGTAATAGAGTTGAACCCGGTGGGGGGAGGGTGCACTCCCTATATATTGGTGAATACATGTGTGCCGCCGTTTTGACCATTATTTTTGGACATATGATGTAGAGTTTTGACCCCGATTTCTTTTGCACAATACATTGTAGAGCTTTGACCCTCCTTTCTGGACCATAATACAGACTTCTGAGCCGATGTTTAATCCAGGATTCAATCCCCTCTTGCCTAGGCACTCCAGGCTAGGAAAGATATTATGCCATTGTGCACACAAAGATTTATTTAGATTAAATGGAGAGTTTTGACTCCAATATAGTTTGTTTGAATGTTGAGTTTTGACCACCATATAATTTGTTTGAATGTAGAGCTTTGACCACCATATAATTTGTTTAAATGTAGAGCTTTGACCCCTGTATAATGTTTTTGAATGTAGTTTTGACCCCTATATAATTTGTTTGAATGTAGAGTTTTGACCCCTGTATAATTTGTTTGAATGTACAGTTTTGACCACCATATAATTTGTTTGAATGTAGAGCTTTGACCACCATATAATTTGTTTGAATGTAGAGTTTTGACCCCTGTATAATGTTTTTGAATGTAGTTTTGACCCCTATATAATTTGTTTGAATGTAGAGTTTTGACCCCTGTATAATTTGTTTGAATGTACAGTTTTGACCACCATATAATTTGTTTGAAGGTAGAGTTTTGACCCCTATATAATGACATACACATGAATACTGAATGGTCTTTTTATCTGACATTCTTGATGACCTTTTTTTAGGCATTTCTGGTTGTCGGAAAAATAAGTCACCGAGATTCCAGAAAAACAAGAGGCCCAAGAGGGCTTAAATCGCTCTACTTGCAACAAACGGACAGACCCTTGGGACCTGACTTCTACAAACCTTTTAGGAGACCTTCATGAAATGCTACATGTAAAATATCTAAGGTTTATAGGCCTTTAACTTTCAGAGAAATGTTTATTACAGTTTTACTTAAGATATGTTTATAAGCGACTTCTTTTTCTGGCAATCTTGATAACCTCATTTTCTGACAATCCCAGCAACTTATTTTTCTGGCTATCACGGTGACTTCTTTTTCTGGCAGTCTTGATAACCTATTTTTCTGGCTATGCCGTGACTTCCTTCTCTAGCAATCTTGATAACCTAATTTTCTGGCAATCCCAACGACTTATTTTTCTGTCCATCTTGATAACTTAATTGAGTGACTACTTTTTCTGGTAATCTTGATAACCTATTTTTCTGGCAATCCCAGCTACTTATTTTTTTGGCAATCTTGATAACCTAATTTTCTGGCAATCCCGGTGACATTATTTTTAAGCAGGTTAAAAACCCTGGTACCACCACGGAAGTCAGAACGGTTTGTCTTTGTCGGGTGAAAAAAAGTTTAGAATTCCTTTCTTCTATATCTTTAGTATTTTAGATCTTTTCCTAGTACATATATCTAATACAGCTATAGCCATTTATATATTTTTCTTTATATGTACACTTGATTTGTCTTATAAATGAGTTACTTTATCAAACACATGGTTATATCTGATATTATTATTTTCTCAAATTCTATTATATCCTTCTTTCTTTGCGCACCGTTGAGTGATTATCAAGTTTGATAGTTCCATATTTTTGATATAAGATTACCGTAAAATGTCTGATGAATCTCACGGTATAAAAGATGTTACGCCAGTAATTAATAATCGGTCATGTTGCACAAAGTTGCCAAGTGTGTTCTATGGAGCAACGTTAATCATCAGATTTGGCCAAATAAATTTGTTCAGAATAATGTTATTTTACGAGCCGGCCACTTTCTAGTGATTGAAGACTTAAATTAATAAAATAACCAAAGTAGGAAGTCAATGGAATAAACAAGATAATTTCGATTTTCAAATCATATAATGATCAATAGTAATGAGGGTCTGTTAGTGTTTTTTGCCATTTATTTTTTTGCATATGCCATATAGGCGAAATATTTTTTGGCATATGCCATATCAGGTTATTGATTTTTCTATATGCTATTCGAAAATTGAATTTAAATTCTGATACTTTTATTTTCTATTTTGAGTCTTTTGATCTATTTTGATCTATTTTCAAGCCTCTTCAAGATCCCTACACGATCTAAGAATCACCACCGTACGCCAAAAAGTTACCTTTGATGACCTTTAATGCAGTTTGACCATTTCTCTACTAAAAATTAGAGATATACATACAATTACAGACTCGCAATCTTAACTTTATTTTCTCCATATAGCAAAAAGTATTTTTTTGCATATGCCATATGAGGTCATTTATATTTTACATATGCCATATGGGTATCACCAATTTCAATTAGATCCGTTATACATGTTTGCCCGTAGTAAAAATTGTTTCATCTTTAAAAAAAAGAGTCTGAATGACGATGCGAAAGTCTTCTAGCAGTATTTAAGTGCTGTTTATTTTTAGAATTGGGTGTTCGTTTAAAGTTTATCATCCCGAATATGAAAGACGACCATCCTTAAACACAAACAAAACATGTTGAGAACTTTTGGTGGATATTTCGATACAGGCGACATGTCTCGTGTGATATAAGAATTAAATGGCCTATCTGTAACTTGATTTGCCTTACAGGTGCCTATTTCATCGTCGTAACATATTGTAATAGTTTTAAATTAGACTGGCAATCCAGCAGACACTTTTTTGTACCGAAAACTATAGAAAAATACTTTGTATTATTCCTACTTTAAATGACTCATTGGAGAGGAGTGACACATGTCTTATTCACCTGACCACGAACAATTTCGGAAATATTTTTGCCACTTTGGAGATTCGAACCCGCGGCCCCTGCAGGGTCAGCGCCTAGCACATTAATAACGACGTCTTTTCCGACTGCGTCACCACACGACGCCAGAAAACGTTGTCCTGTGTACATTAATGGCGATGCCAGTATATGTGCTATTTGCGCAATTTATAATTTTTCATAGCAGGAATGTATCCGCACATAAAAATACACAAGACCAGCTTGTGCAGTGACACCCTATTTTAAAAATGAAGTCCTCAAATGCCAATAAATACATGCATCTTTTAAATTCTAAAAAGTCACCTATCTAGTACTTGTGATGTCTTACTATGCTATGCCAATTTTAGCTTTACTCATCTGCAGCAAGAAATCACAGCCCCTATGAACCACTTTGAAAATATTTTGAACTGAATTACATAAGCCTTTTTAGGTGCAGTGACAAAAAAGGGGCACTGAGCTCTGTGTCTAATAAATGCGTACTACGTGATAAAAGAAAACGTTATTGAAGATGTACCCTTTGAAAGCAAGTTTAAACGTCGGAAAGTACGTTTTATAAGGCAATGTTAAAAGGTCAGATACTATACATAATCGTTTATATTATATTAATAACTTCGAAGCAGTTAAACTTAATAAAAACACTTAAAAACTAAAGTGACATCTTAAAATCGAATTAACTCAAATTAAAGGTAAGGAGTAGGGTCAAAGTATAACAGTTGTGTTTTATGTCATGTGTGTGGAAGTTCTACCAAATGTTACCTCTACCAAATGTTACCTATGACTAGACATGTATTGAGTTCGTTATTTTTAAATGGCAACCAAGAGTTAAGGAGCAAATGTAACTCCATTTTTTTGTGTGATACGTTGTGTCGGACTTCGGATGATCAGATGTATATTACACTAATGTGTTAATATCGATTGTGAGATAAGTTATGACATTCTTTTGTCGACATATGCATATCTTTATATAAATTTATGTTTAACCATGTTTATGTCAACATGTAAATTTAATATATTAGATAAAACAAATGTTGATATGGTTGTTTGTCGACACAATTATGAACATTTCGAGTAAATTATTGATGAAGCATATTTATTTCGACATAAAAAATTGTGTCGGCATAAATCTTTGTGTCGGCATAAATCATTTACATTGACATGTAAACAATGAAAAAAAAAAGATCAAATTCTTCTCAAAACATGAGAGAAAAAATACAACGACATGATATGGAAGAAAATGACGCATGTAGCAATCAACTTATTGATCTAAATACATGTATATTCTAACAGCAGGACCTTCCTCGGCCCAATAGTCCAAGGCACCTTATCAGTGTCATCTCTCATATATGAGGTCGCGGGTTTGAGTCAAACTCAGTCCAAAGCTTTTATGTGAGATAGTGTACCATTTACTTGCAGAAGGACGGTGGCTTTTGTTAGAGTTATGAATACGAATCTACGATGTTTCTCTACCATTAAAACTGGAGACCATATAGTATATGATTATTTTACAGTGTTTTGTACAATATGGTAATATATTGTACGAGTATGTATTGTGGTGAAAATCAAATTGGGCGAGACGACATAGTAACAACATTACACATTATACGATACATCTGTGTATTTACATATACAATTTGTAATTCAAAATCTTAAAACTATGTACATGTGTAGTTATGTTCTTACTAAATTAAACCTTTATAAAATATATAAACATAATTATACACATGCGAGTATTTACAAAAAAAAAAGAAAATTATATACAAAACACCTTACTTACACGACTCTAAGTAAAAGTCATGATAAAACACCATTTGGTTATTTGAAAGATATTTCGTTATTTTGAAAAATACAAGCAAGCATTGATTAACAGCCGATGTTTCAATTATAAACTGATATTGATATTCTTGTACTCTGTACTATTTATGTATCGCGATCCTAGAATAACAATGGTGGCATTTTTCATAAATATCTTTCTCTTTTCTCGGATCCCGTAAAAGCAATCCCATAGAATTGCACATGACATTGCTGTTTGTGAAATGTTCTGTGTACTTTTTCGCTACTAACATGGTCGTTCGGGTACGCAATACGCCATCATAAACATAACCTAAAAAACTCTGGAACTGATTAATCATAAAACAACCAAATGACAAAGTTGTATGAAAATGTAACAGACGGAACTGCTGGAAATTCCGGAATAAACATATATTCTAGGGCGACTTTTAATTTGTAAGTGTTTTATATACATGTATAAATAAATGTACTTATATGTGACAAAGCGGTCATGATAAATACTAAAAATGACTTCCGCTCTTTAAAGGCACATTAAGTCGTAAAATTGATTTCCGCTCTTTAAAGGCACATTAAGTCGTAATAATGACTTCCGCTCTTTAAAGGCACTTTAAGTCGTAAAATTGATTTCCGCTCTTTAAAGGCACATTGTGTCGTTAAAATGAGTTCCGCTCTTTAAAGGCACATTAGGTCATAATATTGATTTCCGCTCTTTAAAGGCACATTGAGTCGTAAAAGTGATTTCCGCTCTTTAAAGGCACACTGAGTCGTAAAAATGACTTCCGCTCTTTAAAGCTACATTAAGTCGTAAAAATGACTTCAGCTCTTTAAAGGCACTTTAAGTCACTGAACATGCATTTGAAATAGCATAAACTATAGATCAAGTAGTGTATGGCAATTCATATTAAAAGAATTTGCAATAAACCGGTCTCTATATTCTTGAGCCCCCATTTGTTAACATGTCTTTCATAGTATATACACAAACAGCCCATATATTTAAGATATGTTCTTGATCGTTTAAATACTAATTAGATAAGACGTGGATTGATTGCTTTTTTATCGTTTGGATATTCGACCTGCTCTACGTAACTTGCTGTCTAGGAATACCTTAATGTGAGTTGGTAAGCATTCTTGCTCCGATACGCAGAGGACCCTGGTATGATTCCTGGTGGGGTTAAATCTGGTATTTTTATCAAACGCTTTCCATCGCGCCTTATTTGGATTTGGACAAGATACTACGGAAGTATGCCATCCTTGAGGAGTGGATATGAAGCTGGCAGTTCCGTGTGCAAGACTGGGAGCACGTAAACTATCTCACTGAAAATCCATGAAAATAGAACCCAGCCACCTTCAACCACGACCTTTCTTATGCGAGGCTGACGCTTAGTGCGGCATATTGCACCGCTACATACAGCCTTTTAACGATGTTTAATTTTGAGTCTCCCAATATGGACAGCAGATCGGAAATCCAAATAATAAACACGCCTTATTAAATAGGCCAGGCGGACGCTCTACCACTAGACCACCGCTGTAAAGCTTGGAAGAAAAGTTTTTCTTTATATCCATTTAGATTAACGTTTAAGAGTTAAAGTAGTTGTCAAGCCACTCGTGCACTTCCTCTACATAATACCACATTGGTCCTCGTCTACCTTCATACACCACGACATCATCTAATATAATATACAATCTCTCGTACAAACCGCCATACAATTCATTAGCCGTGTTACTCAATGCATCTACTACAATGTCGCCCCGGGCACCGCGTGACTGCAGCATGCGCGCAGCTTTGCATCGATCTTCGATAGTTTGGTGTGTATTGATCTGAATATTATTTTCGAATTTCCATCCATCATCTGCATGTGCCTCTTCGATATAAACGGTAAGAAAGTCAGCAACTTGGCAAAACTCGTCAACAACTTGGTTAAATTGAGAAAGTTTCGCCATAAAAGGAGGTCACGTGCAGCTGCCGAAATTGACGACTAAAGGTCTGCTTCTTTTTTGGAAATCCAGTAATTTATGCGTATCGACCATGTTTAAGGTAACCACGGATGGGTTTGGTGCCTTTTGACCAAGAAATGCCTCCTTCCACATATCTAGATACCTACAGCGAATGAAAAGGCACATGTTAAAGAATATCAATTTAAACAGGAATATTGGTTCAAATACATTTGAAACGTTTTATCTAACTTAATCGTGTTGTAATGGAATCATATTGATGATTTCTTGTGCCGAGCAACTCTGATAATTTGTTATGGAATAAATTAGTGATACCGACCATCAGCAATTATTGTTTTAAAAACTATATTGAACAGTACTTTCTTTGAATTGGGTACAGAACACCCCATTAATATTGATAAGCAATATTACGAATGGTTTTGTTCTCCAATACTGCCAAAACATGACACAGGTGCTATTTTAATCAGTGGTAAAATTGAAATGAAATCCCCATTCTAAAAATAGATAGCAGTTACTGCTTATAACGACCTTCACCGCGTCATTCGGACACTTTCTAAGATGTAACAAATTCTACAATATGTAATCAATATGTACAGGCTATATCTTATTGACTTGTACAGGCTATATCTTATTGACTGACGTCAAAATGAAATCACACAAATCATTTGATACGTCACAATAAAAAAAAACGTTGCAATTTTAAGCGAGAATCTGCAAACATACTGCGATTATTAATTTCTTTTTAGGATTATGCAGGTTACTAATTAGAAATGGTTTTTAGTGAAAATGTATCAAAATTAGCCTTGCTCCCCTTATAGTCCACTCATTCTATGAGAATTAAAGCTAAAGCCTCCAACTAATTGCAACAGAAATGAAATTTGTTGTTCATAAAAGTATAATATCTACCTGATATCATATCAAAAGTCTAACAAAATATCATTGGTGGAACCACCGTAAAAATTAATTATTTCAACTGATGCCATAAATCTGAAAATATTTTCTGTTTTTCACAGTATCTTCTATAAAAAATTGCCAAAGACAGTATTCATGTGTTTTTTTTCCACTTACTCCTAAAAGTAGTCTTTTTGTTGGTTACAAGTATTATATTTAATGCCACAAACAATTGTTTAAAGATGGGGTTGGGGTGTGGGGGAGATTTTTTAACCAAACCTTTTATATATTACCCCACCCACTTAAATATTCTATAGATTTACAACATAATTATAGTCTTTACATTTAGGTTAAGACTTAGAATTTTAACTTAGTATATAGAGGAAAACAAGTTAAATTATGTTCTCCCAATGAATCTTTTTTTGTCAGTTATGAATATTACAGTACAGCAATTTATATTTCAATGAAGGAACTTAACAGTGGTTAACTTATCAAAGAACCAAAAAGAAGTTTGTCAGAATTAATGGTCTTCTCCATCAACTTTAAACGTGACCAGACATGTCTCTGCTATTAAACACAAGTACTACTTACTTCAAATAAACTTATTTGAAGTCTATAAGTCTTCCAAATTATCAATTTCTACCACAGTCTGTGTATTAGAGCAACTGATCCCCTGGCATTCTCCACATCCAGATGAACACTCTAAACCATGTTTCCTGCAAGCGTAACGCTTGGTGTCACAATTCACTTTACAGTTACATCTGATAATCTTTAACAAGTCATCAGGTGCTGGCTGCAGATGTGTCTTTATTGGTAGTAACAAATCATCAACAGTTTTCCAACTACATTTTAGTGCATCCAAAGTGTTACAATTTTCACCATTCCACTCTTGAATTTGCAAATATACACGCAAACTATGATAACTAGCAGATGCACTCGTTGGTGGCAAGGTATGGACCTGGACAAATGTTGCACTTGTCATTACCTTATTTGCAAATTTTCGAAATCGGAGATTATCTAGTCCTTCATGTGGTATACCATTATACAGACATATAATTGCCTCTTCGCCTGCTTTAATAATATCCTCCTTTGTTGCATTGTCATTCATGAACACATCTGCTTTGCACTTTAGGTAATTGTTACATCTGAGCTTTTTGAAAGCTGCACCTTTCCCTACACCAAACAGACGTGATGTGGTGTCACAACCAGTAAGTGCATGAACAAATGGGAGTTGTTTACACAAATCGGGACCAATTGCTTGCACTGTTCGTGTTATATCCCACTTTTTTACACTCTTTGCATTCACTCTGTTTGTATCTGATGTAAAGTATAACTTGTTAGTACCAATGTTACAATGATAGCAAAGAAGAATTAACAGATCTGTATCTTCTCCTACAACAACAGTATCACAAACTATAGCACAATCTACAGCAGTTTTGACTATTAATACATCAGCATCACTTGTTGCTTGAAATGTTTTGCAACCCTTTATATCAAGGTGCTGACTAAGCATATCGATGAAAGCTTGTTTATTTTCCACATTCGTAAGAAAATGTTCCTTTTTAGATCTGAATGGTGTAGTTTCATTGAACTGTGCTTTAGGACAAGTTACGCCTCTTGTACGCCGTATGTGGGTACAATCCTTGGTAGAAGAACCGGTTGAGTAGCCATCATAAACGATAACTGGAGTTTCCTACTTTCTTGTTACATAATCAACGTATGTTTCACAAATACATCCGAATGAATCTCCTTTATTCCATGGCAAGCGTTGTAACAGTGAACCACCATCTAAAACCTATTGTACATGTTCGCCTGAGGTGTCCTGCTTGTTGCATTCACCTAATGACCAGATTGCATTAGCAAGGGATGGCTTATCTGCCTCTCTCATAAGACCTGATGCTTCAAAAAGTGAAGAGGGCAAACTACACAACTCATAGGAAAATATCTCTGCCTGATTATCAAACAGTCTGTGAGCCGCTGCGATAAGACGTTGAAACAATAGTTGTGGATCCTACGACGATGGCTTCTCCGTCAACTTTCACAGAAGATTTGGAACCAAGAGTAACTGCTTGATTAGACTTCTTAAAGCTATATTCAAGCACATTTTTATCAACCATAGCATCCAGAATCTTGTTACCAACTTCATTCGCAGCATTAAAGTTAACACGAGAATCAGCTGACATGCCAGTTTCAATGTTACGCAATGTTGAATCTTCCGCAAATGGATTTCTCTCTTGAAGGAAAGAATAGAACTTTAATTTATCTTTTTGATCTCTTTCTTTCCTAGCTGGTCTGCTTTCTACATGCTGGTCACTTGTTTGATAATCAATGTTTGTAACTGTCTGCATGGCTCTGTTAATTTCGACACATGCTGGCATTGAAAGCAACCATTGAGTCCTCTGTGATTCTGACAAACCTCGTCCACGTGTCATACCACCAGTTGCTCTAACACTACGCATCAACACTTGTTCTATCACTAAATCTGATGACAAACCAGCCCAAAAGCGGTCACTTCTCCGTATAACATGATATCCATCACTGAAAAAATCAAAAATATTTGGATGTTCCTCTTGAAGCCTTCCCATTGTTTGAAGGTATAGATATGTTGATTTGACATACAGGTTGTGACCTGCAGCAGCAAAATAGGGCAACATGTCTTTCAGTGCTTTAATAAATTTGCGTAACAAGTTTACCATTGTCATATACATCAACCATAGTTTCGATGTGGGGAAATTGGAAAGAGATTGTTTTTTGTTGTTTTTTCCTTTACCTTTTCAAATACAGCTTCACAAGAAATGGATTCAACAGTGATATCTGATGCCATAAGTTTATCATACATATTTCCAACCTTAATTAATATTTCATCACAAATGTGAGTTGCCATTGTATTAGACTGCTGTTTTGTTTCAGATTCTAAGTCGATTTTATTATTTAAATTTTCAGTTTCGTCACTATAAATGTCAGAATCAGTTTCTTTATGACTAAGTTCTTCTTTCTCCTGCTCAGAAAATAGATTAATGTCAAAAGCCTTTTCAACAAGCATGGCATTTAAGACATCATCAACAAGAAAGTGACCTCTAATTGCTCGGGCAGCTGCTTTCCCAGACAACATATGTGCAACAGTATTTGAGGCATATACCATTTTTAGCAATTCACTTATTCCTGAACATTCCATAAGCTTTCCTATACAACCAAGGTAGCTCATTTCAATGTGAAATCCACCTAACCTGAGAACAATTTTTTTTAAATCACTTGTCGATGCTTCATTACAGATAATGGTTAATGCTTTCCAGTATAGAGGCTGGTCAAAGGTTATCACTGGTTCAGTTCCTTGTCGTTTGGCTTGTTCGCAAACATAAACTAGTGTTGAGTAGACGCATGATACATCACTAGGATTCATGTCAATCATTGGAAGAAAGTAGACAGACGACTGTCCTGGGTAAGGTCCCTTCCGTATCATTTGCATCATTCCAGACCATCCTGGCTTTGGCGACTTTAATGGCCAAGTAATCTTTGCTAATAAGTCTACATTATCTGTTGGATCATCAGCCTCAAATGTTGGTAGCTTTTCAAATGTTTTTGATAACATGTTATTGTTTTCTTGTCTGTAAAAGTGGATTTTAATTTTTCCGATTGCGATAAGATCGTCAGTTGTTGCTAAAATCCGTGGCACTGCCTTGGTTTCTTTAGTTCCAGGTGTGACACAAGCAATAATGCCCATGCCGTGAAAAGTGTTGTGTCCATCTAAAGTTCTGACAATATGATCTACATTATCTGCAATGTATTGTGTGAACTGGCCATGTTTAAGATCAGGGATATCCGTTCCTTGTGAAGCTGCTGCACTGACTTCAAACTTTTTAATCTCCGTATATGATGAGCAGAATCCCAACCTATTAAGGGTATCAACCAAAAATTTCGATGAGAAATGATGGTGCATTTGAACTCCTAGTCCAATCTGTAGTGGTGTAATAAGTAACCTTGGCCTCGAAGCCTGTATTACCGATTGACCAATAGAGGCAATCTTCATATCAGCATTTGTTTCAATAATTCTCAAAAGTAATTTCAAACTATCAGGAATGTAATTTAAATTTGCTTCCATTGACATCAAGTCGGATGGATCTGGGTAATTCAGTTTAGTTGCATCTATAGCTTTTATGTCATTTAACAACAACTTGCTGCTGTTTTTATAATTTCTTTCTTTTCAGATAAAGAATCCTGCGTTTTCGGACGTTCGTAAAAACTCTGTAAAATTGATGATGCATTGTTTCTGAATGTTACAACATTCCTTTTGCCATTTATATCTGTAATTATGATAGAGGAGTCAAAGTGTTCTTTAAGTTTTGTCCTCATGTGTGTTATCGTGTAAGCATGTTCCCCACATATATCTTTCATTCGCTCTACTAGATCTACAATTGTTATTTATTCATCATCATTATCTCTTAGGTATTGTGTAACTTCTAAAAATGCTGACGCTTGATCATAGTTTATTGGCCTTCCACAATGTTTCTTGCTTTTTTTGTCATCAAGTTGAAATATTTGTGGTATCTCCCTGCCGGTTCTAAAATTAACACTGCACGACTGATGGTAAGTTGCATCTGCAGCTGGTAGGTCATGTACACTCTTTAATCTATATTTTACTTGCTCAGCCCAATGGTCATCTCTTTCTCTGCAAACGTTTTCTATTTTTTCTTGAAATTCAAGTGTTCGAACAGGAAATACATCACAACCTCTTTTTCTTCCGCTATATTTTGTGAGCTGACCACAAAACAAACAATGTGTATTGCAATGGTAGGGTTCATTACTTGAACGTAATGAAAAAGGACTAGGAGACGTTGTGTTTGTTTTTTTAAGTGTCTTTTTTATTTCATTTGGATTGCAATATAATCGACAGGCATTCTGTATGTATCACTTGTCCTGGATGAGTACATAGGTCATCACCACGTAATTTACTTGCTTCATTGATGCCATTGCTTTCCTTTTTTCGTAGCTTCACTGTTAGTGTACTGCCGTCAAGAGCAAGTTTGCAGATAATGCAGTTGACAGATACATCACTGAAAAAAAAATCTGATTTATAAACAATATATCTATTAGTAAAGGTCTTCATTATTTAATGATAAATGCAATAGATTAGGAATTAACATATTAAACAACAAATATTTTACTCAACTGGCAAAGGAAAATAAGAAACAATAACTAAACACCACGTTTTGAAGCATTATCAAAAAGTATAGATTAAAATAAAAAAATGACCCGAATGGGCTTCCGTACTTTGAAAAAAATGGCAGAAGTTCCCGGAAATTATCTTTAATATATTTTTTTTAATTCAATTTTTATTCTATATATTTGTAAATATCGTTTACTTCTCAATCTGAAAGAATATTCTTGCAATTTTCAAGAAAAATTAGCTTACATTTTTTTACCTTCTTGAAGTCACGAAAACACATGACATTAACGATTATTCCTCAATATTACCATTTAGAGACAAATATTTATATTACTAATAGTCATGTTAGCTGGTATAATGTTATCTTATCGATTACTGATATCAGAACAAAACAATTAAGCGCAACTCACCTCATAATGTGAAGATTAAATGTTGTCTGCAAACACGTGAATTATTTGTTTTGATCTGTTTCACTGGATGCTTTTTACCGGATGACTGAAGCGTTCCAGGAGTAGATATGCCGTTTAAATTAGCTATTTGATTTAAAATAGATATTCAGATAAATTGATAACAAATTCGAATTTTATAAACAAATACTGGAACGGTAGGAAAAATGTTAGCTGGTTTTCAAATGTGTGTATTTCTCAATTATGCGATGACTTTATTAATGTATTGGTAATAATTCTTTAAACAACTTAGTACTTTCCATAATTTACGTTCAGTTTTAAGTTTAATTTTTCAAAGATAAATCCTCTCGTTTATTGAAGTGGTATGCGAAACATATTAATCTGTTGTCACAACATAATCTTATGATATTATAACACGAAGTTCTTAAAAAGTTAAAAAAGAAATTATGGTCAAATAACGTTTTAGGCTTTATTAAAAACACATGCGCTTATAATCAGATGTCTGTTTCAAACAAAAGTTTATATAACTATATAACCGTAATAATTCTCTTTTAAAAACAACAACATAAAGTTTAAAATATCATTTGAATATCAGTGCACTTGTCCCGTTAACTCAAAAAGTAATGCGCCTGACTATCAACCCTCGGGTCGTGAATTCGAATCCCCGCCAAGCACTAGTCTCTGTGCTTAGTGGAGCGCGTGGTCCAGTGATAGAGTAACGAACCCACGATCGGAGATCCTACACCACGGCTTTGTCTAGTGTCCTTGAAGCATGACACCTTTTCCGCATATACTTAGTACTGGTCATCTCCATCTCCATGAAGACTTCAAGCGTGATTTGCCTAAATTGTAAGAACTTGTTTCACAATCGAAGAAAAAAAATAAGTTTAAAAATAAAGAGTCTCTGTGATGATTGATTTACGACATTATGTCTCATTGTAATTCTGTCTCTTTCATACATAAGTTTATATAATCAATTAACCGTAATAAGTTTATTTATTCAAAGTAACACAAAATAATCAATCTTTATCTGTTGATTGATAATAAAATAATCTATATCAAAGTATATTGAAATTAAAATCATTAATCTATGTTATATTTTTACACATTAAATTTAATCAAATGATTTTAGCGTTTAAGTCAAATTCAATAATTTCTTTTTTATACTACACATCAAAATCACCAAAACGCCCTTACGAAACATGGACATATATTAGACCTTGTCAAATTGTACCCGAGAGCATATATAACACGTCACGCATACTTGATATAAGTGTCGGAGCGGAACGATACCTGTATCTAAGGGAAGTAATTGGATTCATCTCCAATATCATCAAACTGCGCAGGGGCAATTATCGGTTAACTCTTGAGAAATGTCTGAAATAGTCCAGTATGTCCAATTAAAATACTTACCAGTCTTTCGGATGAGACTTTAACAAAAATCGAGGTTACATGTATCGGCAGTGACTTAATAACACATGTGGATAGATAGGTCACTGGTATCGGTGCTTTGCCCCGGCATGTAAACGAGCCAGTGACCGTTACAAAAGAGTATTCTGTATCTCTGCGCTATCCTCCAATAATCTAAAACTACTGGAGGCGATGCCGATATGGGAAACCGGTCGCGACGATAAATAAAATCAACATCATCATTGAAGAAGGACCTGTCTGTCGCTGTTATTAAGTCACTGGTTATTATCAGGTTCTTCGTCTTCTTCTTCTTCTTCTTCTTCTTCTGCCTATACTGAGCTGGGTTCTCAAAGAACGTCGATAGCTCAACGAAACTGGGTCTGCGTGATAGCCTGCAGTCTCCAAGTTGAAATGATAAAATTTAAAGATAAAACTATGTACATTGTTATCCTGTTTGGTGATGTGTGGTAAGGTCACTCCGCGAGGAGAGCCCTGAAGGCTTCCAGAGTTGTAGCTGTCACTACGCTAGTGGGGAGACAGTTCCGCTCTCTTATCGTCCTTGAGTAGAAGGAGTTGGCGTAGGTAACGTCGTGATGCGTTCTTGGAACGTTCGTGTTGTCCTCGAGTGCGGGTGTCTGCGCTGGAGATACCTGTCTGATGGGGATGTCTACAAGGTTGTTCTGTATCTTGAACATCATAGCTAGTCTGCTGCGTCTTCGGCGACATTCAAGGGACTCCCAGCCAAGGTCTGACATCATATTGGTGACACACCCTGGGGTCTTGGTAGAATAGTCGTTGAAGACGTATCGGGCTGCTCACCTCTGCACCTGTTCGAGGGTCTAGATATGACAGTTGGCGTGTAATGTAGTCAGTCACTCAGTAATTATCATATTTTTATCAAATAAGTTTAATAGGTTTAATATTGGAACCATGATTGGATATATATGTATATTTTACAAGAAAGCTAAATGGAGGTTAAGTTGCATGGTTTAATTGAGATAATTGTTGGGTTTTAAGTAGGAACTGATACAAAAATGGGAAACGTGATTTTACTATATTTAGAAACGTGCATATGTGTTAATATAATTATTAAAGTTTAAATGACAGTTGTAACAATGTGAAAAACACATTTATATAGAAAGTCTTGCTTTCTGTGTTAGTAATGTGAGATATTGAAACAGGCGTGCACTCTCTAAGGTTCCTACGGAGGAAGCCAACAGTACGGCTGGCTGTGCTGGCAATGTTGTTCACGTGGGTTCTTTAACTTTTATTCCACTAACATTTCACAGACGCTCAGATCTGCATATAATCCTCGTGAGCGGGTGTTGAAGTGTTCGACGATAGATCGAAAGGTAGATATATACATACATTCGATCCATTTCTTTTCTTTAGTTTACTTATATTGATTGAGTTCGTAACGTGATTGCTTCCCTTGTCCGTTCTCAATTTCCCGCCTCGTTTGAACATTATTTGAGCACGGGTGACGAATTGCTGGTACTGTAAACAGGTAAATGGATATGGCGTTACTTTCATAAGCGATAACTGCCACTTGTGCAGAGTATCTAACAAAAGATTGAAGATATAATGGTATCGGTGAACATAAAGAGAAGTACAGTGGCGGATCAAGGATTTTAATCCAGAGGCGGTATTCATAATCTGGGGGTTTGGGGAGGTGGTGTACGACGGTTTTTCAAAGATTAGATCCGCAATCGCACTAGATATTTATTTTAAAAAGTAAATGCTTAATTACAGAAGATATTTATATGTTTCTTGGTCTGTAGGTCTATATAATTTAACTTATTGCATACAAATTTATTTGAGCTTGATTGTATAAACTAGAGACATATAAACATGTAAATTAGCTCCTGTGATTACACCAGTTCTAGGTGTGTTTTTGAGAGTTCAATGCACCAAGCTGGGGATCGAACCTGAAACCTCTATATATACAGTTTCATTTGTTTAGGACTGAAAACAAGTAATTTCATCAGTGAATGCAGATGCCGGAAACTGCCAGACATGTATAATCTGAGTCTTAACTGTTTATTTGTCTCTAGTATAAGAGTTAAAAACACCCCATTCCCACAAAAATTAAAAAATAAACCACAACTTACAAACTTGAATAATACTCAAGAAAATTTCTGAGAGATATTTGAATAATATGATGTTGGCATTAATCTTCAATGTTTTGATACTTTACTTAAAATCTACTAACTCCCCTAGTCTTAAAGCCTTAATCTGTCAGGGGGCATCTCTATATGTCCCCAAGTTACATACAAAACGTGTTCCCACTCTTTTCTTGTGTTATATAGATATAGATATATGCCTAGTTTTAAAGTTAAACTAAGAGTTAAAGGGTTATGCATGTATCTACAGTGGCATAGCTGACCCGAAAATGGTGTGCAAGCCAACCAAATTCTAGCGGCGGACACCCCCACACATTTTTTTTATATGCAGTTCCTGCCTTCTGATGGCATTTCTAGGAGACACAATAATGCATTTGCAAGAAAATAAAAGTTTTTACATGCATTGTCATGGTGTTTTTTTTAAAAAAATGTGCAAGCCTGTGTGTTGTGGCATAAAGGTAGCTGCGCCACTGATCTATAATCTAAATTAAATGGAGGATTAGGAGGGTTAGGCCCCATTAAGTGAGAATTCTTGATTTTTTTTTAAAAAAATGTACTTATTTCAAAGAAAATGTTGACAAATATAAACCCCAACCCCCACCATCTAAAACCTGTACCCTTCTAGAAATTGTGGACGTCCCCATCTGAAATTGATAAAATTCTGCAATTGGACCCCCCAAGCTGAAAATCCTGGATCTGCCAATATTCTCAACACATGGGAGGGTGGTAGTGGGGTCAAGGGAAGGAAAATTTCATGCAAGTCTTTAAGAGGCAGGGAAAAACGTAGAAATAAAGAATATTAGGTCTACTACCTCTGACTCCCTATATCCTCTAGTGTTTGTACCATTGTATTTGTAGGAGCATGATAAATTTATCCACTGCAACTTAAGATACATGACGAGAATGAAAATCTGGAACTGACGCTTCTCTGAAAGGACCTCTGTCTGAGGTAAGATTGAGGCAGAGAGGACGAAATATCTGCAGATCATACGGAAGGGTGTGTTGTGCGTGTGCCATTTCTGAGAGTAGGTGGTCGTCTCATATTTTTGACAATGATGTCACGAGCGACATTGCGACGGCAAAGGTTCCACAAGAATCTGGATCTGTTGATGCAAAACTCGCTGGAAACCCTGGAAGAGGAATCGGGCTACAGGGAGGACTTACAGGTACATTGTAAATAAATGAGGCCATCATTAGAAATGTGTTTGTTTTCTCTGCTTCAACCCAATATTTTTGGTGTAGGTTAACCATAACCCTTGGGTAGAAATTTTTTTATTGTTGGCTTGATTTTATTTTTTTTTTAATGAAAATGTACAGAATTTGTGAGAAAAATAAAAAACTATGAAAATTTAGTATTGGGCCATTCTAAAAAAATATTTGTTTGCTGTGTTCCAACCAAGTATTTTTCATGTGGGTAGGTAGGTTGCTATTTTTTTGCCAAATTTTGATTTTGCATAGTCATTTTAAAGAAAAATGGACAGAAATCATAAAAAAGAAATTAAATGCTTTGTAAGTCAAGGTCAAAGTTTGGGTAGCTGCAATTTTGAGTGAGTAGGTAGGGGCACGGTAAACAATATATTTTTTAAGGATGGCCTGGGTAGCCGCAGTTTAAAGGAGGTATACATATATCTGTTTTAACCCTTTACTTCATAGATACACCTTTGGACACCTCTAATATTGAAAACATTAATTCACCACGTATCAGCAATCTGAACTCTTCCTGCACTGTTTTCAAAGGCCTTCTGTGATTGGTGCGGGTATCTATTGAGTAAAGGGTTAAAGTAGGGTCTATCTCAGTATAAACATAACTATACATATATAAAATTTACATGTATTTGTTTTATATCTTTTACAAAACAAGACTATAATGTACATAATTTGTACAAATCACTTAAATAAATAATGCAGAATTATTGTTGTGTTCAGAATCTTGATGTAAAATATAAACTTTCTTTATCAGATCTTTTAAATACACTCAAGATAACAAATATGAAAACAGTGCAAATGAAGATCTCAACTAAGTGTGTTGTTGAGTATTGTTTCTCTTGGATACTGTCTCTGGTTCTTTTATATGTATAATGTACCAGTCATTTGTAACACCTGCTTTCCCCCAACTGGGACATGACGGGGGACATTGCCTTTCCTCTCTGAAGCACCTAGGTGAAGGCTCTTGCTGCTCTGTAGGGACACCTCTGATATAATACCTTCTAAAAGCCTTTTGCCCCTGGATACCTTATGGTTATACATATATGGGTAGTCAGGGCTCTCGATTGCCCATTTTTTGGGCTGTTATTCTGCCCAATTCCCAATGGCAAAAAGTATCTTTTTTCTCAATCCAAAGTAACAAAATTCTCAATTCAAAATGCAAAGAAACCAAAAGGAGTATTTGGGGGAAATTTAACTGCACTGTGGGGCGTTGATGAGGTAAGAGAACGGCTTTTTAGCCCTTCTTTCCTTCGCTTATATCCAAGTCTAGGATGAACTAGGATAACAAATAACTGATCAGTAACTTCTGCAGGGGGTTTGATATGTTTTTAATTAATGTTTGGTGTGATACAACTGCATAGTTATTAAAAACAGGTCAAGTTCAATACTTGTCAATTTAGTAGATCAAATTTACAGGAGTTATGGCTCTTTCCATTTAATTTTTGTTAAAAAAAAAAGGTTTCTGATCATTTTCTTTTAAGAAGTTCCATGTATTTAAGTGATATTTGGTGTGGTAACTGTAGCATTATGAAATACAAGTTTGATGTCAGTCAAATTTTACTTTTTCTTTCTAAACAATCTTGCTTTTTGTCCTTCTTCCTCTTTTCTCCAACCAATTATGTCCTAACTTTATTTCTAATAATACAATCATAAACAAATATATATATATATATATATATATGAACGAATGTAAATTGAATTATGTGTGTAATTATAAATTGTATGTGAATGTACTATAGAAATAAAAAAATGAAAAATGAATTTTACAGGAGTTCTGGCCTCTTTCAAAATTAATTTTTGGTAAAATTTACTAACAAAAAGCTGGGTATTTTGTGTCCTATAGATACAATTTCTAGATCCATCTCTTTTATAAATATCGGAAAAATAAATCAAGAAAAAGAAATTTGTATGTAATTCCAGAACTCATATTTTATATTGGCATCATTTGATTGTGTTGAAAGCTCAGAGTTTGTAGGAACTGCTCTAGAGTCCACTTCCTGGGTAGAACCAGTACTGAAGTAGAACCAGTACTGAAGTTTGCTTCCTGGGTAGAACCAGTACTGAAGTTTGTTTCCTGGGTAGAACCAGTACTGAGGTTTGTTTCCTGGGTAGAACCAGTACTGAGGTTTGTTTCCTTGGTAGAACCAGTACGGAAGTTTGCTTCCTTGGTAGAACCAGTACTGAAGTTTGCTTCCTGGGTAGAACCAGTACTGAGGTTTGTTTCCTGGGTAGAACCAGTACTGAGGTTTGTTTCCTGGGTAGAACCAGTACTACTGAAGTTTGTTTCCTGGGTAGAACCAGTACTGAGGTTTGTTTCCTGGGTAGAACCAGTACTGAGGTTTGTTTCCTGGGTAGAACCAGTACTACTGAGGTTTGCTTCCTGGGTAGAACCAGTACTGAGGTTTGTTTCCTGGGTAGAACCAGTACTGAGGGTTTTTTTATGAGGGGCATTGAGTCAAATGGAGGATCAAACCTGCAACCTTTGGCATGAGCAGCAACACTGTCCATTAATATTTGATTAATATTGACAAGTATGTATTCAAACAAATGTTTATGTTTGCGTTATTCAGCCAGTAACAGATCTGGATGCGTCGATGGACTTGGATGGACCAATGACAATTGAGATCAAAGGCAGCAAGGCTTCCTTCTTGACTCCAATATACAGAAGTTTAGACAAAGAGGCAGATGAAGAGAGGGATCTATATCAGAAACGTAACAGGTTACAACTTGCTGTGGTTTATTTATATGGTATTTACTGCTACATATAAGTGTTGCTGTCATCCAGTTTTAGCTTGTCTTTCGGTTAAAAACAGAGAGCTATTGTCATAACCATGTTTGATATCTTTGCATAGTGTTTCAGAACTATTAACTTTTTATTTTATAGTGACTAAACTTCATAAACACATTCATATTATGTTATACAAACAATGTATACAGCTAAATTTCCTAAGTTTCCATACTTGAGCTCGGGGTTTGGATTTTTAGCTCGACTATTCTGAGAATAGAGAGAGCTATTCTACCTGGCGTCGGCATCACACCTTGATTAAAGTTTTGCATGCAAAACCCTATCTCAGTAACCATTGCATGTATTGCCTTTAAACTTTACGCAAGCCTTCCTAAACATCAACCCTACTATAATAACTAAGTTTGATAACTCTTGCATGAATATAATACAAATTATTGCCCTTGTTTGACATAGAAATTGTGGTTAAAGTTTTGCATGCAAGGCCCTATCTGAGTAACCATTGCATGTATTGCCTTGAAACTTTACACAAGCCTTCCTTGTCATCAACCCTACTACAATAACTAAGTTAGATAACTCTTGCATGAATATAATGCAAAGTATTGCCATTGTTTAACTTAGAAATTCTGGTTAAAGTTTTTGTGCAAGTACCATCAAGTCTTGTATCTCACCAATCACTCAATGTATTTGATTGAAACTTTACACAAGCCTTCCCAGTCAACAACCCTACTACTGTAACTAAGTTACCTAACCCTTGCATGAATATAATGCAAATTACTGCCCTTGTTTGACTTAGAAAATCTGGTTATAGTTTTGCATGCAAGTACCATCAAGTCCATATCTCAGTAACCAATACATGTATTGACTTGAAACTTTACACAAGCATTCATAGTCATCAAACATACTACAGTAACTAAGTTAGATAACTCTTGCATGAATATCATGCAATTTATTGCCCTTGTTTGTCTTTGAAATTCTGGTTAAAGTTTTTGTTCAAGTACCATCAAGTATATATTTCACCAACCACTCAATGTATTTGATTGAAACATTACACAAGCCTTCCCAGTCATCAACCCTACTTCAGTAATTAAGTTAGATAACTTTTGCATGAATATTACTGCCCTTGTTTGACTTAGAAAATCTGGTTATAGTTTTGCGTGCAAGTACCATCAAGTCTATATCACAGTAACCAATGCATGTATTGACTTGAAACTTTACACAAGCATTTCTAGTCATCAACCCTACTACAATAAATAAGTAAGATAACTCTTGCATGAATATAATGCAAATTATTGCCCTTGTTTGACTTAAAAAATCTAGTTTAAGTTTTGCATGCAAATACAATCATGTCCATATCTCAGTAACCATTGCATGTATTGACTTGAAACTTTAGGCTTAAAAAAATAAATGTGTGTTAACAGTTTCCCGCCAGACCCATAGTAAAAGGTCCCAACCGTATTTTTTTTTTTAAAAAAAATTAAAAAATGTCGTGTTAGGGATGGTTCGGGTGCTCCAAGTATCGGGTGAAAACCAATATATAAAACTGTATACCAAAGACGAAACTTTTAGAAAAGTGCGACTTGAAATTCGAAGCACAACTGTGCCTGATGACCAAAAATAAACAATCTGAAAAACTGTGAAAAAGAAATGACACAAAATTGTTTCTGAAATTGTTACAGTATTTATTCTTTCTACATTTCACTGCAATTATAATTATTAAACCATTTGCAAACTAGACATTGAACGTTCCTCGGCAATAAGTTATAACACGAGGAAATTCTTTTTGAATCTCCAAGGAATCTATTCATCGCGAATCATTCGCCGTTTTTTGTATAAGGTATCAAGGCGAGCATGCGCAACTTTCTAATCTCGGTTTAAACATCGGGCTATTTTCCGGTATTTGCCATGTTTTTTTTTATTAGACGGGAAAATCACGGGATCAAAGCGGATATTTATCTACATAAGCACTTGTCAAGACTTATTAGGAAGTTAGAATGCTAGGTGTAAAAAAAAAAGATTTCCCTCATTGCTTTCCAAAAAGGTTCACATGTATGAACATACTGCCGGCAGAAATGTTATTCAGCCAATCAACCATTCATTCATCGTGGAACAGGTCTTTTTTCTGTTCCACCCTGCACCTGAGGAAGGCCAAAAAGGAAGCGTTTTTACATGTGAAATGAACACAAACTCTGGCACAAACTTTGAAATTCAGGATTATATCCAAGTGTCGAAATTGGTTGGTAGTTTTGAAATATTTTCACAGATATATTAAATATATGAAATGAAATTCCTTTTATATATTTAATAATACCTTTTTTAACAGATTCTGTTGAATACCCAATCTAACCTATTGTAATATAGTGCACATGGTGCAGAAAACATTCAGACTACAAAAGCAGACAAACTACAAAAGTATACAATATGTTGTCACAAAATGCTTTTGAAAAAGGTGTTATTACTTCATATGCAAAATTGAGTACACGCGAGAGAAGATGAAGTAAAAAAATAAACAAAACGCATCGACCCTTTGATTTTGCATCTAAAAAATCAGCCCCAAAAAAATATATACAGTAGAACTTCGATGGCTCGAACCCTACAGGACTTGACAAATTAGTTTGAATTAAGGGTTGTTCAAGCCAAGTATTGTTGAACATCAAATCAGACATGTATGGTATAAACATCGAAATAGGAATTTGTCCGGGACCAGATAAGTGGTTCAAGCTATATATAGTGTTCGAGCCACCCATGTTCGAACCAACGAAGTTCTACTGTAGTTCTACCTACCGACCCAATTTTTTTTCAGCATGAAACCTTTAACACAACATTTATTTTTTTAGGCCTTACACAAGTCTTCCCAGTCATCAACCACAATACAATAACTAAGTAAGATAACTCTTGCATGAATTTAATGCAAATTTTTGCCCTTGTTTGACTTAGAAAATCTAGTTAAAGTTTTACGTGCAAGTACAATAAAGTCCATATCTGAGTAACCATTGCATGTATTAACTTGAAACTTTACACAAGCCTTCCCAGACACCAACTCTACTACAATAACTAAGTTAGATAACTCTTGCATGAATATAATGCAAATTATTGCCTTTCTTTGACTTAGAATTTTAAGCTAAAGTTTTGCATGCAAGTACTGTCAAGTCCATATTACACCAACCGCTCAATGTATTTGATTGAAACTTTACATATGGCTTTGTAGTCATGAAATCAACTAAATTAATACAGTTGGATAACTCTTGCCAGATCTTTTATCAAATTAGGGCCTTTGTTTTACATAGAAATTTTATAACTCAGCAGTCACTGCATGTATTTGATTGAAACTTCATTCAAGATATTGCAATTATAAGACCTACTCAATTCTGTCCATTTTATATGTTAGATAACTCTTATTTGCTTGGATTATGTCATCAGTCTCAATCAAATGTGTACTTCTGAGTCAAATATTCGAATAGTTGAGCGTGCTGTCCCTCCGACAGCTCTTGTAAAAAAATATTTTATGATCTATTTGTTCAGTTATAGTCATCATGGTTCTGTAATCTTAAAGTTTACATCATTGACCTTGACCTACATAATGGACTGATTTGATACTTGTATTGTCAGATAAAAGTTTGATGTTTATTGTGTCCATAAACAATTCACATTTTTTACTTCTTCTCAAAAATCATCAGCTGAATCATAATGAAATGTTGTATGCAGTCTTGGTACCTAAGGGTGAATTTGGGGGTGGGGTCAAAACAGTCAAATTCAATGTAAACTTAAAAAATATTTTCTTTACTATCAGTAGCACAGGGAAACAAATGGTGAACACGATTGATCTCACAGTTTGGCCTTGGGGGTGGGGCCTAAAAAAGATTAAAGATTAACTTCCTCTTATTATAGAAAGCACTCGGAAACAAATGGTAAGCATGATTATTGATGCCTATTAGTCCTTTATAAAAATTGTGAATTTCTTGCCACTGGGTCTTATGGTTTGGCCCTGGTGGTTGGGCCTACTTTACTACTACATAAGAGAAAATTACAAAAAAAAACAGCATTTCTGATGACTGTATAGATTCATTTGAGTGTTTTTTGGTGTGATTTGTTGTTGCTGACATGATGGTTAATGCTTATGTTTTATTGAGTGTCCCCCCACCCCCTCTGTAACATTTGGCCTGGGCCAAAACAGTCAAATATAAGGCAAACTTTAAAAATCTTCTTTTTATTATAAGAAGCACTGGCAAACAAATTGTAAGCATAATTGATGAGGCCAATAAGTATGTGATAACAATTATGAATTTCCTGCCTCTGGATCTCACGGTTTGAGCCTTAGGGTGGGTACGGCTTGTCTTACTCTATATGAGAGAAAATGATGTGATTTGTTGATGCTTATGTGACATTCAAAATCCATATTTGGATTTTTGCCGCTTCCGGAAGGACAGAAGTTGGAAAATAGATTCATATAGCTTTATGTCATCAAGGATAATCAAGTGACGTTAAGGCCCATGGACCTTTTGTTTAAAAAAGAAGTCCTCAAATGCTCATAAATACATGCATTATGTTAAAATCCTATAAAAGTCACTTTTTTAACACCAGTGATGTCTTATTGCAATATATGCTATGTCTTATTGCAATATATATGCTATGTTGTCTTATTGCAATATATGCTATGTCTTATTGCAGTATATGCTATGCCTTATTGCAATATATGCTATGTCTTATTGCAGTATATGCTATGCCTTATTGCAATATATGCTATGTCTTATTGCATTATATGCTATGCCTTATTGCAATATATGCTATGTCTTATTGCAATATATGCTATGCCAGCTTTTGCTCTACTCATCTGCAGAAAGAAATTACAACCACTATGAACCATTTGAAAATATTTCAAAATCAAATTACATAGGACTTTTTTTAAGTGTAAGGATTATGTTACCATGGGAAAAAGGGGCGTAACTGTGTAGTGGGACATGTATTATGGTCTTGAAGGTTGTCGGTCTGTAAACCTTTTTGTTTCCTATCTTTTAAAGTTTCAATAGGGTCTGCGGTGTATATAGTTTGTTACAGCGTGAAGTGATTTGTTAACAGTAATGTGACAGTTTACAGTGTTGTTTTTTTAACTATTTTTATAGCCGTTATTGGGTCATGTTCCCAATGGCAAATAGTATCTTTTTTTCCAAATGAGTGGTAAAAATTCCCAATTGAAAGATTCAGTAATTTTAAATTGAAACTTGCTATAATTCCTTGATAAAATAAAAAAAGTTTTCCCAATTCTGAATTGAATATGACATTGATTCTGGAATTAAATGACCAGAGAAGCAAGTTTAAACATTTTTTATTGAAATAATTTCCCAATGTTAATGAAAATTCCACTAAAATTCCCAATTCCAAGGGTATGGGTCATCTTCCCAAAATAGTAAGAAAAAAACACTGGTTTAGCTCACAGTTATGGTCATAAATTATTTACACAATATTGACAGGAGATATGTAAAAGAACAAATCCGTCGCCATGAATTCGTGTTGAGAACTAGTCAGTTGCCTGACATGACAAAATGACTATATATCATTTGTCACACTTTTTTTATCATATTTTCTATTATGTTAGTTAAATAATTTTTTACCCATTGCTGTATGTAAGTATTTATTGTCTAACCATTTTGAAGTATAATCTATCCTGTTGAATATTGGAACCAATCTGCAAAAATCTGGTGCCAAATATTTACCTAATCTGTCTCGTTACTGTGAACAATTCATATAATATACACCATACATAACAATACTATACACCACATGGGGGTCCTTGCTGGCCAAGTGGTCTAACAGGCTGTCTCAAATTCCCCAAGATCACTTTCCTCTCACCACTGAGGTCACTGGTTTGAGTCTCTCTCAGTCTGAGATTTATGTGAGAAAGGTTGCCAGTTACTTGTGGGTGGTTCTACTCAGATTCATTCATAAGTCTTCCTCCACCAGTAAAACTGTCATATATAACCTGAAATGTGTCGAAAGGTGTGTTATATCCCTTCAAAACAATATAAAGATATAAAATTTTAACATCTAAAGGCTAAAGTCAGTAGGTCAAAGGTCAGGTTTAAGAAAAATTAGTACACTGTTTCTTTATTTACAATTAAATGTATTATAATCACTCTCACGGCAGATCTATGGCATGATATTTCCCCCTGTAATATTATATAGAACCAAGCCTGACCAATATGTTTCAATTAACATTCATGAAGGATTCCAGTTCTGTCTTACTTTTTAGCTCGCTGGGACAAATGTTCAGGAGAGCTATTGCCATGACCCCAGCGTTGGCGTCATCTGTAGACACCCAAGTTAAACATTTGCGTTTAGTAAGCATTTAAGTTTTGGTGTTTGCCTCCAATCTCAATCTTTGCATGGGTGGTGAGTTTTATCCCATAGGCGAGCTTTGTTGTCTTCTGACAACTCTTGTCCTTCCATTATTTTCAACTTGACCCAATTTGCTCAGATGGTAGCACGTTGACTATCAATCCAGGAGTCATGGGTTTGAATCCAGCCACAATCTTTGTGATGATTGCTACACAACATTGCGTTTATTGTCATTCGCATAGACCTCACGGCTGATTCAAGCGGGATAATTATCAGATACTTGTTGAGATGGGTGTGCACAAGCACTGGTTATTATTTCAGGCCCCAGCTCCACTAAACAGCTCAACTTGAGATTTTCTTTGACTCAAATTTTTGGAATACATTGTACTATAACTCCATTACGTTGAACATTTTTGCATGTTTTCCTTGACCAGTATATACAGATTTGTTCCCACTTCGATTCTGTGTGGTAATTTATTGTGTAATGAGTTCAAGTAATTATCTAGAGAAATTGAGAATTTTGAGTTGAGGAAAATCTCACCTTGAGATGTTTAGTGAACTGACAACAGTGTCCCAAGAAAGAGTGGTTACTGATCATTTGTTAGCCCTCGTTGCTATAAAAATTGTGCTAAATATTCAAACAAATTCATTTTTTATTTTAAGGCAAGAGACAACATCTCCCAGTAAAGCCTATAAACGACAGCCGACTGTGTATACAGAACCCTGGTCTCCAGTGGGTGCCAGCCCTGACACAGAACCCTGGTCTCCAGAGGGTGCCAGCCCAGATGTGCCTAATACACAAGCTGACGGCCTGAAAAAGGCAGAGAAGCCAGTTGGAGACACCAAAGGTCCTGTAAAGAAATTAAAGGTTGTTTTGAATGGGAGAAATCAAAATTGTTATGTACAAAACTCTTTGTCACTGTCTCAAAAGTGAGGGGTGAAAATTGAGGACTTGTAGCCAACAAGTATGTTATCATGGACTTAAAATAGTTCCAGCAAATGTTTTGAAAGGTCTGATAGAATTTTGGAAAGGTCCGGTCCTCACTGATAAAATTAGCATTGCATTTCATTTTTGATAGTTTTCATTAATTAACCTGAGAGTCCTTGAAATGACATTTACAAACCTAGTACAGACATAAGTATTTATATAATTTTCTCCCAAATTTTCTTTATTTTTAAACTGCACTGCACAAAATTAAAAATCTGAGTTTTTTGTCATGTTCATTATTGTGGTCAAATTACCACCTTCTGTGGTTTTGGGGAGCCATATGAGTGATGGCAAGAATAGGATCACCTGGCTCATGCATGTTGTAAGAAATGACAATTTCAGTACCAGGTAATACGATAGAATTTGCTGAAACTCTGCAGTTCTGCAGGTATCAAAGTCTTGAGGTTTATTCTGCATGTTCATTTGTTGATGGTTTCTTTTATCTATATGTTAATTTGTTGATGGTTTCTTTAATCTGTACGTTAATTTGTTGATGGTTCCTTTTATCTGTATGTTAATTTGTTGTTTTCGATTGCTGGCTTCGAATAACATCATTTATTCATTCAAAACCTGAGAATACCAGTAGTATTCCAGCTCTGGTCATAGCATGTGCTGCATTAACTATATAAAAAATATTTTTTCTGTTTGGTCATTGCTTAAATTGGTCAATGGTTTCATCATTGGAGATGAAAATAGGGTCTACTTCTTTTACTAGTTCGATCTAGCCTCGGCAAAGCCGCGTTCCCTCCAAAAACAGTTATAGTATCCATCAGGATGGACTTTTCTATCTGAGCCTCTAACCCATGTAAGATTATTATATCTCCATGATCCGAATATTTGTGCAGAGGGCAAAGGTCATTGCCTCATAGGCTGTAGTAGAGTTCAGCTCAATGATTTAAAGTGGGAAAGTTTGTCAATGAGATAAAATTAATGTTGTCATTTCGTCTCTTCAACCATGAATTTATGTTGTATGGTGTTTAGCATTGCTTTCAACAATTGTTCAGTCATATTGAGACGGTGTTTGCTTGAGAGTTTTATGAATGCTGCCACACTGGAGTATCATGCCGCAGACACATGGTATGATACCCCACCAAGTCACATTATACTGACACCGGGTCAACCAAGCCGAGAATTATCCCTTAAATGCTGAGCACCAAGCAAGGAAGCCTTTAGTTTGACCTGGTCGGGGATCGAACCTACGACTTTCTGTATATGAAGCAGATGCTCTACCACTAGACCACACTGTGATGCATTGAATTTTTAATCCTCCAATAAAATTTATTGCCACTACTGTCACTATATCAATGCTAAAATTGTGCATAAAAAGTGAACTATTTCAAATGTTTAGGACATTTAATTCTTTATATTTCAGCCAGTAATCGCTCCACTCCACATCCCGAACTCTGCCCGACACAGTAACCGTGGCAACCATGACAGATCATCTCTGCCTTTTTCGCCCATTAACCCTGAGCCCGGTTCTTCTGCTCGAGTTCCCCTGTGGAAATCCGGTTCCTTCAAGATGAGCTTGGATGAGGACGAGGTCCGGGCCTTACCCATGAGCCCTGCCCATTATATGTCTCAGATTTGTAGCACCCCTGCCCCCACAAATGCCATGTCAACTTCACCATTGTGTCACAGTGAAGCAGAGAACAGGTATTTCATTAATATTTTGTGTCCAAATATACGTTATAAATTATGATTACTCTTGCACATTGCCACAGTAACAAAATTACAATTATCTTTTGAGAAATTGAGCAATATATCAAGTCCGTCCTGCAATACAATGTTGCACTGGGATATTAAGTTGAGCACTGTCCATTCGTCAAAATGCATTTCTGATGCAAAACTTCAAAACAATTCAAGAAAACTTCGTGAAAACACACCCGTTTTTCCCATACAAAATAGTCAAAATTAGTCAGCTGTGAGTGTTCAAAATTTATGTTTTCTACACCCTTGTTTATATCAAATGCATTGTAATGATAAGATATTAAGGGAACACAATTTGCATTTTATCTGTATTAAAGTTATAAATCTTATAACGGGAAATAATATAAATAATTTAAATACGATATTCAAAACAATTCTGAATTAATATTGACCATTTTATAAGATTAAAATGGCGAAAATCGTCCGAAAAAATGTGTGCTAGCGGGCACTGTTTACAAAAAACTGCGGTACTATATTAAAAACAAAGCTAAATCGAAAGCTGATTCTCTATAGTATAAGTGTAGATTATTGATGATATACGCCAGATGTCAAAAATCAAGTAGGTATGCCACACAATAAATACCAATGAGTGTGGAATGTTTGTCACATTTTGGACCAACAACTTCTCCCAAAGTTTTAACCTGATTTATGAAAATTGGGGTACAGCAAGTACAAGGTCTGGACATGTGCCTGTGACGTTTTGATTAAATTATATTTGATGGTCTAATGGCTCTTTTTTTTTTATCTTAGATTTTACTTTGTATTTTGGACCAATAACCATGCAGATGCAACTTCTCTCACAGTTTTAACCCGATTGAAATGAAACTTACTGTACAGCAGTTACATGAACTGAATATGTGCATGTGATATTAAGCTTACGATATTTGATTGAGTTATGGTTCTTTGCTGTTTTAACTTAGATTTTATGTCATACTTTAGACCAACAACCTTGTAACAACTCCTTCCACAATAACCTGATTCAAATGAAACTTGCTGTATAGCAGTTTCATAATCTGAATATGTGTCTGTGCTATTGAAGTTCCGATTAGATTATTTTTAAAGGAGTTATGGCCCTTTGTTATTTAAACATACTTATCCCCTGCTTTCCAAAGAAAGTTGGGGGATATTGAAATGGCATCCTTTCATCACATTTCGTGGACACAACTCCTCGGACAGTTTTAACCCGATTCAAACTATTGATCTGAATATGTGCCTGTAGTCTTGGCTTGAGTTATGGCCCTTTTTAGCTTGTCAGGCCGAATGTCCAAGGAGAGCTATTGCCATGACACTGGAGTCGTCTGTAGATACCCAAGTTACACTTTTGTGCTTAAGTTTAAGATATCTATGCAACCACTCATTGGATATGAATGAAACTTCGCATTGTGTTCACCATCATCAATGGAACACATAGATACAAGAACCATAACTCTGGATTGCATTTTGGCAGAGTAATTGCCCTTTTTGGACTTGATTTTTCAGGTTAAATTTTTTTATCAGGTAACCATCATTGATGGAACACACAGAGACAAGAACCATAACTCGGCTTTAATTTTGGCAAAGTTATGGCCCTTTTGGACTTAATATTTCGTCTGTAGACATCAAGGTTAAACTTTTGCGTTTAAATTTTGGTGTTTGCCTCCAATCTCAATCTTTGCATGGGTGAAGAGTTTTATGCTATCGGCGAGCTTTGTTGTCATCTGACAACTCTTGTTTCTTTTAACTTAGATTTTACCTCATACTTTGGACCAAACACCTTGTGGACGCAACTCCTCCCACAGTTTTAAATCCAATTCAAATGCAACATCGTGTTGAAGTCCTTGGTCTGAATATGTGCCTGTGGTGTGTTAATGCTCCGATTAAATTATTTTTCATGGAATAAGGCTCTTCATTCTTTTAACTTAGATTTTATGTCATAATTTGGACCAACATAGTCACAACTTCTTCCACAATTTTAACCCAATTCAGTTGGAACATGTTATAGAGCAAGTTCATGGTCCACTTTGCCTCTGGTATTTTTGTTCCTATTTAATTATTTTTTATGGACCTGTTGCCCTTTGTTCTTTACACTTATTTTCATTACACTTTTGACCAAAATCCTCAACAGTTTTAACATGATTCATTAATTTTATTTTTACACTTTAGACTTACAATCTTGTGGACACAACTCTTCCAGTATATTGATGACTACATCTTTTTGTTATTATTTCCTGCCACTGCTCATAGAGCGGAGCCGGGATATAGAAATGGGCTGCGTCCCTCCATGCGTCTAGGACAAGACGATGTGTCATGCAAATGACTTATGTCTGTTCATCAAAGGTCTAGGTCATAGCTCAAGGTCAAGTGTTTGGAAGTCCAATGTATACATTGTTTCCTCTTGTCCGGACCTTATCTTCTTTAGTTGTGATTGGGATTTTAAATAACTAGGCACAAATGTTTACTAGGACAAGACGATGTGTCATGTGATTGACTTTGGTCTGTTAGTCAAAGGTCAAGGTCATAGCTCAAGGTCAAGTGTTTGAAAATCCAATGTATATACTGTGTGTCGTCCTGTCTGGACCTTATCTTCTTTAGTTGTGATTGTATTTTTAAATAACTTGGCACAAATGTTCACTAGGATAAAACGATGTGTCATGTGACTGACTTGGGTCTGTTTGTCAAATGTCAAGGTCACAGCTCCCTTTGTCCGTCCCCTGCTGTCAGGACCTTATCTTTTTTAGTTGTTATTCGAATTTAAGATAACTTGGCACAAACATTCACTAGGACAAGACGATGTGTCATGCAAATGACTTGGGTCTGTTGGTCAAAGGTCAAGGTAAACTGTGTGAAAATACAATGTATACACTGTGTTTAGTCCTATCCGGGCCGTTTCTTCTTTAGTTGTGATTGCATTTATAAATAACTTGGCACAAATGTTCACTGTGACAAGACGGTGTGTCATGCGACTGACTTTGGTCTGTTCTTCGAAGGTCAAGGTCACAGCCCCGTCCGTCCACTGCTGTCCGAACCGTATCTTCTTTAGTTGTGATTGGATTGTTAAATAAATTAGCACAAAGGCTAACCAGCCCAAGGCGATGTGTCATGCGAATGAATTGGGTGTGTTTGTCAAAGATAGTTTTTGTCTTGCCGCGACGAAGGAGAGACAAGATTAAGGTGTTGCTTTTCTGTCGATGCTGAATTTTGAATTTAGCTCAACAAGTACATGTGCTAGGACACTCATAATTGGATCATAGTTACAAATTACACCATGCATCACATTATATAATGCAGATGCTGAGGGTGACCTACATTTCAAGATCCATTGACATTGTTTGATACTGAATTTTGCATTTAGCTCCAACGTTAAGTTTTTGTTTTTACACTATTTCTCAACAAGTACATGTGCTAAGACACTCATACTTGGATCATATTTACAACTAACACCATGCATCACATTATATACTGCAGATGCTGAGTGTGACCCACATTTCATGGTCCATTGACATTGTTTGATGCTGAATTTTGCATTTAGCTCCAACGTTAAGATATTTTAACACTATTTCTCAGCCGGGCCCGATTAGCTCAGTCGGTTACACATCTGACTTTCTCAATCCAGTGGTCGTGAGTTCAAATCCCCCGCCCGGCAACAGTCTCCGTGATGATTGATATACGACATTGTTTCTCATTATCATTCGTCTCTCACCACTGATTCAAGTGGGAAAGTTATCAGTTACTTGAAGAGATGGGATGTGCTGGAGTACTGGTTAATCCCAGAAACAGTGGTTAGGTTAACTGATCGTCTGTTAGCCCTTGACGGCATAAAAATGACGATAAATATTCAATTAATTAATCTATACACTATTTCTCAATAAGTGTTAGTGCTAGGACACTCATACTTGAATCATAGTTACAACTCACACCCTGCATTATATACATTATATAATGCAGATGCTGAGTACATCTCTTTTTTTTAATTTATTTAAAAAAAAATTTTTTATTTTTTTTTATTTTTTTTATTTTTTTTAAATATGTTTTACTAAGAAATTCTGGTTAAAGTTAAAGTTTTCCGTGCATCAAGTTCATATCTTAAAAATCACTTAATGTATTTGATCAAAACTTCACACAATACTTCCTACAGTATTTAGTAGTCATTAAACCTACTACATTAACCAAGTTAGATAACTCTTACATAAATATAATATTTTAATTTTTTTCTCTACCATGTGTGTATTAACAGTCAAAGCAGATGCGGCAAGACATATCATTCCGCGGAATTCTTGTTCTTTTGTTTTGGTGTTATAACTAACATATTTATTGTTCGATTTAGAACATCACACCAGTGCTCACTGAGACAAGACAATGTGTCATATTACAGCCGGCTACGAATTTTAGTTTGCGACATTTCATGTGATTTCAGTGCTCGGCGACTTTTTCATTTTGCATAATTTAAATCCACTTCTCTGGAAATGCCTCTAAGGGTTAACGAGGTGGCGGGGGATATGATCATGTTAGTGGCAACCTCTTGTTTTTGTATTTTCTTACTGTCCTAAATAAAATTTCAGTTAATGGAATAGTTTAGTAGAAACATATTTATTTTACATCTATAGTGAAACATGTTTTTAAAACTTTTTCTTAAGAAGTTTTCCTGGGTGAATACTAAGCATGTGCCAACATTTAGTGACTACAAATACAGGGCTTGAAATATTTCTTATAAAAGCTACTCGTCCTCCCTTCCCATCATTATTTAATTGAATGCTTTACAATCAAATAAATATCACGGTCAGTTTCTTAAAAAATATTATCCTGACCAAATGTTCACTTGTCATTGTGAGCGGACAAGTGAAATTTTCCAGCCCTGAAATACCTATAGAGGCCATGACCCTTGCGACAAGGGTTTATGCTCGATAAAGGTCAGTTATTGTAGAGGTTAGTTACTTTATCACCTTTAATAAATACAAAAAAGGTGATACAAGAGCCAAGAGTGTCAAGATTTTTGTCTTTTAGAGAAGCAACCGTCGCAGATGATTAAAACTTCCATGGTGAGCTATTCTCGTTGCCCTGTGTCCATCGTCTGTCAGTGAACTTTTTGTTGTGTGTTCTCTATCATCTGCATTTTTTCATCGACTCTTCACCAAACTTACATACATGTAGTAGTAATATAACCATAATATCTTTAGCAAGTTCTTGAACTGGCCAAATCGGATACTTAATGCCTGAGTTATGGCCCTTGAAACATAAAAAATTGCACTATTTGACCTTGTGTGCACTCCAGCACCTGTTTTTAATTTGATCCTTACCAAACTTAAACAATAGTTATATAATCACAATATCTCGGACAAGTTCTTGAACTGGTCAAATCTGACAATTAATGCAGGGGTTATAGCCCTTTGTTTAAACTAAAGACCAATTCTTTTACAGGTAAGTTATCAGGAATGATTAATTTTTCAATTAAAGAATTTAGTTCCATGAAAACAAAAAAAAAGGCTATGTATTACATGACTGTTTTTTCAGCACATTCAATCACAATTACCCAGAATGCAACATGTGTCGCATTTGTCATGAGGATGGCAGCCGAGAGAAGCTTGTATCCCCGTGTCATTGTATGGGAACTATGGGTATGCTGCACATGTCCTGCCTGGAGAAATGGCTTGGATCGTCCAAAACTACTAAATGTGAAATTTGCCAGTTTCAGTTCATTGTGCTGAAAAAAGCGAGGTCACTTAGATGGGTGCGTATACCTATGGTAAATGGTTTATTCGTTACTGAACAGAACAGCTTAAACCTGCCACCTGACGTTTTGTGTACCTGACCCTTTATGTTTTTTATCTAAATGTATTTTGATAATTGTCAGTTAATGTTGCATTACTTGTATACAAATTTTAATACAGTAACACGATTCAATATTTAAATATATTGGAAATACAAAATGGCAAGCTGTTCCATTTAGTATATATAAATCACTGACACATAAGGCAAAGTCTGATTGTAACTGTGCTCCTACCTACATATTGAAATTGCACCAAAACTTTTTAATTGACTTGCTTTAGCATATTATTTTATTTTCATGATTTCTGTTCATTTTCTTTGAAATGATGACAGAAAACGCCCAAATCTGGCAACAACAAAATTACTGGTGACTACCTACCAGCCCACATAAAAATTACTGACAGTAAAGAAACATTGTTTTAAGGATGGCTGATTCCCTGTAAACTGTCTAAATACCTTTGTCAGCAGCAATTTGACTTTTGCAATATTATTCATATTGTAGGTTACTATTAGTTTAAACTTATTTAATTTACTTCTGTTGTGAAACAAGTTCTTACAACTTAGACAAATCATGCTCAAAGCCTTCCTGGTTAGAACCAGTACTAAGAAAAAGCAGAAAAGTGTCTTTTTTAAGGACACCATACATATCCGTGGCGGGGGATCGAACCCATGACCCTCCAATCATCGGTTCAGTGCTCTACCACTAGACCATGCGCTCCACATAAAAAAGATTACTATTGCAGTAGTTGTTACAATTTTATTTGGCATACTATAACAAACTAATATCAATGCTTTAATAGTGCTTTTTTGGTATAAGGGAGTATATTTTAGTTTGCCGTTACTGAAGTAATATATTTTATGCTTTAATAGTGCTTTTTGGTATAAGGGAGTATAAGTTATATATTTTATGCTTTAATAGTGCTTTTTTGGTATAAGGGAGTATATTTTAGTTTGCCGTTACTGAAGTAATATATTTTATGCTTTAATAGTGCTTTTTTGGTATAAGGCAGTATATTTTAGTTTGCCGTTACTGAAGTAATATATTATTCTGGTGTATTATGAAGAAATACGTTAATATATAAAAATATTTACTAAATAGGAAACGCTGTCATTTTAGAGTTACATTATACATTTTAACTTCATTACAAGCTAGCATTGTGGTCTGATTTTATAGCATCTCAGTTAAAGCAAGCTGGTTTTTTTTAAAAATTAAAAGATTTTTGTATTGACTATCAAAAACATAAGCAGTTAATGTCAAGCTATCGGAATTTGTTGTTTGTTCATAGTTTGTTATCAATGCATACATGATCATTAGGTCAGGACAGCTAGTTTAAACTATCGTTTGACTCCTATTAGATACTGTCTAAAATATGCATAAAAATTAGATCCATTTTCAGCTCACCAGAGCAAAGCTCAAGGCGTGCTATTCTGATTGCCTGTTGTGCCTTTGGAATTTTTTGTTGTGTGCATTCTAGCACCTGCATTTTTCATTGGATCTTCACTAAACTTATATAGTAGTTACATAACCATAATATCTCGGGACAAGTTCTTAAACTAGCCAAATCAGATTATTAATGTCAGAGTTGAGGCCCTTTAAACATTGAAATATTTGATCCTCACCAAACTTGTACAGTAGTTATATAACCATAATATCTTAGACAAGTTCATGAACTAGCCAAATCAAAATGTTCATGTCAGAGTTATGACTCTTGAAACATTGAAAAATGCACTATTTTAGCATGTATTCTCTATCACCCATATTTTTCATTTGATTCTCACCAAACTTACACAGTAGTTATATAACCGTAATATCTCAAACAAGTACTTGAACTGGCCAAATTATAGTATAGGTGTCAAAGTTATGGCTCTTGAAACATTAAAATGTGCACTATTTGACCTTGCATGCACTCTAGCACCAGCATGTTTCATTTGATCTCCACCAAACTAGTGAATAGTTATATAACCATAATATCTCAGAAAAGTTCTTGAACTAGTTAAATTGGATAATTAGTGTTGGAGTTATGGCCTTTGAATCATCAAAAATGCATTGTTTGATGTTGTGTACACTCTAGCACTTACAGTTTTTATTTGATTCTCATTAGCCGGGCCCCGATTAGCTCAGTCGGTTGCGCGTCTGACTATCAATCCAGGGGTCATGAGTTCTAATCCCCGCCCGGCAACAGTCTCCGTGATGATTGATATACAACATTGTTTCTCATTGTCATTCGTCTTGGGAGATGGGGTGTGCTCCAGTACTGGTTAATCACAGGAAACAGTGGTTAGGTTAACTGATCGTCTGTTAGCCCTTGATGGCATAAAAATGATGCTAAAGATTCAATTGATTCTCATAAAACTAACACAGTAGATATATAACTAATATCTAGGACAACTTTTTTAACTAGCCAAATTGGACAATTAGTGTTGGAGTTACTGCCCTTGAATTGTCAAAAATTGTGTTATTAGACATTTTGTGCATCTAGCATTTAGTCTTTGACACATCGATAGTTACAATGTAACAATAACATATTGGGCAAGTTCTTGAACTGGCCAATCAGATAAATATTGTTATGGCCCTTGAATTGTCAAAAATTGTGTGTATTTGATGTTGTGTGAACACAAGGACTCCCAGTTTATATTTTGTCTTCATAAAACTTACACAATTGTTATGTTACAATAATATCTTGGATAAGTTCTTGAACTGGTCAAATTGGATAATTAATGTCGAGTGTTTTGGTCCTGAATCGACAAAAAATATATTATATGAATTTATGTACACTCTAGCACCTGCAACAATTACCGGTACCTACTTTTGCATTGTTCCTCTGACATAAGTGAGCGAATTAGGGCTCTCTTATATTTTTCCAGTTAACCCTTTGCTTCATAAGTATATTTCTTGGATTCTTCCAAATTGAAAGTATTAATTCACCACGTATCAGCAATGGGTGAATTGTGTTTATATTTACTGACAGAGTGGAAAACAGTGCAGGAAGTGTTCAGATTGCTCATTACAAGCAATCTGAACTCTTCCTGCACTGTTTTCAAAGGCCTTCTATAATTGGTGTGGGGAAAATGCATATCTATTGCATAAAGGGTTAATACAATGGTCAATGTTATTCAGTTAAATCGGACAATAAATTATGTGGACAGGACTCACCCTAGCACAGTGAAGAAGTTTATATCATTATTTTCAAAAACAATTGATATGCTAGATTAGTTTAAACTAAATGTGTTTTACAATCTTTAAAATAAGTTGCCTATCTTGTCTTCGTATATTGACATGTTGTATATCCCTGTTGTTATTCTATGCTCAAATTTAATAAAATATAAAAATATGTTTCAGTATATGAAGGAGCCAAGCCTTCACAGTGACCGCCATGCCATGGTCAAGGACATTGTTTTGACTTCCGTCCTGGGCGTGCTCATACTCCTAATCTGTATCATGTGTCTCATATTTGCGGAAAGATTGTCCAATGAAAAGAAACACGTACCGGCCACCATACTTATTCTTGTCACAACATCGGTCCTCATTCTGTACTCGGCATGGCTCTGGGTAATACCGATAAACTATTTTTATTGAGGCTTTATTCTTTTATTGCATTTATTAAACAAGCTTTCAAAATGCAAGGCTCTACCAGGCATGAAATCTACATTAGTTAAGTTTAAACTTATTTATTATACTTTGATTGTGAAATTACAACTTAGATAAATCACACTTAAAGTTTTCCTGGATAGAAGCAGTTCTTGGCATATGCAGGAAAAGTGTTTTGCTCAAGGACACCACACATAAGCTGGAGGATCAAACTCACAACCCTCTGATTCCGGGTCCGATGCTCTACCACTGGACCATGCACTCCACTCCACTCTCAGTAAATATTGGTACAGCAAATGGAGGATCTTACATTAACACTCATTTATTATTGAATTTATTAAACAAGTTGGCAAAAATATATTATGGGTTTCCAACAGTCTATAAATAACATTTTGTATACCAGTTTGCTTATTTCCATCAGTTGTCACATGATGTAATGCCTCATATTAACATCGTTTCACTTTCTTTTATTCGCCTTTTTCTTCTTTGACATTTCCTTTTTGTTTCGTTACAAAATAGAAATCTAGGGAATATCATTGGTGTAAAATATAATAAAAAATTATGAATTTTTCAGCTGTTAAAAATGATGTGATAAGAAAGGTGAATATTAACTTTAATATTATATTTGCTGTTTATTAAGCCTTGGTCAATATGAAATTATGACAGAACTTAACATTGTGTCACAAGCAGAGTGAATTTAGACTTTGTCATGCCAAGTTATAATTGTCATTTACATTAAAATAATATACCTTAGGCAATGATAAATAAATTGCTAAATTATCACCCCGCCCGCCCCCTAATTTTCATGTTGCTCCAAACCCTTTTCCTTTTCATAGAAAAAATAAAAAATCCTCTCCCCCTTCCACCTTTTTAACCCTTTACTCCATAGATACGTGTTTTCCCACACCAATCACAGAATGCCTTTGAAAACAGTGCAAGAAGAGTTCAGATTGCTCGTAACAAGCAATCTGAACACATCCTGCACTGTTTTCCACTCTGTCAGTTAATATAAACATAATTTGCCCAATAATTCAAAAGCCTTCTATATTAGGTGTCCAAAGGCATCTATATTAGAGGTGTCCAAAAGCGTCTATATTAGAGGTGTCCAAAGGCGTCTATATTAGAGGTGTCCAAAGGCGTCTATATTAGAGGTGTCCAAAGGCATCTATATTAGAGGTGTCCAAAAGCGTCTATATTAGAGGTGTCCAAAGGCGTCTATATTAGAGGTGTCCAAAGGCGTCTATATTAGAGGTGTCCAAAGGCGTCTATATTAGAGGTGTCCAAAGGCGTCTATATTAGAGGTGTCCAAAGGCATCTATATTAGAGGTGTCCAAAAGCGTCTATATTAGAGGTGTCCAAAGGCGTCTATATTAGAGGTGTCCAAAGGCATCTATATTAGAGGTGTCCAAAAGCGTCTATATTAGAGGTGTCCAAAGGCATCTATATTAGAGGTGTCCAAAGGCATCTATATGAAGTAAAGGGTTAAGAAAAATTGGGATGATAAACTAGCAATTAATTTATAATGGCGTTGTATGTATATTAATCTATTTATCAGCATATCATCCTTATACCTTATTATTAATTCCCTGTGTTGACAAAAAGTAGTGCTCGGCCTCGTATCTTTATATCAGTAAATGGAAAAGCCTAAACCTTGTGTAAGCAGTCACCTTTATTAAGCAGACACTTGTGTTAAGTATTTGCTATTTCCCATTTCTATGCTTTCAGAGCAAATAAACCTGTATTAAGCAACTATCTGTCTTAAAAGTCGACTTTTGCTCATTCCCTTCACTGGCTGCTTAAGACATGTTTGACTGTTTGTGTCATCATCATTATTTTATGGCTGAATATGTGTGAAAGAACACATGATAGTCCTGTATTATTTTGTCTCAGTCATAGTGGAGGAAAGAACAAGAGAAAAGAGAAACGTAGTCTGCATCTGTATGTTTTGAAATGAGTATACGATGATATATTTGGAAATAACTGTTGATACATGTATGTGGATATTCAGTGTAGTTGTAACAGTCAAACCTGTGTAAGTGGTCAACTCTATTAAGCAGCCACGTGTTATAAAAACAGCCACATCTGCTATATACCATTTCTGTAATTTTAGATCAAATTAACTTATATTAAGCAACAACCTGTCTTAAAAGGCCATTTTTGTTCCTTCTCTTGATTGGCTGCCTAAGAAAGGTTTGACTGTATATACACAGACTGAATGGTTGAGAGGGTTTAACACTTATGCTTATAACAAAATCAATAAATAGTGCAACAAACTTTGCCCATTTGTTATGTTCCAAACATCAGTCACAGTTTGGTTTCACCATTGTGAGCATACATTTGGTAAGTGTTGAATTCTGTTCCAAAACTATAAACCATTGTGTATACTAACATCACACTGACCTTGTGTACAATGCAAACCATACTGTCATGACTTTGTAGGTACATGTAAATAGTGCAAATTACCAATTTTTTGTCTAAATCGGTAGCAAAAAACGGTCATCTAATTTTTTTTGTTTACTTTATCTTCTTTGTTGACGTGGTCACCAAGTAAACCTGCGGTTATCTTCCATGTGGGCGTGGTCACCAAGTTAACCTGCAGTTATCTTCTATGTTGTTGTGGTCATCAAGTAAACTTCGCAGTTATCTTCTATGTTGGCGTGGTCACCATGTAAACTCTGCGGTTATCTTCTATGTTGGCGTGGTCACCAAGTAAACGGTGCAGTTATCTTCTATGTTGGTGTGGTCACCAAGTTAACCTGCAGTTATCTTCTATGTTGGCTTGGTCACCATGTAAACTCTGCGGTTATCTTCTATGTTGGCGTGGTCACCAAGTAAATGGTGCAGTTATCTTCTATGTTGGTGTGGTCACCAAGTTAACCTGCGGTTATCTTCTATGTTGGCGTGGTCACCAAGTAAACCTGAGTTATCTTCTATGTTGGCGTGGTCACCAAGTAAACTCTGTGGTTATCTTCTATGTCGGCATGGTCACCTAGTAAACCTTCAGTTATCTTCTATGTTGGTAATGTCACCAAGTAAACTCTGCTGTTAGCTTCTGTGTTGGCATGGCCATCTAGTAAACACTGCAGTTATCTTCTATGTTAGCGTGGTCACCAAGTAAACCTAAGTTTTCTTCTATGTTGGCATGGTCACCAAGCAAACTTTGCGGTTATCTTCTATGAGTAAGTGGTCACCAAGTTAACTCTGTGGTTATCTTCTATGTTGGCATGGTCACCAAGTAAACTCTGCAGTTATCTTCTATGTTGGGTTGGTCACCAAATTAACCTGCAGCTATCTTCTATGTTGGCATGGCCACCAAGTAAACTCTGCAGTTATCTTCTATGTTGGCGTGGTCACCAAGTTAACCTGCAGCTATCTTCTATGTTGGCGTGGCCACCAAGTAAACTCTGCGGTTATCTTCTATGTTGGCATGGTCACCAAGTAAACTCTGCGGTTATCTTCTATGTTGGCATGGTCACCAAGTAAACTCTGCAGTTATCTTCTATGTTGTTGTGGTCATCAAGTAAACGTCGCAGTTATCTTCTATGTTGGCGTGGTCACCAAGTAAATTCTGCGGTTATCTTCTATGTTGGCATGGTCACCAAGTAAACTCTGCAGTTATCTTCTATGTTGTTGTGGTCACCAAGTAAACTCTGCGGTTATCTTCTATGTTGGCGTGGTCACCAAGTAAACTCTGCAGTTATCTTCTATGTTGTTGTGGTCATCAAGTAAACTTTGCAGTTATCTTCTATGTTGTTGTGGTCACCAAGTAAACTCTGCGGTTATCTTCTTTGTTGGCGTGGTCACCAAATAAACTCTGCAGTTATCTTCTATGTTGTTGTGGTCACCAAGTAAACTTTGCAGTTATCTTCTATGTTGTTGTGGTCACCAAGTAAACTCTGCGGTTATCTTCTATGTTGGCATGGTCACCAAGTAAACTCTGCAGTTATCTTCTTTGTTGGCGTGGTCACCAAGTTAACTCTACAGTTATCTTCTATGTTGGCATGGTTACCAAGTAAACTCTGCAGTTATCTTCTATGTTGTTGTGGTCACCAAGTAAACTCTGCAGTTATCTTCTATGTTGGCATGGTCACCAAGTAAACTCTGCAGTTATCTTCTATGTTGGCATGGTCACCAAGTAAACTCTGCAGTTATCTTCTATGTTGTTGTGGTCACCAAGTAAACTCTGCAGTTATCTTCTATGTTGTTGTGGTCATCAAGTAAACTTTGCAGTTATCTTCTATGTTGGCGTGGTCACCAAGTAAACTCTGCGGTTATCTTTTATGTTGGCGTGGTCACCAAGTAAACTCTGCAGTTATCTTCTATGTTGTTGTGGTCACCAAGTAAACTCTGCAGTTATCTTCTATGTTGTTGTGGTCATCAAGTAAACTTTGCAGTTATCTTCTATATTGTTGTGGTCATCAAGTAAACTCTGCAGTTATCTTCTATGTTGGTGTGGTCACCAAGTAAACTCTGCGGTTATCTTCTATATTGTTGTGGTCATCAAGTTAACTCCACAGTTATCTTCTATGTTGGTGTGGTCACCAAGTAAACTCTAGCATTTATCTTCTATGTTGGTGTGGTCACCAAGTAAACTCTGCAGTTATCTTCTATGTTAGCATTGTTACCAAGTAAACTCCGCGATTATCTTCTATGTTGGCGTGGTCACCAAGTAAATACTGCGGTTATCTTTTATATGGGGGTTGTCTCAAAGTAAAATTGCAAGTTATCTTCTGTGTGGGCGTAGTCATGAAGCAAACTCCGTGATTATCTTCCATATGGATGTAGCCTTGTCACCAAGTGTATTTACAGAGTATGAATGTATTTATTTCACATCATATTCAATAACCAAAAAGTTGCATCATTTTGGTTTACTATAGAAACTTATCGTAACATCCCAATAATAAAGTTTAACTGTATATTGTAAAAAATATATCTTTCGGCAGGTAGCTGTACGACGAATCCGTAATCGGTTATCTGTCTGGCATCGTGACTACCATGTGATTACTATAAAACAGAAGGCTGACCCACAGGACACTAGTAACAGAATATTCCGCAGATTTCCCTCGAGGCTGTCACGTAAATCAAAGGTATTACTTATCCGGTAGCAACTTTTATCAAGAAAAGATAACTCCAGCATATATTTTAAACAAATTTCCATTTTCAGTTATCTTTCCTTTTAATTTATAGAATGACTAGATAGCATACTGACATTATGTATTGGTATGATTTAAATTTACGGAGACATGCAGAAGCAGATATGCAGACATTTCAACAAGAAACCTCGAGACTGAACATGCACAACAAGTAACAAATGTAACGATATAGTCAACTACAACACTGCTGTATCTGTACTTATTTAACAGTATGGATATCAGATGATCTACCTCCACATTATTAGTACAAGGAAGTGTCCTCAAGTAAAACAGCCTCCCTAACCAGATCACTTCTCAGCCTTATTAAGATATTAATTTTAAGTATTTTTATAACATGTAACGGGTTTTGAAAAATAAAAACTTAAGAGTGGTACATACAAAAAATTGTAGTAAAGTGCAAAAAAAAACATCATAGTCACGTCTAGTTTGCAAATAAAAATATTCACTTTTGGATATTATTGTTTGTATATAATATCATTAAGAATATATTTCAACATTTTCTTTACCATAAAATTGTCCTATTAGGTCTCACTTAAGAATTACCTCCCTTACATGACGGTAGCAAAATTCTTATGCCCAAGAAATTAGAGCTGTGTTAAGCGGTTGGGGGGCAATTGTTTTGTTTAAAATGCATAAAATGTCACATTTCTTTGTGCATATTGGAACATTGAAACATTTTCATGATTTCTGCCAAGTTTGGATGACATTGAGAACTGTTTGATGAATCTATAACAGTTTAAAGATGCGTAGTGATACACTGCAACAAATGGGCAGAATTGTCAAAATTTGAAGGGTGCCATCAAACCATCGAAATTGAGAAAAAGCAACCTGGTCAACCCCATGTTTTTTTCAGCATAATTGGACCAACAGAGGACTATGTATGGGAACAAGGAAGTTTTAGAACCATTGGTAATGTATCCAGTGTTCCAGAAGTGCATGTTAATAGTACAAAATTAATTGTTGTGTGGGATGATTAGGGCAATATGGTACAAAGTGAATATGAAATAACTGGAACTTGGTATCTTTTTGCACCAACAGGGCAAATAAACCTTTCACCTTTACCGGTATACTTGTGACTGGGATCCTACCTTGCCGAGTGGTTGAAGGTGGGGGTGACAGTGTAACGGGATGTTGGCCTCTTACACAAGTTTCAATTCCCAGCTCAAAAAAGCGACACTCAGTACTGGTTCTATCTAGTAAACAGACTTGAGAGCAGTTTTTATAAAATCTGAGTTTTCTTCGTGATTGAGCTAAAATAAATTAGTATAAAACTAAACAAAGAAATAATTTCCTTTTCTAATAACTGTCTTCTTTTTTTTTGAAAACAAAACAGAAATCACAAAAAACAAAAACCAACAGCCAACCAACACCAGGTGTGGACAACTCGTCAATGCCAGGTCCTCTTCGGACCTCCACCTATATCAGTTACTCGCTCGAGTCGTACAAGGCGGCCATGTTCAACCCGGTTACTCCAGCTGCACCTCTCCTGCAAGATGAGAACAACAATGATGTTACCTCCCTTGATGAAGACAGTCCATCAGTTATAGTCCCTTGATATAGATGACAGTGAGACTTCCATACTATACTATCAGCCTCCAGAGGCCGGTTCTACATCAATTCTGTGCAGTAATAAAGGGAGACAACTGCGAGAAACAGGAGTTTAGATATTTCCTCTCCTGATAATTAAATGGTAATTAAACTACACATGTTTGATGGTTTTGAAGAAAACAATTTTTAAGTTGATGGGCAGATTTTGGAAGATGATTTGAAAAAGTAGAGGAAAGACGATTCAGAAAAGTCATGATAAGGAGTTACTTACCTTTGCCACAATATGGCAGCTTGGAATATCAAAATTTATGAAAATGGTAATTTTTCATTGAATATGATATGTAAATACATGTACATGTACACCTGGGGAATAACCATAGGGCAACTATTAATCAGAAGGCTGTTCTCCATTATGATGTTGGGAATTGTTGTAATAACCCCGCTGTCGTCTAATAAAATCATTAAAGTATACATTTTGTTATATCAGTACATCGTTGTAACTCCCAGAGAGTTCTCAGTGGCTGATGTCTATTTGGTGCTTTCTCAAGATCACTTCCCTCTCAGGTTGAGGTTGTAACTCCTGGAGAGTTCTCAGTGGCTGATGTCTATATGGTGCTTTCTCAAGACCACTTCCCTCTCAGGTTGAGGTTGTAACTCCCGGAGAGTTCTCAGTGGCTGATGTCTATATGGTGCTTTCTCAAGACTACTTCCCTCTCAGGTTGAGGTTGTTGGTTGGAGCCCAGCTCGGTATAAAAACTTTATGAGAAAATTTACCAATTACATGCGGAAGGACGGTGGTTCTTCTCTGATTCATGTTTACAAGTCTGCTTTCTTCACAAATGAACCTGGACCTAAATTCCTCAAGATTTAGGCTCAGGCTCAGATTGTCAAAACACCTATTAAACAAGCAAATTACTATATGCATTTGCAGAACAAGCAGTTTTAACGATTATTTAACAAAATGTAACTGGATCACATATATTACCATAATTGTATGATTACATGGTTTTACAAAAATGTTAGGTTTTGAGTCCGAGTCCAATTCTCACTCAAATTATTGATGAATTTAGGTCCAGGGCTGGTTGAGTCCAATTCTCAGACTCAAATTATTGATGAATTTAGGTCCAGGGCTGGTTGAGTCCAATTCTCACTCAAATTATTGATGACTTTAAGGCCAGGGCTGGTTGAGTCTAAAACTCAGACTCCAACTCAAAATTTTAAAAACAATTTTACAAAAAAGAATCAACATTTTCGCACAAAAACCAGTCACATTCAATTATACAATATCAAAAAATTTAAAAAAAAAATCATTTTTAATTAAATATTTTGCAATAAAAATATAAATATTTAAAATTGGTAATTTTGAGTTTAAATCTGGGTTTTAGACTTAAACGTCTGATGAACATTAGCTCATGTAATCTGTTGGGTGTTGTAAATGATGTTTGAATGAATATTTGGTAATAAATTATTGACATAAAGGTGCTATAAAGGGTCTACATGTATACATAAAATATGTTGTAAATTTAAGTGTGATATTTTTCATCCATTTGTTGTTGCTTTTTGTTGACTGAAAGCTACATTGGTTCCTTCCCTTGTTGAGTAAACACCATCCCTTAATTATCATCCAATGTCTAAATTGTTTATTTTGTATTTACATTTTGTATTTATATATAATATTTGTGCAATTTTTCTGATTTTCTTAAAAAATAATAATTATATTATTTACCTAAAGCATGTTATCAGTTTTATTTATCTGTTCCATTTTGTGTTCTTACTAGTCTGTATTATTAATCAAGATAACTTGATTGGCAGTACCCCCCCCCCCCCCCCCCCCCCCCCTTCATTTTCAAAGAAAAACAATATAGACAGAGTAATGGTTCCCATACATTAAAAACTTCTACACTTTTAGTGTTAAAATGAAATGAAGTGGACATACGCATATTCTCGCGTCATTCAAATTGGATTGTTTTTTCTCATGAGTTAAAATTCAGAGTTGACCGTTTTTAGTGGGGGACCCTAGAAATCAGTGAAAATTTTGAGTGTGGTAACATAATTATTTGTGAACAACCAGTATAAATATACAGACCAGACTATGGCGAGCAGTCCTAGCTACAATGCAAACCATAGACACAATATCAAGGCATCTACCAACCCAATAGAACCAGTGCCAACCATTGTCTGTCCAGTCCAGATGTGTTGCAGGTTAAGCCATAGTATATAGGTCACGGTTAACACCAATTCTATCATTATGTTCGATTTTTGGGATTTTTTCAGATGCACATACACAATGTATGATATATATATATATGGAGATAATTATTTGTGACCAACCATATACCATATATATATATATATCTGACAATCAGTCAAAATCAATAATTTTTAAACTATGGTCAAAACACTTTTAGACTAGAACCATTTCATTGCTCATTAGTCGGGATTTTTTTTCGACCTGAAGTTGCTCTGTTTCATCAAAACTTTTGTAATATACTGTTTATATTATTTTAAAAAAGCTTGTTATACAAACAACTAAATGTAAAGTAGAATAGCAATAACTTTTAACTGTTTATGCCAGAATTACAATGATGTAACTTGGTCCATCAACATTACTTTGCCTGATTTGAATATGTTCTCTTTGTGTTGATGTGTATTCGCAAAGTTTCCATGGAATTGTATAAAAAATGAAGTTCTTTTAAAGAGGTTAGCTGTGCCATACATGTAATAAAGCTACAAAAGGGTCACACAACAAAAGTAATTCCATCATGTTCACTTCATTTTAAAGGGAGTATATCAGGAAAAATGCTACAATGCTCTTAAAAAATTGAATTATTTTTGAAATGGTTAAAAATCATTTCATTATCATTAATAAATAGAATTCAAATGGTGTGGTATGTCAAATCCATTAAAACTTGACAAAATCAATATTTAAATTGGATTGGTAAACTTGAAATGAAATCCCCATTCTAAAAATAGACAGCACTTAAATACTGTTAGATGCCCTTCACATCGTCGTAAAGATTCTTTTTAAGATGAAACAATTTTTTACTATGTGTAAACCTGTATAATGGATCAAAATGAAACTACTTGACTCATTTAATATGTCATGAAATATGTTTTAAACGGGAAATCTATTTAAGTCTTAATTGGGCGTGTAGCCCAAGTTAGGAAATCCCTTTTCAGTATATTATTTTGGCATACTTAAATAGATATCTTTGGCAATACAAGATCAGTGAGTATATGCAAGGGTTGTTCAATAAGTTTGTGGACTTTTACTGTAATTTACATTTGATAGTACATAATTTGGTATTGTGCTTTTTTACCTGTACAAAAATATATATCAGATATAAAAATGATAAAAAAAATGATAATTTTATGATTTGCATATGCACCATTCATATCTATGGCAATGAATGTATCGCTACCTGGAGCATGTCACATTTATGTTAAAAATCTAAACAAAAGACATTGTTTAAATTACAAAAATAAGCTTAAGGATCATTTATTCTTTGCACTTTTTCGTCTGCTGCATAACTGACGTGACGCTATTTCTGTTAATTTTTTCTGTTAACTGAATAGCAGTATCCATGGCAAAGTTACAAGAGGAAGATTAGACATGTTGCTATTGTCAGCCTATTGAAAACAAGAGCCATGTTGGACATGGCCACTCCCCCTGCCAATGTAAATTCTGTACTGTCCACTTCCTATCAGTGCTCTCTATCATTGTATGCAGTTTCAAAGCATTCACTTCAAAACTTTTCAAGGTATACTCCAAAAAAGGGAAATTAACAAAGGGGGAATAATTCTGTGAAGACAGAAGAAAGTTATTCTTCCTGCACACTACACTTCCTCTCAATGTCCTCTATGATTGTGTGAAATATCAACTAAATCCCTTGAACAATTTTTGAGTTACATGTATGTTCCGGACTATTATAATAAAATATAATAACAAAGGGAATAATTATGTAAAGACAGAAGAAAGAGTTATGGTTCTTGCATATTGTACTTCCTCTCAATGTCTTCGATAATTGTGTGAAATATCATCTAAATCCCTTGAACACTTTTCAAGTTTCTGAACAAACATAATACCATGTCCTCCCTTGCCTTTGGCTGGGGAATATGACATCAACTGGCAAACGGAAACAAGAGCAGTCATCAAGTTTTGTGTTGTATTAGGCATAACAAGAGGACCAAGAGTGTCTGAATTGCTCTACAGGAAACAGGATGGACAGTGTACATTGACATAAGGCCTGCTGGCCTTTGGCCAGTAGCTGACCTTTGACCTCCATACAATGCTACATGTAAAATTTTAAGGTCTATGGCTTAAACTTTCAGAGAGAATTTAACATATAGATTGACAGATCAACAAATGCATATTTTCAGAATACCCCAGGATAACTTAGGATATTTTTTTCAAATGTTGAGAGTTGGGCCTGATTATCTTATTAGTAAGTGCGTCTGACAATCAATTCAGGGGTTGCGGGTTTGAATACCTGCCAGGACAGTCTCCGTGATGGTCAATATACGACATTGCATCTCATTATCGTTTGTCTCTCATTGCTAATTCAAGTGGAAAAGTTTCAGTTACTTGCAGAGATGGGGTGAGCCTGAGTACTGGTAAACCATCCTGGATCCCAAGAAACAGTGGTTAAATTAACTGATCATCTGTTAGTCCTTGATGGCATAAAAATGACGCTTAATATTCAGTCAATTAATGCTGAGAAAATTAATTGATGGAAAGCAATTAATGCTGAGAAAATTAATTGGTGAAAAGCAAAATCAACACAATAAAATGATTTAATATTTTTCATGATTTATTAGCACTATAACGTGATGTAATATGTAAACAAAAGAATTCATCAACAAAATACATTATATAATCTGATTGGAAAAAAGGAGAAACTAAAATTTATTTATGGTACACATATACATATCAATATAATATCAAAAATAGAAAAAAACAAGGATTTAACAAAATTAATACACCAGGATGAGGTTTATATACAAAGTATTCTGCAACATACAGTAGCGACTTTATAAACGTGTTCTGTTAAAAGCATTGATTGCAAGCATTTGTTTCACATGTAAGAAAAAATTAAATACGACATATTTGAATTCTATAGTTTATGCCAATTTTCTGTCAGTTGTGATATTGAAAGGTCTGGGATGAAGCAACAGGAAAAGTTTGAAGATTTAACTAGACAAACTGAGTTTCCCCATTAAATAAAGTCATTGTTATTATTCTATATTCAGTGTACAATTGTAGACTGATTCAAAAGACTAAAACCATTCTGACTGGCACTGAATTAATGTTCTTTGAAGTTAATGAATAAATATTCAAGCTTCATTCTATGAGAAGAAACAAAATGCTGAAAGAAAAAATACTGGAGTTTGGTTTATGTGTTTCCAGTTTATCAAAATCATCTATTTGAGCAATGATATTATTCAGTCATAGATACGACAAACTGTAGTCTTGGCTGTTGTAAATTGGTGGGTGAAGTTGACTAAATTTAAGAAAAAGGTCACTTAACTTTACCTAGTATTTTTGACATTTGCATAAATATACAATATGAAAATAAAATACCCCTGGTTTGTAGGGTTTGACTTGGATAGTGGCATAGGTTTGGTCAACCCTTACAAGGCTTTCCTATTTCACAATTTTGTGGTCATTTATGACAAATTGTGCAAAAATATACCATGGAGTGCATAGTAAGTCGCATGGTGAAGTGATTAACATTAATATGACTGATTAAACTCACAGTTCTGGTCATAAATTGTTTATGCAATATTGACAGGAGATATATAAAAGAAACGACAACAAAACTGGCACCATGAATCTGAGTTGAGAACTAATTGGTCGCCATGGGAACTAATCCATTGCATCTCCAACATGACAAAATTACTATCTAAAAGCACTGGTCCACTTATTACATGTTTTTATTGTATTTTCTATAAAGTTCATTGTTTAAATATTTTTTTTTACTCTTTACTCTTAAGTATTTACTTTCTAACCATTTTGAAATGGATCTATCTGGCTATGCTGCAACTAATCTGCAAGAATACAGTGCCAAATATTTAACTAATCCATCGCATTACTGAGAACAAATCACTTCACACTGTGAGTCTACACACCCCATGTATATTTAACACATTTAAAAACGCAAGTTTTCGAATGTTTATTTATTTCTTATCCTAGATTGCTATCATTTTTATCAGTGCATATACTATGTCAATCATCAATAATTTGTAAAACTTGTATTTTTAAGCGATGAAATTGTTGGAATACAATCAAAAAGCAAGATAAGACAGTTTTGTCTTGGTTCACCATTCATGCCATTGTCTAGATTTGATATATTTGTGATTTTAAAGGTGTTAAATATATGTTCAACTTAACATTAAAGTTGCAATCTGTAGAGAAGAAATCCAAGAAATTATCATTCTATATTTTCTATGATTTTTATTCGAATATTGGCACACTGGCACTATGTTCTGAGGAAACGGCACATTTTGTTTATTATACAATGTTTCAGGTAATAATACTTGAAGATTAAAATGTCCATGCCGATATACGGTCATATGTGTCAATAAATAGTAATTTAATGCGTAACACGAGTCAAATCTAATTCCAACATTGTCGTGTGCCCCTATAAATATTCAGAAGGGTCCACAAAATGGATAAAAAAAAAATCTCATTCGGTTTGGTCCTCAACACTGCTTAGAGAAATATAATTTATAAAAATGCTAGCATATTGATAATAAAATAAAAACTTTACATCGGCAGAAGATTGATGTATAAAACACTAGAAGTACACATTATGTTGTTTACAATATAGGTCCAGGTCACAATAGCTTTGCTGAAGAAGAAATGAATTAAACAGGGCTGCCATTGGGGCTTCATGAACCTGGTCCTTTATTGAACTATGAAGAAGATCCGACTGATCACCAATAATTATTGTACAGTGGAAATTGTGTATCCCTGTAACAACATTATAATCAGTGCAAATTATAAACAAAACCTTCGACACAAAATCAATTTTCAATTCTTAACACGAACATGATCAAGATTGATTGGTTGATTTAAGGTAAGACTGGCACGGTTTTTGCAGTTGAATTACATTTATAGGGCCGTCCTTAAAAAAATAAATTGTTTGCCGTGCTCCAACCTACTCACTCAAAATTGGACCTACACAAACAATTTTTTTTGATGATTTCTGTACATTTTTCTTTAAAATGACTGCAAAATCAAAATTTAGCCTAAAAAAAAATGGCTACCTACTTACCCACATGAAAAATATACAGCCTGAGCACAGCAAACAAATATTTTTTTAAGGATGGCCTAGGTATAAATATGAGTATACAGAATTAATTCCATTTTTCTCATTCTTCAAATTTATTTACATATACATAATGAAGAATACTATAGCTGCATTGTAAATAAAAACACAAATAACAATAAATGTCACTGGTAAGTGTCACATGCCCCGTAAATGGTCGTTGAAAAATAACAATAAAATTATGTTATAATAGGCAGCGATGTATCCACAAATAACAAGAGTAATGGACTGGTGTTTCAGACCAGACATGCAATTTCATGTTTTTAACACTAAAGCGTGACCATGACCTTTGTGTAACCTTAACCTTGACATCTGATGTAATGGTCTGGGTATTTCAGCAGTTTAATGCTGCTGAAACATCATCATGACATGCTGATCACTTGTGTCAAGCTATTTTAAAATCCCTAAATGTAAGACAAAGTTACCGATCAATTGTTGATAAATTGAGCCGAGTGTTTTTGAAATCCATCCATGTATGATAAAGTTAAAGGACAGGACTTGAAATCTCAAACAGATTCAAAGTGCTGTCATACATACTAAAAGTGTGACTTTGACCTTTGAGGTATGGGTCTAGGTCTTATTTACGACACATCATCATGTCATCTTGATAAATTGAGCCAAGTTAAAGGCAAAATCACAGACCAGACACACAATATCAAACAAACTGAAACTGTGACCTTGATCTTTGAGGAAAGGTTCTGGGTATTACATGTGACAATTATGTCATGTTAACTGTGCCCAGTGTTTTTAAAATTTATCCATAGATTACAGACCGGACAAGAAATGTCAAAATGACAATGTGTTATCACACAAAGTTAAATTGTGACCTTGACCTTTGAAGTGGGAGTGTGAGTATTAAATGCAACACGTCGTCATGTCATGTTGATCATTTATAACAAGTATTTATAAAAAATCCATCTATGCATGACAAAATTGCAGGCCGGCCACGAAATCTGATACATACTCAATGTTGTCAAACTCCAACTGGACCTTGACCTTTGAGTTATGGGTGTTGTTCTTACTCACTACACGTCGTCATGTTATGTTGATCATTTGTAGCAAGTACCAACAAAATCCATCTATGCATATCAAAGATACAGGCTGAAAACAAAATAAAAATACCGGAGGGAAGGACGGACGGACGGACGCTGCAATTACTATATGGGGGGGGGGGGGGGGGGGGGGGGGGGGGGCATTTGTGTTGACCTTTCACTCAAATTGGTATTGTTGCTTAGCAGCAAGGCTGAGTTATAATCAGTTACATAGCAACATTCAGGCTTCCTAATGGTACAATGCAACTAATTACATGTAGTACATTTAAATAGTTACCAAGCAACTGCACTTTTAAATGGTTACCAAGCAACTATACATACAGAGCAACTTCACTTTTAAATGGTTACCAAGCAACTATCCTACAGTATGTGTTACTTAATAGCAACAGTACTTTTAAATGGTTACCAAGCAACTATACCTACATTACCGGTTACTTAATAGCAAATGTATTTTAATGGGTAACAAACACTTATACATTGCTAGTTATATGTAACTTAGCAACTGTACTATTAAATAGATACCAAGAAAGTCACTGGGTACTATTAAATGGGTACCAAGTAACATATCATGTAGTGTGCAAAAGGTTATAATCAATTGTATTTAAATGGTTGCCAAGCAACACCATCATCAAAGCATGCCAATGGTTACTTATCAACTGTTCTTTTATATTAAATACTTCACCTGTATTATAATTGTGTTAATGTTTACTTAGCAAACTGTACTTTTAAATGATTAGTAAGAAACTATATACACACTATTTTGTCAATGGTTACTTAGCAACTATTTTTTCAAGCATATGGCACAGCTAGCTGATTTTTAACTGATAAAATTGTCATTAAAATTTCAATGTAGTGGTACAACTAACACGTAGATAAGTCTTGTCTTTGAGTCATGCAACGGCTGCACAAATCAATTATACTTCACCTATTAATGCTAGACTGCTAAAAAAAGAAAAATAACCAAAATGAAATGGGTAAGATGGGAAAATAAACATTGTAGTGTATGGTAAACAAAGACAGTCAAACCCCTGTAAGCGGTCACCTCTATTGAGCAGCCACATTTGCTATTTCCAATTTCCATGCTTTCAGTGCAAATAAACCTGTATTAAACAACAACCTATCTTAAGAGAACACTTTTGCTACTTCCCTTGACTGGCTGCTTAAGACAGGATTGCATGTAATCGATAAAGTAATGCAGGTAATATAAATGTACTCTTTTAAGTGTTTTAATTTTCCATTTGTTGACACAAAATGGATGCTTACACGCCCATACTTCTCCTTTTGAGTACCAGTACACTTAAAAGTGGCAACAGTTCCCCTTTATATATATAAATATATTAAATATCCTTGAATGTAGTGACACTTCACCTTTAAGCAATGTAGCAGACTGCTGCTCAACTGTAACTAGGCACATACACTCTAAAAGAAACAATAAAAATACAAGTAAACACTAGGAATGGTTGGTTTCTAGGGGACAATAAGATCCAGTCAATTGTTACTAAGCAACAATAGTGACTGGTTACCCATAGCAACAGGTTTAAGGAACACAATAAGGTCAAAAGCAGTTTCTAAATATATGCAAAAAAAGAATGCAAAGTAGAAACTATCACAGAAAGCAGAGTAGCTTTATTCATGGTTCAATTGGCATTTAAAAGTACCAGTGCCTGCCTTTATGTAAAATTATTGATATCAATTCTGCTTTCCAATGTTTCCATTTAAGGTGACATTTTATTTAAATCCAGACAGTGAAACTGAAATGATGTTTTCAATACAATATACACTGCATTACAACTGACAGTCAATTTTGAGCATTACAGGATATAGTTATGTTTACAAAATGGAATTGTTTGCAGGTCAACTTTGCTGCTACCGTTCTTGGTTTTTGAGAAGCATTTTTAAGCAAGAATTACCTGTTATGGTCCAATGTCACCACAATGTAACTTTATTTTCTTGTGTGTGTGGTTATTACCAATTTTAACACATTAAAGGCTGTATAGAACCCATGACGTCATTTTTATTACAATGTCAATTAACAAGTGCGTTATCCATATTTCAACAAATCAAGAAAATATGAAGTCAGTGTATCTTGTGGTCTATTTTAACATGTATATGCAAGTCAAGAAATATAAATTGAGACATTTTTACCTTTAACTTGCTCAAAATTAGAAATGATCTCCGAATTTCAGACTGAGAAGTCCTTAAGCATATAATACAACTAGCACTAAGTATGTGAATACAAAAGTAGGTTAAATGAAATGATACGCGGAGGAAAATAAAATCTCATTGTCAATCATTATGCTGGGTTGCTGGAAATTTACTAACACAATTAAATAAATGATTACATACTATTGGTTTAGTAAATACTTTTTTTATCTATTTTCACAGATAAACATGCTGTAAATATCAGAATTGGCCATATAACTAACTCTACCCCTTTTCTTTTCAGTTGAACTAGGGACCAAGTGAAAGGACAACTTGGGCCCAAAACTTTGCCTTAACCCTTTACTCATATAGACGCCTTTGGACACCTCTAATATAGAAGGCTTTTAAATTATTGGGTGAATTATGTTTATATTAACTGAGTGGAAAACAGCGCAGGAAGTGTTTTAAAGGCCTTCTGTGATTGGTGCGTGAAAACATGTATCTATGGAGTAAAGGGTTAAATGTCTACTTTGCACCAGTCTGAAGCAAGTTAATTTCACCTTATATTCGATTTATAAATGTATGGCTCTAGAAATTATGATCAACATCTTTTGTGGTTTTCTCATCATACTGTATATATATATATATATATATATATATATATATATATATATTGTTCAACAGTCATTCCGACCCATTTTATATGAGTGTAAACAATACACGACTCCCAACCACCTTCTCCAATCCCCATCCTGCCTTCTAAAATGACCATTACGCCTTTTTCATGTGACATCTTTCATCAAGGTATTAGATCTGTCACAAAGAAGGATCTACATCATTTTGTTCTTGTCACAATTTTAGACTTGAAGCACCAATTCTGTGTTTATTTGTCTGAATAATTAGAATCATTCTTATGCCATAGTGACAGATGATAAGTTAACCTACCCATTCTTTCCAATGATTCTGAATCTCTAACCAATTCTCAAGCACACCCATCTCTGTAAGTAACTGATAGCTTTCCCACTTGAACCAAAGGTGAGAGGCGAATGACAATGAGATTCAATGTCGTATATGAATCATCACGAAGATTTACCTATAAGTGTCAAGCACCTGTCCTGTAAGATATGGCTTAGAATATACCAAATGCTATGTATGTCCTGGCATGTACAGGGGGGTGGGGGGGTAAGAGTCCTCCAATTGTGGTGAGGTGATGTGACATAAAGTTACCGCATCCATTAGCAATATTTTATGTAAATGAATAATGATGTCGCAATACAATGTCGCAATATGGAGGTCTTGGAATAAATTTTGAACTTTCATATCTGACGTCATTTTCCATGTTTAATTATTAGTGACGTGGCTGTGTAACGGGTTTTGAACACCATCCACCTATTCACTTAAACTGGCATCACCTGTGATAAAGCAACACTCTAGTCAAACTTGTATATGGCACAATTTTGTTTACATTTTAATGCCAAAACATCAATTTCGATGCATTACTAATCTATATTTATTTATTATAGCTAGATTATCATGATAGCTCAAATCTTTTAAGAATCGCTCTCGAGTCCATCTCCTGGGAAGAACCAGTACTGGGTGTTGCTTACAAGGCGATGGGACCGAACCTGCAACCGCTAGTATAAGGGGCCAAGACCCTGTCCACTACCACGTATTACATTATTGACACACTATTGTGCTATGACCTCATTCATCACATATCATTTCTAAATTTGTGACAATACAAACACAATGTGGATCTCAATTGTGGTAATCTTTCAACTTGTTTTTATAAATATCCCAAGGGGCTACATTATTTGGCAATACTATATCTGGTCAAAGAACTGTAAACAAAGACATGACAATGTGTGATTAATATGACAGACCATTGTTTGTCGGTGTAAATCAATTAAAAGCGATGTTTTTTGTAACAATAACAAGAGTTGTCAGAAGACAAAAAAGCTCACCTCTGTGTGTCTAAGTCCAAACTGTGCCAAAATGCAATTCAGAGTTATGGTTCTTATACGGGTGTGTTCCATTGATGATGGTGAACACACATGCGGAGTTTCATTCACATCCAATGAGTGGTTGCATAGATATCTTTAACTTAAACGCAAAAGTTTAACCTGGGTGTCTACAGACGACAACGCTGACGCCGGGGTCATGGCAAGAGCTCTCCTCGGAAAAGAAGTTGTTATCATGTCAGTCTGAATTATCAAGGTGTAACTGATGCACAAATACATGGTCACAGTTTGAAAATAACTTAACAAGCTCGCAAACACTAAGCAATTTAGTTGAGATTTTCAATCAATTCATCATTTATTATACTGCAAGGTTTTAATAAATTTGGTTGAAAATATGAATTTTAAATTTGGGAGCCATACAGAAACCACATTACAACGAGTTTCACATTATATCGGACCCGAGTGTAATCAATTGTAGCTTAAAAATGTGCACATACAAAATAGCAATAGGATAGTTACTATAATTAGATTAAGTACAGAATTGTAGACTATGGTAATTACATACAAATAGAAATGTGTCTGGTGACAAGAATGCCCCTACTATTGATCTGAAAAAAAAAAAAAAAAAAATTCTCTCAAAAATTAAGTTCAAAAGAGGCCATAACTCTTGTAAAAGTTGACAGATGTAGACAAATATACTTTTGTTTCTCAAAAATTTAGTTCAAAAGGGGCCATAACTCTTGTAAAAGTTGACAGACGTAGACAAATATACAACTTGACCTGTGTTTTATAATTATACACAAAAAATATTAATTAAACACTTAAGACCCCATCAGATCAGCAACCAAGTTTTTACAAGACAGACAGGCAGACAGACAGTGTCAACACTTAATATTAAACCCTTCAACATTTTTGAATGGAGCAGGCATAAAAAAGAGTTCTATAATAAATTCATGTTTCTATAAATAACCTGCTTATACAATGGCATCATGAATATCTCAGTTTTTACATGTTATATATAACAGACACAGAATTTACAGCCTTCCATCCATCAAGTCACGTGTTGGCAGAGGGTACATAGTACATACACACTGTAGCATACAGCTTCATCAATCATATCCTTTTTCCATTACATATCTGTATTTCATTTCTGTATACCCCTTTGGGCAGCGGCTGTTTGACGAGTTTCAAGTCTTTATTCCTCCAAATTTATCAGTCATCTTTCTTAGCCATTTATTTCACAACAGCCTCTGCCAACTTCCATGGCGTCTTGTTTTACATTTTCCATCTACTCGTCTTCCTAGTACTCACTTAAAACTCCCTAATATCACCCGAAAACCTACAACTCTTGATACTGTCATGGAGTTTTCTCAGAGGCATGCCCATTCCAACCTTGCCATTTGTATTCCATTATCATGACAACCAAACAGATAAAGAAATCTTGTATCAATACAGGTGTCACATGAGCACAAATTATTAAACAATATATAAGTTAGTTTATGTCATTAGCATCGTCTATAGCACAACACTGAGATAATCTTTCAACTACACAGCACATTTCCTGTTGTTGTTGTGGTTTTATACACTTTCTGTTGTAGAAATGAGCAATCTTTTTCCTTAAATTATACCAACACATCATATAGAAATCTATAGTTTAATTTAATACACAGATAGTTTTCATATATATATCAACATATATATTATATACACACAATCTTCTACACAGGGATTGGTACACAGTGCATTTACTCCTATTACTAGTATATATTATTTATTCATTGTACATGTATAACAGTTATAACAAATAGACGTCATCTCCTGAATATAAACGGACATAACAACACACATGTTCACCACTCTAGCTCTGGACTGGTACCCACAGATCTTGTTTTGGACTGGATTCTGACCAGTCTCTTCCCTCTAACCAGTCCAGTAAATCAATTTCCTAGACTGCTTCCCAATGGAGTAGACATTTCATTCCTAGACTGGTTCCAACCTGTCATCCAAGGCAAGTTTATGTCTGGTTCCCTTATGATGCAGTACATGTAAGGTTTGAAGATTAGTTCTAATCCGGCTAATAGCCAAATCTATGGCTAGTTAAAATAAAATCAGACATTTAATTCTAAGACTGCTTGTTACCATGGTAACAAGATTAATCCATGAGTGGTTCCCTACTAATGCCTGCCTAATAATCAACTGATGCCTGCGAGCAGTGATTTACGTTTTCTCCATTATCAAAAAAGAATTATTTATAAATAGTTGTAAACTTAATTAATAAATTCATCTACAAATCTATTAGAACATTCAAGTACCACGACCTCCTTCTTGTGATGGAAATTTTCTTGGGACTTTCACAATGAAAGGTTCATGAGGTCCTATCAGTTCATTCCAACACTTGCTGATGACCAGAATTATTACAATGATCTCTCAATAGAAATATTTCTCTTTTGCAGAGGTAGAATTTAGTCCATCACCTGTATCTGATTACGTGATACAAATTTTTCCTTTGAAATAAAATACTATTTTCGAACAAGTTTATGATAATTTGGTCTTAATATGAAGCAACCAACCCCATCTAAAGTTTTCAAGTAAATACGACGAAATCATTTGTACCATCCTACTGAATGGTAGATGTTGTTATTAGTTATAAGAAATAAAGCCTGGTTCAAGCTGAAATCCGTTTAAAAGATATTCTGCCACATATGCGACTTTTTTCTACAAACACTCAATCTCTTTTTTCTCCTTTTCCACTTGCTATCAAAATAGATTTTCCGTATCTAATTTTACTGTTTTTTATCATCTCATTGAAAGTGACCAATGACCTTCCTGCCCAATCAATGAAAGTATCTCCATTTCATCACTCATTACATTTGATTGTATCTGTTTGTTCCGTGTCTATTTTTGTTCCAGAGTTCAAAGTTCATTCCTCGTCCTCTTCCCTCACATAGGCATATGGGAAATACCCGACCTGAAAAAATACACACAGCTTATACAACAATGTTGACCGTGAAGACGGCTCAGCCATACATGTAATATTTTCAGGATCACAATCTCTGAATTTAGTAATTTAAACATTGGTGCAAACATAAGGAAGTGTTTTTTTAATGTAATAATTACTGCACAGAAATATAAATATAAATCTTATAAAATTGTAAGTATTATTTCAACATTTTTTCAAAATTTTAAAACTGGCTAAAAACATTTTTTCCTAATATACCATGCCTATATAATACTCACTGATATGCTACAGGATATATATTTAAACATGCCAAAATGATATAATGAAAAGGGCTTTCCTCACTTAGGCTATGCACACAGGTTTTCAGCTAAAATTGCAACATATTTTGCGACATATTAAATGAGTCACTCAATTTCATTTTGATTTCAATTTGATTCGTTGTGCGTGTGCCATAGTAAAAATTGTTTCATCTAATAAAGTGTCAGAATGGTGCAGCGAAGGTCGTCAGACAGTATGTAAGTGCTGTCTATTTTAATATTGGGGATTTTGTTTAAGTTTACCACTCAAATTTAAATATCACGTTTTGGTGGATTTGACATAATAAACTATTTGGTATATATTTATTAATGATAACAAGATGCTTTTTATCCATTTTGATAATTTTTTTACTTTTAAAACATGCAAAGCGTTTTAACCTGAAATATCCCTTTACTAGCAAAATTCAATAATTCGTAAAAAAGATAAACATGAAAATATCGGTGGAACCGATGGATGCTTCCCAAGTGAGTGTTTGCCTCTGTACGGGCTACTTGGTTGAAGAATAGCAAACTGTATAGACAGTAGGAACAATATGTGGCTCTAAACTTCACAGAACTAATTCGCAAATCATTTAACCAGAACAAAATGACAATATGAGCACATCCTAGCTAGTTTTACAGAATTGCAACCAGACGTTGTAGGGAAAAAGTGTCATGACGACAATATGCACATCTCCACTTGGTAATGATGCGTCCTAGCAAGTTTCATAAAATTCCAACCACAGGTTGTAGAGAAATAGAGCGGAAAAGAATTTGGTCAGACTGAATTAAAGGGCCATAACTCTGTGAAAAATCATTGAACCGAAACACAAACATAGCAAGTTTCATAAAATTCCAACGTGAGGTTGTAGAGAAAAAGCGTGGACAATAATTTGGTCACAGCCTCAATGAAAGGGCAATAAGTCCATGAAAAATCATCGAACAGAAACACAGCAAATATGCTCATCTGCACTTGGTAATGATGCATCCAAGCAAGTTTCATAAAATTCCAACATGGGGTTGTAGAGAAATAGCGCAGACAATAATTTGGTCACAGACAGAATCAAAGGGCCATAACTCCATGAAAAATCATCAAACCAGAACACAAAGACAATATGCGCATCTGCACTTGGTAATGATGCATCCTAGCAAGTTTCATATAATTCCAACCACAGGTTGTAGAGAAATAGCCCGGACAAGAAATTGTGACGCACGGACAAAGCGGCAAATATATGCTTCCCCGCTTTGGGGGAGCATAATAAATGAACGTATGCTCACAAAATATATGATAAGTTAAAAATGTGTCTGTCATCATTAATGCCCCTGCTTTTGACTGTTTTTTTTCGTTTTTACCTACCAAAAATAAGTAAAAATTTTGACATTGACAAATTTCCAGCTTGACCTGTATTTTACAGGTACACACAAAATATCAATTATATGTGAAGACCTCTTTAGAAGTTATTGACATGGGAAACCCTTCACTATTCTCAAATGTTGGGAGCATAACAAGAGGCCCAAGAGGGCCTGAGGGCGCTTTACTACGAAAAGGAAATACTTTACATTCCTGTACCATTCATCTGTAACATAAATATAGACCCTGTGTAGGACCCTTATACATCCCAGCTCCTTGATTTGATGAAACTTCAATCACCCACTCATAGTGATTAGCAGAGAATGCTTTAGATTTTGAATAGATGTTTTTTGTACACATGGATGCGAACATTTCAGTTTTCCTCATATACTTCACAATATTCCTATATAAAAGTAAAAGTCACCTTACAGGGTCCCTATATATCCCAGTCCCTTGATTTGCATACTCTTCAATCCGTTGCTGATGTAAGGATAATTTATGTAATATATGAACAAGTTTGACAGAAAGGTTGCAAGATGAAGATTTTTAAATTTTCACAATTTCAACCCATTTGGTGTCCTTTGGGAATTCCATCCTCCTTACTGAACCAAATTTAATTTGATAAGACTAGACAATGCTTCAGATATAAAACTATAGATTAGTATTGAACACATGGTTATGAAAATGGGAATTTTTCATTTACCATGAGTATTCCTATATAAACTCAAAGTTCCCTTACAAGGTCCCTATATACCCTAGCACCTGGACTCACAAAAGCTTAAAACCTCATAGGCAGTAACTACATCAATTATAAACATATCTGAATGACTGGCTGTTTATGAAAATTCACAATTTTAACCTCAACCCTAGGGCCAAACTGTGAGACCCAGGGACATGTAATTCACAATTTTTATAAAGGATCCATATGCATCCATAATCAGGCAACCATTTGTTTCCCAGTGCTTCCTATAGTAAGAAGATTTTTTAAGTTTACCTTGAATTTGACTGTTTTGGCCCAGCCCCCAAGGCCCCAGGGGGATGCGAACCATACAACTCACAATTTTGATTCACTCTTAGGTATCAAAGCTGCATACAACATTTCATTACAAATGAGCTTACGATTTTTGAGAAGATGAAAATGTGAATTGCTTATAGACGGTGAACAATGGACAAGAGGCGATCGCAAAAGGTCCTTTGAGACAAAGTCTCAAGTGACATTAAAATCTTCTGTATAGTCTCCTATGCAACAGAAACATACATGTGAAGTTGAAATTAATTGTTGTTTCAGTGAATGTGCTGCTTACAGACGACAGTTGACCAACAACATTCATTGCATAAACACTTCTGGCCTTTAACCAGTAGAGCTAAAAATGGACAAAGACAGAAACATTACCCTGTGTGTGTCACAATGTTCCCCTTTCCACCAGCCCTTGTCAGCGCCAGTTTTACTGAGTACCGCCACTCTGTCTCCATGTTTAAGGGTGATTTGTGTGGTTGCCGTGGCGGCGTAATCATACTCGGCCCTTGCGTAGCTCATCACACGTTGTCCTGAAAGAAAACGGAGTTGGTAAACAGTAGTATTCCCAAGGAAACAATATTTATCTCATAATCTTAAGATAAAATCTGTTTCACAATTTTGTCCAAGAAGTTAGTACTAAACAGTTCAAACTGTCTTTCACCTCACCCAATATTTCTTTCAGTTTTTTCTTTCTGCTACCAATTTAATGCAGAGGTCAGTAGTGTTTGTGTAAGATATTTTAATCTACACAGTTAACCTTTAACTTTTTGTCTATAGTTCAAGTTTTCCAACACAGGGATTTCTCACATACTGAATAAGGAAATCTGCATTTTTACTGGGGATAGACATTTATTATATCCCTCTATGGATTCGAGATAAAATTCTTGCGCTGTAACGTTTGAATCATCTTAAGATGATGACATATCAAAACATGACATATTTTACATAATTTAACATCTTCAAAGTTATCAGAGTAAAATAAATATTATGATTATTAAAATAATTATTCAATTTGGTTAGTTTGCAAGAAAAAATCATTCGTAGCTTTTGGGTTCTAATAGAAAATACCATCTCTTTTTGGACAACTGTTTTCATAGGAATGAGGCTCCAAAATCATTCAGAGCAAAATTTTCCATCCAAACCTCAACACCCATGTAAGATTCTTTAGTCTAGGGGTGGGAATCATGTGACTTTCACTGATGAGTGTACATACCCCAAAACAGCTTCAACATGGGAAAATAAAAAAATATTTGTCATTTTCTACTTTCTTGGTTAATATAGTAAACTTTCTCTGGGGGCATTCTCTCACACACCACACCATTTGATATGAAAAATATAGAGGATCTCGCAGGAGTACTCATTAAATATTGAATTTACTAAACGAGTTTGGCAAAAAGACCTCATACAACGCTCTGCAGAACATTATATCATTTTTATCAAGTTTAATAAATTAAATAATAAATGAGCACAAATAACAGATTCTTTTTATCACGTAACTTAGGAAAATAGTATATTCACCATATATTTTACAAATCACTTCTACAAGGAACAAGAATTAATCGGCCATATTAGTTTTTGCCTGTCATTGTATGATGTAATGTCTCAAAATAGCATCATTTTTCCATGACAAATTAATATCAGTAGTTAATATATTTGGGTAAGTCACAAAAATGTTTGGCATTAAGCATCCATGAACCCAGTTAAAATGGAGAACACCAAGTGTTGAATCAGAAATGATATCACTAGTTCAATGTAATAAGTACAATATTATAAGTACATGTATGTCATGGGTTTATCATAATCCTGCACCATAAATTATGTGATTAACCCTTTACTCCATAGATACGCATTTTCCTGCACCAATCATAGAAAGCCTTTGAAAACAGTGCAGGAAGTGTTCAGATTGCTCTGTCAGTTAATATAAACATAATTCACCCATTGCTGATATGTGGTGAATTAATGCTTTCAATTTGGAAGAGTCCAAGAAAATGCTTATGGAGCAAAGGGTTAACACAGATTCTGAAAATTTTTCTTATTCCATGCACCTTACTGTATTTAAATTGGTCAACAAATAATATTTTACCCTAAGACCACCATTGAAAAATTGCTTGTTTGCCACTTCAGACTCATACAATTTAAGGGTGGGTGGTTAGGTAGGTAAATTCTTTTTTTTTTTTGTAATCAATCAGAGACATTACTTTTGCAGGACATGTAATGACAGAGAATATTTTGAATGAACACCAACCGGCAGGATTGTTTTTGGTCAGCCCAAAAGCTGCAAACAAACAATAATTTAATTTAGGCCTTATCAAAGAATGCTTACCAAGTTTGGAGTATACACATCATTTTTCAGCATGCTAATCAATTTTGAATCCATCTTTGAGTATGGACATTAATGTGGAGTATGAATTTTTGACAATGAACATTTAGATCAGTTCTGAATCAATTATTTAGTATGCCCAAGAAAATTTGAGTATGGGTATAAAATGTTAGGTATGTACATGCACACATTTCATTTAAATCTGCCCAAAGATTTGGAGCAGAAGCAAATTCAAGAACAGACAACTTGCGGAAAAAATATTTAAAAATCTGAGCCAAGACTTGCTGGATAGAAGGACAAATATCTGACCCATGCCAGCTTACATTTAGCTCAGGAATAATCAATTTCAAAGGGCCACCAGTGCTCCAGATAAGCTTTTCCTCAAGTGAGTTTTTTTACTCCTTAAACTACCATGCAATGGTTATTTTCAAAATGTTAAGTGTAGCAATGAATATTCTAATCAAATTGCTATTAAAAATATACCAATCAACACTAAAAGAGTCAGAATCCAATTCTTATGTCACTCCTTACTTTAAAATTCCAATGCTTTTTCAGAAATTTCAATGTTTAAATATCCCTAAATGGTACATATCTGTAGCACTGCAAAGGTCGTGAGTATTATCATGCAAAAAAACATACAATCCAGAAAATCATAATAAAAAAATCAAGAGACTGACATGAATAGTGTTAGAAATAATAAAAGATTTCTTCAAGAGGTCTCTTGTCTATGATGGACCTTCGCTTATTTTCTACACTGAGTTCATTAACTTTGCCTACCACTGGCTGTTGTATCTGGCTGCCGAGAACCCCTCCAACCCGCCGCGGCACCTCGCTGTGAGGAAGGAAAACCATTGGCGGCTAAAAATAAGAATAGTTAATATGGTAGTGAGGGTGGGATCAAACAACAACCAGTGAGTGAGCATGCAAGGAGGTTAATAAGTTTTAGTAAATTATCTAATATTCCTCCGGCCATTGTAAATTAATTGCTAGATGATAATCCAAATTTTTCTTAAAAAGGTGGAGGGGGAGGATTTTATTTTATTTTCATTTTTATGCCAAGTTTCGGCAAAAAAACAAAAAAACTGTATTCAAAAACAACAAATAAAATGGTTGTGAAGATAGTCATACTTTTAAAGCAGCTATTAACATCTCACAAATTATTTTATTAGATGTTTCTTATACCCAGTTGAGTATATCATTCTGGGTAAAATAATGGCAATATATATATACATGTGTATATATCAACAGTGAAACCTAGGGTCTGAACACACTAAATCTTAATCTCAATGGTGAAACCTAGTGTCTGAACACACACACACACTTAATCTTAATCTCAACTGTTAAACCTAGGGTCTGAACACACTAAATTTAAATCTCAACTGTGAAATCTAGGGGTCTGAACATACTAAATCTTAATCTCAACTGTGAAACCTAGGGACTGAAAACACTTGATCTTAATCTCAACTGTGAAACCTAAGATCTGAACACACTAAATCTTAATCTCAATGGTGAAACCTATGGTCTGAACTCACTAAACCTTAATCTCAATTTGTGAAACCGATGGTCTGAACACACTAAATCTTAATCTTAACTGTGAAACTTAGGGTCTGAAAACACTTAATCTCAATTTCAACTGTGAAACCTATGATCTGAACACACTAAATCTTAATCATAACAGTGAAACCTAAGGTCTGAACACACAAAATCTTAATCTCAACAGTGAAACCTAGGATCTGAATACAATAAATCTTAATCTCAACAGTTAAACCTAGGATCTGAACACACTTAATCTCAACTGTGAAACATAGGGTCTGAACACACACACATTTAATCTTAATCTCAACTGTGAAACCTAGGGTCTGAACACACTAAATCTTAATCTCAACAGTGAAATCTAGGGGTTTGAATATACTAAATCTTAATCTCAACAGTGAAATCTAGGGGTCTGAATATACTTAATCTTAATCTCAACTGTGAAACCTAGGGTCTGAACACACTTGATCTTAATAACAACTGAAACCTAGGGTCTGAACACACTAAATTTAAATCTCAACTGTGAAATCTAGGGGTCTGAACATACTAAATCTTAATCTCAACTGTGAAACCTAGGGACTGAAAACACTTGATCTTAATCTCAACTGTGAAACCTAAGATCTGAACACACTAAATCTTAATCTCAATGGTGAAACCTATGGTCTGAACTCACTAAACCTTAATCTCAATTTGTGAAACCGATGGTCTGAACACACTAAATCTTAATCTTAACTGTGAAACCTAGGGTCTGAACACACTTAATCTCAATTTCAACTGTGAAACCTATGATCTGAACACACTAAATCTTAATCTCAACAGTGAAACTTAAGGTCTGAACACACAAAATCTTAATCTCAACAGTGAAACCTAGGATCTGAACACAATAAATCTTAATCTCAACAGTAAAACCTAGGATCTGAACACACTTAATCTCAACTGTGAAACATAGGGTCTGAACACACACACATTTAATCTTAATCTCAACTGTGAAACCTAGGGTCTGAACACAATAAATCTTAATCTCAACAGTGAAATCTAGGGGTTTGAATATACTTAATCTTGATCTCAACAGTGAAATCTAGGGGTCTGAATATACTTAATATTAATCTCAACTGTGAAACCTAGGGTCTGGACACACTTGATCTTAATAACAACTGAAACCTAGGGTCTGAACACACTAAATCTTAATAACTGAAACCTAGGGTCTGAACACACTAAATCTTAAATATCAATCAAATTCCCAATAAATATTCTAGTCAAGTAAAATGACCTTGACACAAGGATGGGCAAATAAATCTCCTGACGTTTCGTGCAATAACAAGAGAAAAATACCAGAAAGTGGGAGAAGAATTTCTTATTATGACAAATACAAAATTAATAGAAATTATTACAGGTCATTAATTTTACAAATTACACAAGTCACTTTGATCTGCAATCCAGAGAGGGGCCCAGAAAGGCTTGATTTGCAATGTTAATATAAATACCCGGTAAAGAAATTCACTGCAATATGTTAAAGGCACACAACACATGTTAATTAACTAAACACACAAACACATCTTGTATAAAACAGAGCTACCAATTCACTCAAGATTTTAAATTCATGCTCAGGCCTGCATTCCCTTCCTATCAAAATAAAATTAATTTTGTAAAGTTAATTTCTATGTTAAATGGACTCATAAGAAGATATCAAAATTGCCAATGCAAACTGTGAACTGAGTCATGCAGAAAAAATTCTCAAAAAAAAAAAAATCAAGAAAAACTAAACCAAAACTATAAGTAATTTCACCTGTCAAAGACCGACCCATATCACCAAATGTGTCTGTCAAGTCACTATCATCTAAACAGTAAAATTTTTTAAGAAAATAATATTTTTTATACAAAGTAATTTACACTTTAAGAAATTATAAAAAAAAGATTATATGACTAAATACTTATAACAGATGGACAGGCAGGAGAATCACTTAATGCCCCAGCGGGCATAAAAAGTTTTTTGACCAATTCTAAACAAAAATGATATACTTCCTTCAAGGTCTTAGAATGAATGAATAGGGTTTTTCTGCGTACCAACACATTCTAGGTTATTCGACGCCAACATGAAGGAAGATTCCAGGTTCACTCTACATGTACAAAAACAACAAAATAACATACAGATTTAAACAAAAATACATCAACAAATGAAAAGGCAGAATGAACCTAGAACCTTGATACCTGCAGAACTGCAGAGTTTCAGCAAATTCTATCGTATTACTCAATTTGTCGCTTCTTACGACATGCATAACCCACAGTGATCCTATTCTTGCCATCACTCATGGCTCCCTGGAACCACACAGGGGTTGATAATTTAACCACATTAGTGAACATGACAAAAAATGATAAAATGAACACGACACCCATTCGGAGGATTCCAACCCCTCTGCAGAGAGCGACAGTGATTCTATTCTTAGCCGGAACCACACGGGCTTCAAGGCCTTAGTAAGAACATTGTTATACAAATCTTTATTCAAAACATTTCTCAAAAACTTCAAAATAGCAAGATTAATTAACTATTATTCTAATTAAAATTTTAAATAATACTTCGAATTGTGAAGAACAAAAAATTAAATCAAAATCTAAACAGGGTTAGAGAATGAGAAACATAATACTGATAATGTGCCCAATGTTTACAGAAGCCAGCCCACAACATCTACACCATGCACTCAGCAAATTTCCACTTTTCTTTTCTTAGCTTAGATTATGGTATTCCCCAATTCTATTTATAGATTGTTACCTCCAGCATTGTCATTTGAAATCGCCGTCTTGTATGGATAGAGTAAACTGGTTTGTACCTCCGGGAAGCTATCTTTGAGAGAGTGATTTTGATAATAGTCTACAAGTTCCTGAAATTAAAATGAAAAAAAATTGTTAAAACAGTTTTGGAATTTCAAGCCTATTTTACACAACCTGTCAGTTGAAAGATCAACAGTGTTTTTTAATGATCAGTTGCTGTTTTATGATTAACACTAAAAACCTTAAAGGTGGTAGTGGAGTGGTCGCTCACGCCAGAGGTTGCGGGTTCGATCCCAAGCTCACCTAGATGACTTCTCATGAAACAACACTCAGTACTGGTTCTACCCAGGAAGTGGACACAAGGGCAGTTCATTAATTATGCTCTGAGCTAATTTCGCAATGCTAAAAATATTAGTATAAACTAACACTAAAAAAACATAAATTATGATCTTTAAAGTACAATTATAATGGTGAAAGCAGTAGTTATTTTAAGTTATTTTCTTTCCTTGTTCAAACATATTATGAATGTTAAACAAAAGCTGTAGAGGATTGGACATTAATCCTCCTATTCTTTGAATCTGAGTAAAGGACTTAATTAACAGATAAACGGATTAAGAAGCAACCAATAAAAAAATTGAAATCCAAGTACCATCAATTTTTTATCTGTCTGATATAGCTATTTGAACCAAGTGACTGTACATTAGAAGACGATATTGTACACTTCAAACTGGAAGCATCCCGAAAATCTATATTTTACCTTTTTGGACATTAAAACGTCCTGAAAATCAATAATTTTTCCATACTGGACATTAAAACGTACCAAAAATTTATTATTTTTCCATAGTGGACATAAAGGAATGTTAATCTTCCTGAACTCATTGTAACTGCTTGTGTATGTATTGCTAGTATGTGATTTCTAAACTAAACACAAATGGCATGACTCGAGAGCATTTCATATAAGCCCTGAGCTTTGATCGCAATCAAGCTAAAATAAGTTAGTATAAACTATATGTGGTAACTCACATTATTCTGCTACCGTTTTTAACATTTTCTTACAAAGAATACAAATTACATTTTAAACCAAACAATCAATTTGCAACTTTCAGATTTTATTGTATTTTTTTTTTTAAATGAACAAAATGTTGGTAAACAAAATGTCATTATACATTAAGTGACAGATATTAGGACTTCTGCAGTCATACTTACAGGTAAAGAGTGAAAAAATTTCGTATCTGCCATAAAAAACATGTTTTCTTGGTTCTTTTCTATCTTAATATGCCGCACTGTACCAGCATATCTGAAATATAAAGTATTAACTAACAAAGTCTATTGTTGATGCATTTATCAAGTAAAGCAACCTCAGATGGAAAACATAAGATACTTCCATAGTAGTCCATTTGTTTGTTCCTGAATAAAGCAAAAATATTTTTTGTCAGACCCTTTGATTATGGCCCAGTCACAACAACATCTTTGAGTCGGGTCTAGTTAGCTCAATCAGTAGGTTATCTAGACTATCAATCTAAGGGTCATGAGTTTGAATACCTGCCCAGCCCCTGTCTCCATGATGACCGATATACGACATTGCGTCTCACAGTCGTTTGCCTATCATTGCTGGTTTATGCTGGAAAGCTATTAATGATGGAGAGTGCTTGCGTACTGGTTAACCTTCAAGGATCCCAGGAATGAATGGTTAGGGTAACTGATCATTTGCTAGCCACCGATCGCGTAAACACGACACTAAACATTCAAGCAAAATGAAATCTTTAATCTTAAATAGGAAAGCACTGATGGGAGCATATACTGTATTTCCAATTAAGGCTTTATTTTATGAGAGTTTAACATGTAAATTATGATCTTTGAGAGTGCTGTTAGCCATACAAAGGCATAATTCTTTGCAATTCAAGAGAGAGTTATTGAACCTTTATAAGTTCAAGATAACATCAAGACATGTTAGTTGTTGTTGTTGTTGTTGTTGTATGGTGTTTAGCGTCACTTTCAACAATTTTTCAGTCATATCGCAACGGTGTCTACTTGAGACAGTATTTTAAGCCCTGTCACACTGGAGTATTATGCCGCAGACACATGGTATGATACCCCACCCAGTCACATTATACTGACACCAGGCCGATCAGACCTAGGACTCTCCTCTAAATGCTGAATGTCAAGCGAGGAAGCTTCAAGTACCAAACTTGACGCCGCCCAACCGCCCGCCGGCCGACTTCGCCAATCTTATAACCAGGTTTTCAATCTTGAAAAAACCTGGTTAATAAACATAATTCTAAGACAGAACTCCTTCTTCCACTTACTTAATACTGAGTGCAGGACTTCCTTTCCGCGCCAGGTTTTCACTATCCCGTAAAAGAAATGATCCATCAGGGACCCGTTTTAATTTCTCCGCAGCTATATCTCTATGCATTGGGCCTACATACCTGTGAAAATAAGACAAACAATTACGTTAAAAAAATATATATAAAGGAGCATGTAAAATAAAACAAATTGATATAGATACTCAAACTGACCATCTTATATATACGAATATATTTTTTAAAAGAAAAACAGATTTTTCCCCCTAGCAAAATGTGGAGATGCAAAAACACACACACAAAAAGTGGTGATAATTTCAAATTCTAACCTCAATTTTAAGCATCAAGGAACAAAACTTTACACTTGTTGTAATCTTGTTACCAAGGATACAGTGCATATTGTCAATATTGAGATTTATGACCTTAAAAGTATTATTATATACAACTTGCAATGAATTTAATAGTAAAAAAAATAATAAAATACATTAATTTTATAAACTAGTTTATCAGAAACTTCAATCTTAATAAACTAGACTACAATGCGAGGAGATAGATCAAAATCGTTTTTCATGCTCAACTCAAATTCATACTAAAGCACAAATTCGTGAATTCATATAAAAACACAAATCACAAATTGACTTGGCCTTGAGTCTGAAAGCTTTATTCTGATTTAAGGCAGAAAGATGCAAGTATTTACTTTTATTTTGTTACAAGTTCACTTGCCTAATGAGTGAGCATTACCTAATCAGATGAGCATGGAAAATAGTTTATAATCTCTGACCCTCATTTCACATACAATAAAAATGCAGAATAAACAGCATTTGGCCGCATAGCCTGCTGCAGTACTGTATACGACAAACTCTTTAAAACCAGGAGCAGCTCCAGTAATACTTAGTTTGAACGTCGTTGTGAAATATAATCGAACAATTTAAGACAAATTACATTTGATCTTTTCCTGGCTGTGCTTGTTTGTTTTAATGTGTAGCATCATTTTTATGCCATGCTATCAAACGTTCAGTTGACTAATCACTCTTTGCTAGGATCCTGTACGGTTTGCCAGTGTTTAAGCACATCCAGGTATCTCTTCCAAATACTGATATTTTTTCTACTTGAATCAGCAGTGAGAGACAAATGACAATAAGACGTAATGTTGTATATCAATCATCACAGAGACTGCGATTCTCAAACTCAGGACTCCTGTATTGACAGTCAGACGTGCTACTGACTGAGCTAACTGGACCCCGACCCATTGCAGTGTAGAACAAGTACAGTCAGATCTGTGAAAGCAATCACCTCTATTAAGCAGCCACATTTGCTATTTCAAAATTCTGTGTTTTCATATCAAATTAACCTATATTAAGCAACAACCTGTCCAAAAAGGCAACTTTTGCTCTTTCTCTTGACTGGCTGCTTAAGACAGGATTGAATGTGCTACAAATATGTGGATAAAGTGTTATTCTCAAGTACACAACACATGACTCTCCCATAAAACTTTTAATTCCCTTTTTACAATTGTCAATCACATGTACTGGCTGCCAATTTCCTACTTTCTCCTGAAACTATTTTAGAAGGTCGTTTCATATTATCTTAGATTTAAACTGGCCAATCAGCAATAATATTAAATGAACATTTCAATTACTCATGATTTAGCTACCCTAAATGCAATATTTATTTAGATTATCGAGGTTTCAATTCTGGTAGGAAGAAAAAATCCCCATTACTCAATTATAACTCGGATGGCAGAGGCGTAAACCATCCATTACTGGTACTTAATCATTAAACATGTATCAGTTAAATTAAGTTCAACTGGATTCCGAAAGAAAAGCCATTTTGGATATCCCTCATTACAGCTGCTTTTACAGGTTCTGGCGAGTAACTAAGTAAGCACAGAGCAAACGATTCTGGAAATCCTTGATTGTAAATGGAAATACTTCAACATAGATGCTTGTGTGTAAGCAACTAAGCAATAGCTACTGATTCCAGATATCTCTGTTTGCAAAGACTTTCACAGACAGACTTCTGACAAGATAAATGAGCCAAGAGCAACTGATTCTGGCTACCCCTAATAAGCAAAAAGCAACTGATTGCAAAGACCTTGACATGGAAACCTTGTGAGTAAATGAGTTCCATGTGTTCATGTAACTCAGCTAGCACTGAGTAACTGACTATCATGTTAATGAGTGAGCATTTAATATCAGAGTGTGCATTGAGTAATTTAGTGAGATTCAGTTACCAGGTGAGCACTGAGTAACTGAATATCATGTTAATGAGTGAGCATTTAATATCAGAGTGTCCATTGAGTAATTTAGTGAGATTCAGTTACCAGGTGAGCACTGAGTAACTGACTATCATGTTAATGAGTGAGCATTTAATATCAGAGTGTGCATTGAGTAATTTTGTGTGATTCAGTTACCAGGTGAACACTGAGTAACTGATTATCATGTTAATGAGTGAGCATTTAATATCAGAGTGTGCATCGAGTAATTTTGTGTGATTCAGTTACCAGGTGAACACTGAGTAACTGACTATCATGTTAATGAGTGAGCATTTAATATCAGAGTGTGCATTGAGTAATTTTGTGTGATTCAGTTACCAGGTGAACACTGAGTAACTGACTATCATGTTAATGAGTGAGCATTTAATATCAGAGTGTGCATCGAGTAATTTTGTGTGATTCAGTTACCAGGTGAGCACAGAGTAGCTGACTATCATGTTAATGAGTGAGCATTTAATATCAGAGTGTGCATTGAGTAATTTAGTGAGATTCAGTTACCAGGTGAGCACTGAGTAACTGACTATCATGTTAATGATTGAGCATTTAATAACAGAGTGTGCATTGAGTAACTTGGTGAGATTCAGTTACCAGGCACGCACTGAGTAACTGACTATCATGTTAATGAGTGAGCATTCAATATCAGAGTGTGCATTGAGTAATTTAATGAGATTCAGTTACCAGGTGAACACTGAGTAACTGATTATCATGTTAATGAGTGAGCATTTAATATCAGAGTGTGCATTGAGTAATTTGGTGAGATTCAGTTACCAGGTGAGCACTGAGTAACTGACTATCATGTTAATGAGTGAGCAATTAATACCAGAGTATGCATTGAGTAATTTAGTGAGATTCAGTTACCAGGTGAGCACTGAGTAACTGACTATCATGTTAATGAGTGAGCATTTAATATCAGAGTGTACATTGAGTAATTTTGTGAGATTCAGTAACAAGGTGAGGACTGAGTAACTGACTATCATGTAAATGAGTGAGCATTTAATATCAGAGTGTGCATTGAGTAATTTTGTGAGATTCAGTAACAAGGTGAGGACTGAGTAACTGACTATCATGTTAATGAGTGAGCATTTAATATCAGAGTGTGCATTGAGTAATTTAGTGAGATTCAGTTACCAGGTTAGCACTGAGTAACTGACTATCATGTTAATGAGTGAGCATTTAATATCAGAGTGTGCATTGAGTAATTTAGTGTGATTCAGTTACCAGGTGAGCACTGAGTAACTGACTATCATGTTAATGAGTGAGCATTTAATATCAGAGTGTGCATTGAGTAATTTAGTAAGATTCAGTTACCAGGTGAGCACTGAGTAACTGACTATCATGTTAATGAGTGAGCATTTAATATCAGAGTGTGCATTGAGTAATTTAGTGAGATTCAGTTACCAGGTGAGCACTGAGTAACTGACTATCATGTTAATGAGTGAACATTGAGTAATTGAGTATCATGTTAATGAGTGAACATTTAATATCAGAGTGTGCATTGAGTAATTTAGTGTGATTCAGTTACCAGGTGAGCACTGAGTAACTGACTATCATGTTAATGAGTGAGCATTTAATATCAGAGTGTGCATGAGTAATTTAGTGAGATTCAGTTACCAGGTTAGCACTGAGTAACTGACTATCATGTTAATGAGTGAGCATTTAATATCAGAGTGTGCATTGAGTAATTTAGTGTGATCCGTTAACCAGGTGAGCACGAGTAACTGACTATCATGTTAATGAGTGAGCATTTAATATCAGAGTATGCATTGAGTAATTTAGTAAGATTCAGTTACCAGGTGAGCACTGAGTAACTGACTATCATGTTAATGAGTGAGCATTTAATATCAGAGTGTGCATTGAGTAATTTGGTGAGATTCAGTTACCAGGTGAGCACTGAGTAACTGACTATCATGTTAATGAGTGAGCATTTAATAACAGAGTGTGCATTGAGTAATTTGGTGAGATTCAGTTACCAGGTTAGCACTGAGTAACTGACTATCATGTTAATGAGTGAGCATTTAATATCAGAGTGTGCATTGAGAAATTTAGTGAGATTTAGTAACTGTTCTGGCACAATGGAGCTAGAAAGGTGGTACTAAGTAACTGTTCTGGCACAATATTGCTGGATAGGTGGTGCTTAGTAACTGTTATGGCACAATGTAGTTAGACAGGTGGTGCTTAGTAACTGTTCTGGCACAATGTAGCTAGATAGGAGGTGCTTAGTAACTGTTCTGGCACAATGTAGCTAGATAGATGGTGCTAAGTTACTGTTCTGACGCAATGTAGCTAGAGAGATGGTGCTTAGTAACTGCTTTGGCACAATGTCGCTAGACAGGTGGTACTTAGTAACGCTTAGTAACTGTTCTGGGACAATGTAGCTAGATATGTGGTGCTAAGTAACTGTTCTGGCACAATGTAGCAAGAAAGGGGTGCTTAGTCACTGTGGTTGAACAATGTAGCTAGACTGGTGGAGCTTATTCACTGTGGTTGACAATGTAGCTAGATAGGTGGTGCTTAGTCACTGATGTTGAACAATGTAACTAAATAGGTGGTGCTTAGTCACTGTTCTGGTACAATGTAGCTGTATAGGTGGTGCTTAGTTACTGTGGTTAAACAGTGTAGCTTGAAAGTTGGTGCTTAATCATTGTGGTTAAACAATGTAGCTAGATGGGTGGTGCTTAGTCACTGTTTTGCACAGTGTAGCTAGATTATTGGTGCTTAGTCACTGTTCTGGCACAATATAGCTAGATAGGTGGTACTTAGTAACTGTTCTGGCACAATGTAGCTAGATAGGTGGTGCTTAGTCACTGTTATGGCACAATTTTGATAGAGAGCTGTTGCTTAGTCAATGTTCTGGCACAATGTAGCTAGATAGGTGGTTTTTAGTCACTGTTCTGGCACAATGAAGCTAGATTATTGGTGCTTTGTCACTGTTCTGGCACAATGTAGCTAGATAGCTGGTGCTTAGTCACTGTTCTGGCACAATGTAGCTAGATAGCTGGTGCTTAGTCACTGTTCTGGCACAATGTAGCTAGATAGGTGGTGCTTAGTCACTGTTCTGGCACAATGTAGCTAGATAGCTGGTGCTTAGTCACTGTTCTGGCACAATGTAGCTAGATAGGTGGTGCTTAGTCACTGTTCTGGCACAATGTAGCTAGATAGCTGGTGCTTAGTCACTGTTCTGGCACAATGTAGCTAGATAGGTGGTGCTTAGTCACTGTTCTGGCACAATGTAGCTAGATAGGTGGTGCTTAGTCACTGTTCTGGCTAAATGTAGCTAGATAGGTGGCGCTTAGTCACTGTTCTGGCACAATGTAGCTAGATAGGTGGTGCTTAGTCACTGTTCTGGCACAATGTAGCTAGATAGGATGTAGTGTGCCATGATGCTTCTTCACCAAGATATTTTGCATGGTTGCTACATGGTAGTTGCAGTTACTACCAGGTGTTCGCTAGTCTGCTGTCTATACACACGGCCACCATGTTGTTGCAGTGACAACCAGGTGTGCACTAGTCTACTGCCTGTACACACGGTCACTTTGTAGCTGCAGTAACTACCAGGTGTGCGCTAGTCTACTGCCTGTACACACGGTCACTATGTAGCTGCAGTAACTACCAGGTGTGCGCTAGTCTACTGCCTGAACACGGTCACTATGTAGCTGCAGTAACTACCAGGTGTGCGCTAGTCTACTGCCTGTACACACGGTCACTATGTAGCTGCAGTAACTACCAGGTGTGCGCTAGTCTACTGTCTGTACACACGGTCACTATGTAGCTGAAGTAACTACCAGGTGTGCGCTAGTCTACTGTCTGTACACATGGCCACTATGTAGCTGCAGTAACTACCAGGTGTGCTCTAGTCTACTGTCTGTACACACGGTCACTATGCAGCTGCAGTAACTACCAGGTGTGCGCTAGTCTACTGTCTGTACACATGGTCACTAGGAGCTGCAGTAACTACCAGGTGTGCACTAGTCTACTGCCTGTACACACGGTCACTATGTAGCTGCAGTAACCACCAGGTGTGCGCTAGTCTACTGCCTGTACACACAGTCACTATGTAGCTATAGTAACTACCAGGTGTGCGCTAGTCTACTGTCTGTACACATGGTCACTAGTAGCTGCAGTAACTACCAGGTGTGCACTAGTCTACTGCCTGTACACACGGTCACTATGCAGCTGCAGTAACTACCAGGTGTGCACTAGTCTACTGTCTGTACACACGGTCACTATGCAGCTGCAGTAACTACCAGGTGTGCGCTAGTCTACTGTCTGTACACATGGTCACTAGTAGCTGCAGTAACTACCAGGTGTGCACTAGTCTACTGCCTGTACACACAGTCACTATGTAGCTGAAGTAACTACCAGGTGTGCACTAGTCTACTGCCTGTACACATGGTCACTATGTAGTTGCAGTAACTACCAGGTGTAAGCTAGTCTGCTGTCTGTACACACGGCCACCATGTAGTTGCAGTGACTACCAGGTGTGCACTAGTCTACTGCCTGTACACACGGTCACTATGTAGCTGCATTAACTACCAGGTGTGCGCTAGTCTACTGCCTGTACACACGGTCACTATGTAGCTGCATTAACTACCAGGTGTGCGCTAGTCTACTGCCTGTACACATGGTCACTATGTAGCTGCAGTAACCACCAGGTGTGCACTAGTCTACTGTCTGTACACAGGGTCACTATGTAGCTGCAGTAACTACCAGATGTGCACTAGTCTACTGCCTGTACACACGGTCACTATGTAGCTGCAGTAACTACCAGGTGTGCACTAGTCTACTGTCTGTACACACGGTCACCATGTAGCTGCAGTAACTACCAGGTGTGCACTAGTCTACTGCCTGTACACACGGTCACCATGTAGCTGCAGTAACTACCAGATGTGCACTAGTCTACTGCCTGTACACACGGTCACTATGTAGCTGCAGTAACTACCAGGTGTGCACTAGTCTACTGTCTGTACACACGGTCACTATGTAGCTGCAGTAACTACCAGGTGTGCAGTAGTCTACTGCCTGTACACACGGTCACTATGTAGCTGCAGTAACTACCAGGTGTGCACTAGTCTACTGCCTGTACACACGGTCACTATGTAGCAGCATTAACTACCAGGTGTGCACTAGTCTACTGCCTGTACACACGGTCACTATGTAGCTGCAGTAACTACCAGATGTGCACTAGTCTACTGTCTGTACACACGGTCACTATGTAGCTGCAGTAACTACCAGGTGTGCACTAGTCTACTGTCTGTACACACGGTCACTATGTAGCTGCAGTAACTACCAGGTGTGCACTAATCTACTGTCTGTACACACGGTCACTATGTAGCTGCAGTAACTACCAGGTGTGCACTAGTCTACTGCCTGTACACACGGTCACTATGTAGCTGCAGTAACTACCAGGTGTGCACTAGTCTACTGCCTGTACACACGGTCACTATGTAGCTGCATTAACTACCAGGTGTGCACTAGTCTACTGCCTGTACACACGGTCACTATGTAGCTGCAGTAACTACCAGATGTGCACTAGTCTTCTGTCTGTACACACGGTCACTATGTAGCTGCAGTAACTACCAGGTGTGCACTAGTCTACTGTCTGTACACACGGTCACTATGTAGCTGCAGTAACTACCAGATGTGCACTAGTCTACTGTCTGTACACACGGTCACTATGTAGCTGCAGTAACTACCAGGTGTGCATTAGTCTACTGCCTGTACACACGGTCACTATGTAGCTGCAGTAACCACTAGGTGTACACTAGTCTACTGTCTGTAAACAGAGACATTTTATATAGGTATCACTGTGGCTGGACTCAGCGACTCTTGCAATTAACTGAAAAACTGGATATTGTTGGTCACTTTACTTACCAGCCATATGAATTTAGACTGTCTGAGACATTCACATATTTGTGTACAGGGAAAGTATGGGGAGATGGTCGGTCCAGGGTAGAGGCAGCGTTAGGTTTCAGGGGTTGTGCCAACAGAAAGTTGGGTCTTGATGTACTGCCTCTTCTGTGGTTAATCTCCACCTGCATATAACCAGCATCCACCGGCTTTCGTTTTTCACGTACAGACTTTTCTTTCTACAAAATTTAGCATCAAGAATCCAGACTACCAAACTATTCTGCTTAGTGGTTGCCATGGCTTGTTTTTATCTAATAATTTAGTTATATCATCATATACTTTGTTTCCATTGTAATGTATCTGGGGAAAGTGAGTTATTTATCAGGTAGAGCCTGCAATCTTTGTGGCGCTTCAAACAGGAAAAGCATGCTTAAGAGGAAGTTCAGATCAGAAGGCAATACATGCAAATGTATAACAGAATGTTTAACAAGAAGATGATCGCAAAAATCTCTGAGCCCATTAACAGCAGAACATTGGTTAATTTGTGTAGATTCTTTACTCGAGATTGTTTTTATCCTCACGCAGAACTTTTAATGTAATTATAATGACTGTAAGTGTCCTTTTATTTTGTAGAGAAAAAGTAGAATTTCGAAACTATTTTTTTGTTTCAATCCAATTTGTATGTGTAACAAAATCTCTGAAAATAAGCTTTAAAATATAACAACAGAGAAAAAAAAAGGCGAGAGAATAGCAAAACTGGACTCTTAGTACAGGCTGGTGTGGAATACAGGAGAAACATAGACAGCGTTTTCTTTTTTTTTCTTCTGCGGAAAGAGGCCCAGCCCGTCAGTATTGAGGGAAAAAAAGCACATTCATATTAAGGCAATGGGGCATTCATAATCATGTGACTGTTGTGACAAGCTTACCAAAACTGTGACATGATTATATCCAAATGTTATATAACCATAAAAGTTAAGTTTAGCACGCAATCAATCAGGAGGGAAAAAGACGAAAATTAATTAATATATCAATTATTTTATAGGGAATATTTTTTTTGCCATATTATTAAAGGGCAAGAGGTTTCAGAGAAGTCATTTAAGCAAAATCAGAAGAGCTCACCCTGAGCAAAATAAAGCAAAAAAAGTCCATCTGGAATGGATGGAAAACAGATGTGACTGTTGTAGACGTCTGCTTGATAGAGTGCATTTCTGTAGCTACCTACCAGTCATATTTTGAATAGTCATGTTCAATATGAGTTAGCCTGTGAGCCGCAGGTGGTGGGACATTGTGTGGGGGGATATCTGACGTTTGTTGGCTTCTTGGGTGTCTTACTTTGTAGTGTTCATAAGTTGGTTTCCTTTGTAGCTGAGGATATATATACACATATATATACAACTTAGAAACAATACAGTACCCAGCATGCTTTCATGCTTCTAAGTGTCAGCTACCCAGCATGCCTCATACTTCCTGTTGCTAGTTACACAGCAAACTTACAGAAATGCTTCCTGTAGCTATTCACCCTGTATACCTATACTTCCTGTAGTCCCTAAAACTTCCTGTTGCTAGAAAACCCAGCATGCCTTAAACTTCCTGTTGCTAGTTACCCAGCATGTCCTTATACTTCCTGTTGCTAGTTAGTTACTTAGCATGCTTCACACTTCCTGTTGCTATGAGATATCACAAACACATCCTTGGTGCAGTACCTAGAGTGTCATGCAGGTGACTAGCATACCCTCTTATCACTATTAGACACATGCTTGAATTAAACTTATTTATTTCAGCTTGAATGTGAAGCAAGTTTTTGTGAATCACTCTTGAGTCTGCTGCCTACTGAGGTAGAACCACCACTGGATTTTGTTAGAATCCTACTGTTTCAACCACATGCATGTACTGGTTATTGATTTGTTTGATGCAGACATGATATCTTGGTGAAGATATGACATATCTATAATCAACATGTCACATATGTAAGAGACATCTAAGCACAGGTGTAGTGTGGCATCTGGGCACATTGATATGACGTGCACGTGCAACACAAGTAAACTTTCTCCTTTTCTAGTAATCAATATGTGCACTGGACTCTTCTTCAACTTAAATTGAAGAAATCAGAACCAAAATGTTGTATTTCCTGCTTTAACTTACATAAAAGATACATCCTTTGGCTCCGACATCACTACCAGTCCAGTAACAAAAAACAAGTTCAGTTTGCACAATGGTTACCTACCAGTTATATTTTGCATAATCAGAGTCATTTTGTACATTAATATATCCAGTGGGGGCACACGGGCCAGGGGTTGCGGGGGAATCTGAGGTGTGAGACTTTCCCTGGTTTCTGGAGCCCGGAACCCGCCAGTCGAGATAAGAGCACTGTCTTTGTGGCTGAGAAGAAAGAAGCATCACAAAAATAAGCATGCAAATGTTACACATCCCAGGGAGGTAAACAAAAGTTAGAACAAAGTAATACATAAATCAAATGTATGCATTTGTCATCAAATAACTCTGGTATGCAAACAGCATACAAAACTTGGGTATACAAACATTGTACACAAAACACAGAATCTAAGTTTTGTAAACATTTTACACAATCTAGAACTTGAAAACAATGTACAAATCCTTGGTTTTCAAATATTGTACACCCCCAAGTTATGCAAACATTGTACACAACCTAGAATTTGTAAACAATGTACACAACCTAAATTTTTCAAATATTGTACATGACCTAGGTTAGGAAACATTGTACACAACCTAGGTTTAGAAAACATTGTAAACAACCTTGGTTATGAAATCATTGTACACAACCTAGGTTTAGAAAACATTGTACACAAGCTAGATTATGAAAACATTGTACACAACCTAGGTTTTGCAAATATTGTACACAACCTAGGTTTAGAAAACATTGTACACAATTTAGGTTTAGAAAACATTGCACACAACCTAGGATTAGAAACATTGTACACAACCCAGGTTTTGCAAACAATGTACATAACCTAGGTTTCTAAAACATTGTACACAACCTAAGTTTTTAAATATTGTATACAACCTAGGTTTAGAAAACAATGAACATGTACACAACCTAGGTTTTGAAAACATTGTACACAACCTAGGTATTGCAAATATTGTATACAACCTAGGTTTAGAAAACAATGTACACAACCTAGGTTTTGCAAACATTGTATACCACCTGCAAACATTGTATACCACCTAGGTTTAGAAACAATGTACACATCCTAGGTTTACAAAACAATGTACAAAGGTATGCAAACAGTGTGCACAACCAGAGTATGCAAACATTGAACACAACCAGAGTATGCAAACACTGAACACCATATTGTTACATAACAACAAATGTAATGAATACAAAGGCAAGACATCAATACATATACACAGTAAAGGGTATGCCCAACATTGCAGACGTGTGTACAGTACAAAATGTAAAATGTAAATAATGTAGAATATAAGGTAAAGTATGGAAGTTACATACAGCTTAATAATCAAACAAGATGAAGGTTTGCATAGACAACAGACTGCTGGCCGAACATAAAACTGTTTTTTTACAGGGACACATGGCATCTTTATTAAGTTTAACAATTCCAAAGTTTGTTTGAATATTAACATCATTTTTATGCCAACGAAATCTAAAATGATCAGTTAACCTGACCACTTTTCTGAAATTCTGGAAAGTTAACCAGTTTTCCAGTACACCCATCTCCACAAGTAAATGATAACTTTCCCGCTTGAATCAGTAGTGAGAGATGAATGAAAATGAGATGCATCATCATAGAGCCTGCTGAAGATGGGGACTCCAACTCACAACCCCAATCTTAACATTGCAAACTGCCCCTTTCAACAATATACCACAATGGTAGTCTAGTGGCAGAGCATTTGCTCACATGCAGAAGGTTGTGGGTTTGATCCCCGGTCGGGTCATACTGAAATACTAGAAGCTTCTTTGCTTGGCGCTTAGCATTTAGAGGAAAGATGAGAGAAACAGACAACCCTGTGTCAGTATAATGTGACAGGGTGGGGTATCATACCTTGTGTCTGTGGCATGACACTCCAGTATGGCAGCACTTAAAGTAAATCTCAAGTAGACACCGTTGCGCTACAACTGAAAAATATTGTTGAAAGCGACACCAAACACCATACAGCCAACCAACATACCAACCCCTTTCAACACACCTCTATTAATCTAGGTTACAGTCAGAAAGCGCACAATCATGATTGTTATTAACTCATAAAATTAACTTTTGTTTTTTCACCAAACCAAGCAGGGAAGGGAAATAATGGGCCTATATTGTCGAATTTTTGCTGTGAGACACCATCATCATTATTCTGTATATTAAGCATCCACTTTATTTAAATGTATACAGTATAATTGGATTAACTGCAACAATTGTTAAAGTCCTATACCCGGTTATGATGATTTTTCAGAAATTGAAGATGATTACGCAATATTGTTTCATAGAAAAATTAATAAACAGAACATGACATTGTAAAGTAATCATGGAAACCCAAACAAAAAGATGCATTAAAATAATTGATTGCAGGAAAGAAAAATGCAAGAATATAATTGTTAAAGATTTCGGATACAAGTCAACTTTGAAGAGAGTGAGACTGAGTTAAAGAAGGCTATACAACTTGAAAGCGACTTTTTTCTCTCAAAATGCCCCGACCCTGACATCATTTTCTTCAAGCACTGAAAACTTTCTGCAATATGGACAACTCCGGGTTCACAAATACAACAATGGAAACATTACATAGTATGCAAGTATAAAACCTGAAGAAAAAACCTCTAGTCATTTTTAAACTTTATATTTTACATCAACTGAATTAGATTTTAGAATTTTAAAAAAAGAATATAGAATTATATGACTATGACAACAGTACTAATAAAATGGACAATCTGAAATCTTCTGTTAAAAAAAGTTCAAATATAAAATAAAACTGATTTAAGTTTTTTCTCCAGGTCAAATATATTTTACAAAGCATAAAAAGCTTCCAAATGAAAATTCTTAATCAAACATCTCCAATTGGAAATTCATAAGCTAAAGTCTCCAACTGAAAATTCATGTGCTAAAGTCACCAATTGGAAATTCATAAGCTAAAGTCACCAATTGGCAATTCATAAGCTAAAGTCTCCAATTGGAAATTCACAAGCTAAAGTCTCCAGTTGGAAACTCATGAGATAAAGCCATTAGTCTCCAATTGAAAATTCATAAGCTAAAGTTTCCAATTGGAAATTCATAAGCAGGGTCATGCAAGCTTATTAAAACCATGATTTACTGACTTTGCACTTAGACATATTATTTTCTTTCTTTGTGTTCTTTCTCTCCTATAAAATGAATTCATAATTAAATGTAGGATTACATCAAATTCATCCCTGTTTACTTTGCAAAATACAAACCAGTCATTAAATCATGGTTAAAGAAAACAAAAAATACAACAAAATTGGCAAATAAATTAAAGATTCGGCACACCATCTGTAAAATGCAAAAAGTGGTTATTTTGTTTTTTTAATTTCCACAACATCTACTACACATGCAGCTAAATATAGCAGTCATGTGACATACCATGGGAAGACCGAAAGGTCAATTAGGGGTCGATTAGTCGCCCCGTTGACTTGACCCTCTATATGGACATGCCCTGGGCGAGAAATTTGGGCTTCCTCGTATGACTGCCTAGTCTGTATGGAAACATAGTTGAATGTTTAATTTTTAAAGTAAGAACCAAATTTTAATACTAAACTTTCAAGAGAAATTGTTGGCATTCAAATCTATTTTTTGTTGTTAGGTATCCTACAGTTAAATATTTCATCATCAATACACATGTACATTTATATCATTGTTTTTGATGAAATATAGAGATATCTCTCAGATAATTAATTTTGGATTTTAAAATGCCATCAACTTTCCTTTTAAATACGAGAAATACATGTAGAAGCCAGCACATTAACAGCTTATTCCTGTATCTTATTCCTGTATAAGAGAAAAAATGTAAATAACATAATGTTACTGAATGAAAAAGCTTACTACAATTTCATATGACGATCAAGAACTGAATATATACAGAATTTGTCATGACAAAAATCAATACCATGCTCAGATCTAGGTACGAATGTAAGCCAATTCAATCATTTTCCCCTACAATTGCTGATGATGTGAAAAATTAAATTGAAGGATGGGCAGAGGGGGTGGGTGGGAGCTGGGGCAAGCGGTCTAAGACACTTTCTTCTCACCACTATGTTCGTGGTCCAATGCAGAAGAACAGTGGTTTCACTCAGATTGATTCTAAGGTCTTCCTCCATTAATCAAACATGAATGTAATATATAGCATGTATCGCTTTGAAAATGGCCATTATCCCCATTAGAGAGAGACAAAAATTTAACCCTTTACTCCATAGATACGCATTTTTCCGCACCAATCACAGAAGGCCTTTGAAAACAGTGCACGAAGAGTTCAGATTGCTTGTGACGAGCAATCTGAACACTTTCTGCACTGTGTTCCACTCTGTCAGTTAATATAAACATAATTCACCCAATAATTCAAAAGCCTTCTATATGAGGTAGTCCAAAGGTGTCTATATTAGAGGAGTCCAAAGGTGTCTATATGAAGTTAAGGGTTAAATGACACCCACTCCAACAAATCCATATGTTCATTTCCATCCCTTGAGAATATTCATGAAATTAAACTCACTCCAAAAGCAAACGAAAAAAATGTAAACCCCCCACCCTTTCACTCTATACCTAGATCTGCTACTATATATACATAAAACTGCAAAGACATTTGTATTATTCACAAAAAAGAACATTTTATAAAAAAAATAAATTATAATTTTAATAAAAATATAATAAATGTCAAATGTATATTTGTATTATACATGTAAATACTATATCATTAAGATTTATAAAAAAAAATATAAATTAAAAAATAATACATTTGTTAACTTTCCCTACCTCCTAAACTACAACACAGCAAAACAGAACACAAAAATGTTTTAACTGCAGAACAAGTTACAAAGACTAGCACCAGTGCATAATTATTAATTTGCAAAATGCATAAATGTTTTTCAACAAACAGCTCCTTCTGTATACACATAAATACACATGGGATGTCACTAAAATATAAACCATTGGAGTAACTAACATTACCACACATAAGTATCTTGCCCCAGTCCTGTGTAAACTTAACCATCCACACACACAAGACAAGGAAAAAAGCGAATTAAACTACAACGACAGGATTATGAAATGTTAGTTCCAAATCCAACTACTTGCAGATTACTTCATAATCATCCTGTTAGGGCAAAAAAGTGCTAAGTTTGTATGAAATAAAACAGGCACCTTCAACAGCTGGACATTATATCCTATCATATATAAAACACAGATAAAAAATTGCATCAATGGCACTGTGACTTAGCATCCACCCTTGCATAAATGTTGGAGATTATGGGTTTGATCCACGTACATGTCATAATAAAGTTTACATGCAACTGGAAGATTCCTAGCTGGATGTTTGAACAACATTTTCAACACATTACAGGTTATATATATACACATGTAGACGGCAATTAGTTTTATTGGTGGATTTGATTTAATTTGAATATCTGACATAATTTTATGCCATCGGGAGCTAACAGAGCATCAGTTAACCTAGCTGCTGTTTCCTGGGATCCTGAAACTCGAACACACCAATCTCCGCAAGTTATGATAACTTTCACACCTTAATCAGCAGTAAGTTGCTTTAAAGAATTTTTCAGTTATATCGTAAAGATGTCTACTTCAAATAGTATTCTACATGCTGTGATACAGTAGTGTCATGCCACAGACTCATGGTATAATACCCCCATCAAGTCACATTATACTGACCAGACCTAGAGAACTATTCTCTAAATGCTGAGCACCAAGCCAGGAAACTTCCATTCCCAATTTTCAAGTCTTTGATATGGCCCGGTCGAAGATCGAACCCACATTTTTCCGCATGCAAGGCGGAAGCTCTACCACTATACCACTGCTGTGGTCTAATTGGCGGTGAGTGATGATTGAGTGACAATTTTCTACTTTGGACGGAAGGATGAACAAACAGACAGGGGTTATATTTAATGTCCCTTCACCATTCGGAAGAACAAGTACTTGTAATTTCTACAACAACCGTTTCCATCTATTATAACTACACCATACTGACAGTATAGATAAAATAACACACAATTCCTACCTCGGGTGAACCTATTTCATCATGCTCCTATATAACAGTGACATAACACATAACCCAAATCAAATTTCAAAGGCAAATTTCATAACATAATTAACAGGCTTCGGAAATAACTAATGAAAGCACTAAAAAATTAACTTTTTTAGGATTTATTATGGCCTTAGATATTTAAACAAGAGGGCTAAGATGGCCCTATATCGCTCACCTGACTGCCCTTGAGTCACCCAACATAAGTAGATTATATAATACATGTACGCTCAAAATTCCAGAAAGACGAGATGGGCAAGTAGTTAGAATTTTTATTTGTTTTGAAGATGTAACAGATGCGTAGAAGAGTTCAAACTTGGTAGACCAGGTTCACCCATGGTAAATGTCAGTGAAATTACATCAAAGTTAGGTCAGTAGATTCTGACAAGAAGGCTTTTGAAGTTTTTACTATAGATGCTAAGTCTTGGAACTAAGATAAAAATCCAGTTCCAGAACAAAACTAACCTGTTATGTTTGAGAACGGTTTCAAACTTAAGCATCAGACTAAACTATTGTGCATGAAACAATCCACAGTTCCAGCACAATAAATATTCCTATGAGTTTCAAACACAAGCCTTCCCAAAGTATATCACTTGAAAGCATCTTTGTCACAGTGCACTTCTCCCCCAAAAACAATTAAGCTCCTCCTCCAAGATTTCAATTACACTTTGACACTGAAAATCTCAAGCAGACTTCTTGCTGTGATGAAATTAGCTAAAATATGGTATTGCTTTATTATGAAGCAGTAAACCATCCCTGTCTGAATCATAAAAACTCTGATTTTTATATTCAGAACAACAGCTATTTTAAAATGGTTAATGATATTTGAATAATATTCAATCATTGATTATAATTGTATCATTCATCTTTTTATGATGAATTATCTTTTAAAACTTATATCTAGTATAATATTGTATAATAATAGCAAAAAATAAGTTTATTTAAAGAGTTTATTTCCTCTTCTTATAATAATTGCTATATACAGACAAAACAGGGGAAGTAATTTGACATCAAAACTAACCCCACCCCCTGGCTGCCATGTTTTTTGACGAATCAAGATGGCTTTAACAAACTTGGTAGAGAGTCACCCAAGGAACGTACGTATCTGTGAAATTATTTTAAATTCGAGCCAGTAGTTTCTGACAAGAAGATTTTTTAGGTTTTTACTATAGCTTATATAGTAAACTAATCCCACTCCTTGGTTGCCATGTTTTTTGACGAATCAAGATGGCTTGAACAAACTTGGTAGAGGGTCACCCAAGGAACATTTCTGTGAAATTATATCAAAATTGGCCCAGTGGTTTCAGAGGAGAAGTTGTTAAAAGCTAAAAGTTAAAGACGGACGACAGACAACGGACACCAGGTGATCACAAAAGCTCACCTGTGAGCCTTTGGCTCAGGTGAGCTAAAAATTAACAGGATTCTGTTTCACCAACATATCCTTAAATACATAAAACCTTAAATCTAAGAAAAGCAGCCAGGTGCTCATGATTTGAGACTGATCCAGTAAAACCGCATATTGTTTCATTGATATTGATTATATAATATATAAATAACCAGTCAAAACATAGTTAAGTTTTTAAGTATTTAAGTAAAATACTGGTGAAACAGAAGTCAAATTAAGAATTTCCTGAACTACACAACTTTGATTTTAGATTTTGAAGATTTATAAGTTAACCTTGACATTTTTAATGGGTTCTAAGCTACTGAAACGTTTTATTCAGTTGAACTAGTTTCCATTGGTTAAGACTTTTCCAGTATGGATGAAAAAATAAACATGCCCTCAAAATATATGAAAAATAGTAATCAACAAATTGTCTTGGAGATGTTGTTTAAATCTGTGTTGAATCTATGGATTTAACATAGGAAATAATTGCCTTTTGAAAATTGTTTGATACACAGTTCAGTTTCAATCAAAATCTGACAGAATAAATGGATCATATTCAATTTACTAGGTAAATAAATGAAATTAAAAACAATAAATAATCTAAACATAACCATAAAATATTATATTGAGTGTTCAACGGTCTAAAAGAATAAAAAACATGACTATCAGCAGGGTACCATACCTGTCTATGTTCCTCCACGAGTTGTGCTGGGAACCAACCCTCCTCCCCGTTGAGGCTTCCTTTCCACCATTGTTCTTCCTTTTGAAGGACTTCTATTATTGCATTTTTGTCAAACTTTAATACATTTCTTGATCGTCCCGGGTGCAGGGTTTTTCCATTATAGGGTACTTGAGCCCTACATTTTTCTACTGCAATTGCAGAAAAAGACGATTTCAATGACTACCTTTTAACTAGATTATAAAACAAAAATAATTTTTTATCTTATACAAACTTTTATGCTTAGTAACATCCTGACAAAGTTTGGATGGTCACATGTTGTTTTTTTGGGGGTGTGGGAGGGGTTTTGGGGAATGGGGAAGCAGGTCCCTAAATAGCATTGTGATAAGGAAAATTTGGAGAAAAAAATCAAATCAAAACAATTCCAAAGTATGTACAGTCATACCTGTGTTAGGAGTCACCTCTTCTGAGCAGCCACTTGTCTTAATCAGCAGCGTTAATTTTGTTATTTCCCATTTCTATGCTTTCAAAGCAAATTAACCAGTATTAAGCTACAACCTATCTTAAAAGGCCACTATTGCTCCTTCCCTTGACTGGCTGTTTAAGACAGGTTTGACTGTATGTTTAAAACAATTTACAGGCAAGTGATCTTGAGATGGCGCCTTAGACCACTCGACCACGGAGGACCCCCCTGGGCTGGTAGAGACAAAAATATAGTGTGTTTGAATGTTTATTTTATACAAGGACTTATATAGCCCTTTACCTGATGAATATTCATATGAGACTCCGCCTACTAGGAATATTTAATTAGATAAAATTTTACATAAGAGCAGGAAGACTACAACCTCGGCCAGCAGTATAAGGTCATATCTACAATATTTTATTAGCAAACAGAGTAGACCCTGATCAGGCAGCTCCTACAGGATGTCTGATCTTGGTCTACTCTGTTTGTAAAGGTAGTAAGAAATTTTTTATATGGAGTAAGGGGATAGGGAAGAGAAGCATCTGAATTGAGATGCTATGAAAGCTCGCATATTTACGCAAAATCTCGCAACAGCTCATTTTCATTTCCATTCATCTCAGAAATACAAATCAAAATTCCTTCTTTGCACAATGGAATTCTCTGCTAAACGAGAGACCATTCCCAATAAATCTGGTTTACAATTGTTGAAGTACTTATGATAACAAAATATGTATAGTGCAACGACAAAATCGAGAACTTTTACTTTTTTTCTTAAAACTGCAATTTAATTTAATTTCAAAATCTTTTTGTGGGTTTAAAATATTATGAAACATCCAAGGTTACATTCACCTTACATTGTACGTAAAAGAAATCAGTTGCCTGTAAAATCAGAATGATTAACTTGCAAATTTATCAATTCTTTGCATGCCATTTTATCAACATTTAGTAATAATATGCAAGTTTCCTATCCTTCTATATATATAAAAGTCCTTGTTTCATATAACTAATGCAGTCATGAAGATCATCTTATTAATGATTGCAATTTATGCCTGAAATTTGGGGGAACGCAAGATAGGACTGCGTAGTACATCCTAATATACTGTACTAACATGACAATTTTTATGGTATTTTTTATTTTCAATGTAACATACATGCAACATATTTAAAATACTTTTTAGACTTAAAATAATAAATTGCAAAATAATCCTAAATACTCTCCCAAAGTATATACAACAATGTTACCTTTACGTGGTGGTGGGTGGGGTACAGGTTCCTGCTTCTTTTTACCAATACATTCTTTATGCACACACTGCTTTGTTACTGAAATAATATGCACTCAAATTAAAATACAGGATTTCTTTTTTGCATTTTACAAAAAACTGAGATTTCTTTGGCATTTTACAAAAATTACAGACTTCCTTTTGCATTTTATAATTTGCATGAACATTTAAACTTTGTGGTTATTTTCTGTCTTGTTCTCATATATAATAAAGATCATTTTTTACTAAAATACTGAACTCATGCATTAATATTTTACCAAAATTTTAAAAGACGGATGGATGGATGGATGGATGGATGGACAGAAGTTTTAACAAGAGTTGTCAGAAGACAACAAAGCTTGCCTCTGGGTGTCTAAGTCCAAAAAGGGCCGTAACTGTGCCAAAATGCAATCCAGAGTTATGGTTCTTGTCTCTGTGTGTTCCACTGACGATGGTGAACACACATGCAAAGTTTCATTCACATCCAATGAGTGGTTGCATAGGTATCTTAAACTTAAACGCAAAAGTTTAACCTGGGTGTCTACAGACGACGCCAATCATGGCAATAGCTCTCCTTGGACTTCGTCAAGGCGAGCTAATAAATGATTACTTATGTGACTTTTCCATACACAATTAATAACTTCTATACACTCGGGTCCCATAATAATGCAGTTTTTGGGGTCCACAAAATGAAACGGCATTATAAGTGGACCGCGTTATAGAGATAATTGCCTTGAAAAAAATTGATGTCAGTTATTCACACCTATAGTGCTGTCCAACACTAACTGAATGGTATTGTTTGCATTGTAATGTGATACAACGTGTATTTGGTTACAACAGATAAACTTAAATATGTATATAATTAATAAAAAAAAAGGAAAGAAAGAAAAACTTTTTCATGCAGCCATTTCCGTTTAACCCGGAAGGAGAAAAAACGGTGTCTATATAAAAAATCGCGCTTCAATTTTAACTCAACGTTATTAGTCTTAAAATATTAAAAATATATATCTAAAGTATTTACAACAATAAAATAATAAAAATAAGTTTGTGTTTATGATCCGATAGGATACCCGCGATATATTAATACCTGTCAACCACATGTTGCTTGATGACGTGATTAATCTATAATAACAAAGCTTGGATATGGCTTTCGTGTTTGGCACGTGTCAGCATTTATTGAAGCACTCGGGATTATTACAAACTGTTGCTAGTCAATGCTGGCATGAATCAATCACTTAAACTATCCTTTAAACCACCATGAGGTAATGGTTATAACAGTTTGTTATAATCAAGGCTAATTGGTGAGTAGAAGATGAGCGATTATCAAATCAAAACATGGCGACGATCTATTGTTTGGTTGTCATTTGATCATTGGCGCAGATTTTCAAGTTTAATATCATGACTTTTCCCCCCTGCTGAAAAAATGGGAGCCAAGCAAAAACCGTGTTATAACGGAATACACGTTATATCGGACCGCGTTATAACGGGACCACAGTGTATCTATTTTTCAGCCACACAACTGAAATAAGCGACAAGTTGCAGTTAAGCAGCAACATTCTTTTCTGCAATGGTTTTTCAACCATTCAAATAAATTACTAACCCAGACAGACCAATGGCATGGGACGGGACAATATAAGACAGACGGACGGACAGACAGTTAGACAGAGACAGAAAGACACTTACCTGGACACAAATATCCCTGGAAGAACACTCCTCTCAACAACTTGCCACAAATATCACAGACTTTAGCTTCAGTAAATGTTGTCATTATAAAGTTCTTCCCAGCTGCTGGCTGGGTATTATCTCTGAATAAAAAAACATACCAGCAATGTAACCAGTCATTGGTTCAAGTAACTAAAAATAGACAACTCCAACTTATCTCTCTCCACTCAATCATCATTTAGGAGTATAATAAAGACTGATTGTTTGAATGTTTAGCAACACCTGATTTACAGCCCTAGTTTGTACTAACAGAATAAACAAGATGCTTAAGTACAGCAGGGTAACAGGAGTCCCCTGCCAGTGTAAAAGTTCTTGTCCCCTGCTGGTGTAATACTTCTTGAATAATTAATATTAATAAGTAATATGGTGACCTAAAAAAAAACAAAAAACTATCATCTTTCAAAATTTTCATAAAAGAGACTTTTTGCGTCATTTTTTTACCACCAGCATCAATAGAAAATGGTGCAAACTGATTGGCTGAAAGTGAAACAATGTAGACACTAATCACACTGCAAACTAACTTTGATCTTGGTCTATATTGCTGTGTCGAGTAGCTACATGTTACAGTGACCACATACACGGGTAACTGGGCCCCACTCCCTCCTTCTCCCCTGTCTGTTCCCATACTTACAGTGCCAGGTTTATTGCCTCTATCCACTTGGTTTTCATGTCTTCTGTCTTGGCAAAGAATGTGTATGCCAAGGCATTGTCCTGCTTCACCATTTGAAATGAGAAAGTCCACTGAAATAAAATAAAAATATTGAACGGTTGGTACGTTTTACACCATAAATAAGGCTAACATACTGAAACCAAAATTCCCCAGTGAATTGCTCCGACATGACTTTCTATTTTTAGCCTCGAACTATTTGAACTCCTCATGCGAATGATGAACCACAATCCCTTGTCCCAATATTCAGTTTTCAAAACAAATGCATGTACCGGCAGACTGTGCCAAAAAGATCTCAGGACTATATTCCTTTGGATTAGAGACTTTCCAAAATTAGTACAAACTCAGTTCTGATAATCCGTAAATGACATAAGACCTAAAATTTACATTTAAGTTTGTTTTTTAACTTTTTATCATTTCATCATAATTGTATTCAGTTTCAGCGAAGAAACTGCGTAAGTTCTCCCAACATTTTGCTCAGATTGTTTCATTTCCATATAAAGCCATAGAATTAGTTGGGTTATACATTTGGAAGTCCGGTTAAAAAAGTCAGAGACCGAGTCTCGGCTTATATCTATTTTTCGCAGCCAATAATGAATTTCCAAAATATTTGCCAAACCCCGAGGTTACAAAACTTTTTTCTTGTTAAACTCCAAATTCGTACTGTTGTAGTGTTATAATAAATTAAAATCCAACCGGTTGTTTCTGAAGAGTAGTTGCCTCCAACAAAAGACTACGGACAGACATGTACGATGCACAATAGCATAATCAGTAGAAAACCATATAACTTAAGGAAAGTCAGATGGTACGACAGGTGGACAGACTGACAGACAGACATGGTGAAACCAGCATACTCCCCTGCAATACGTCTTCTGTAACTTGACTGCCGGCCCGGGGCTAAAAAAAATGATGTTCTTCACAAACAGTATATCTGATTTTATATCTTCCATGTTTTTTCTTCATCATTTCTGACTTTCACCATTGACTTACTTGTGATGCCTTCTTCTGCGCGTCCTTCGCTGCAGGAGTTGGGTCTACTTTATACTCAGCTAAAACTATTGCCTCTTTAAAACTGTATGTCTCGCCCTGAAATAGAGAAGTTGTACAATTATTTACATCAAAGTCCATGACACATCATAGCAAGCATCTGAAGGACTATGATGGAGACAATCATTCATTCACTTTTGTATCGCTACTACATATATTCATTGCATAACAACACTAGCGGGCTTCAATTTCATTAAATCATTTATTAATTAGTTTTTTTTTAAAATTTGGTTCAAAAACTTTTTGTACATCCTACATAATGTATTGATTGAAGTCATAGATGAACAGGCCAGGGTGTAAAACAATTATCTTTAAAAACCTAAATGATATTGTATACTTCTCCTATTAACTGGTAATACATTAAAACAGGACAGGTTGTAGCTATGGGGAAGACATTTAAGTTACATATGCATTATTACTTTATTTAAGAAGATATTAAATAAAATCAAGAATTTTTTTGGGGCTTCTTGTTCTTTTTCACCATTTGACACATGTAACCATGACACATATAATCATGTCATATGTAACAATGACACATGTAATCATGACGTAGTAACCATGACATATGTAACCATGGCACATGTAATCATGCCATATACAACCATGACACATGTAATCATGCTATATGTAACCATGACACATGTGATTGTGCCATATGGTACCATGACACATGTTACCATTACACATATTATCATGCCATATATATATAACCATGACACATGTCATCATACCATATGTAACCATGACACATGTCATCATGCCATATGTTACCATGACACATATAACTGTGACACATGTAATAATGCCATATGTAACCATGACACATTATCATGTCATATTGTACCATGACACATGTAACCATGACATATACTATTATGTCATATATAACCATGACACATGTCATCATACAATATGTAACAATGACATATGTAACCATGACACATGTCATTATGCCATATGTTACCATGACACATGTAATCATGCCATATGTAACCATGACACATGTTACCAGGACACATAATCATGCCATATGTTACCATAACACATGCAAATTAGCCATATTTAACCATGATACATGTAACCTATGACACATACAATCATGTCATATGTAACCTATGACACATGTTATCATGCCCTATGTAACCATGACACATAGTCATGCCATTTGTAACCATGACACATGATCATGCATTATGTAACCATGAAACATGTTATCATGCCATATGTAACAATGACAAATATAATCATCCCATATGTAACCATGACACAATGTAATAATGCAATATGTAATCAAGACACATGTAATCATGTCACATGTAACCATGACACATATAATCATGTCATATGTGACATAACAAATATAACCCTGCCACATGTTACCATGTCACATTTAACCAAGCCACATGTAACCATGATGCATGTAACCATGACATGTGTAATCATGACACATGTAACCACACCATATGTAACCATGACACATGTAACCATGCCATATGTAACCATGACATATGTAATGATGACACATGTAACAATGCCATACGTAACCATGCCACATGTAACCATGACACATATAACCACGACACATGTCATCAAGATGATTCTTCGGTAAATTCATGATATGGGTAAAATTGGCTTTGTTTAATATATAATAAAGATAAATGAAGCCATTTTACATCTTCTCAGACAAGGAAAGCCATCCTCATTTCATTTCCTATAAAAAGCAAACCTCACAAACAGAACACAACAATTTGACAGATGAATTAAAAATATTTAACCATTAAGCAATACTGACTTCAATAACCATATATAAATTTATTTCATGGACAAAACACTTAATTATTCTCACTATATCAGACGATTATTTTCATCTTGCACTAATTGTTTTAACTAATCATTTTACACGCACAAAATATTTTATTCATGTGCTGGCAACTCGGTGCCATCTATTTCTTGTGTTCTAACTTGTTCCAATCATTATTCAAATCATTCCAATCCAGAGCCACTGTTGCCATCTCAACTTAAATTTTGTGGAAGTACACTCGGGTCCCATTTAAACACAAAAAATGAAACCGTGATTTACCGTATGACCTAACGATCTTATAGTAATAATTTGAAAATGACAAAGTCAATTATTGACACCTATCATTCCACCCAACCCTGACTGAATGGTATTGTTTGAGTTGTAGTGTGATATAACGTGTACTTGGGTACAATAGATACACTATGATATATATAAAATAAATAAAAAAAGAAAAAGAAAAGCATATTAGTGCTTTGATAAAACTAAAATTGGCGGCAATTGCTCTCTAACCCAGATATTAAAAACTGTGTCTACGTAAAAAAACTCGCTCATAATAAAGTTTGCAAACGACTTCCGAGTTTGGCGTGTGTCAGCATTAATTGAATAGCTCTGATTTTTACAAACTGTTACTAATTAACGCTGGCACAAATAAATCAATTAAGCTACCCTTTAAACCACCATAAGGTGAGGGTTATAACAGTTTGTTCTAAACAAGGCTAATTGGCGAGGAGAAGATGATCAAATCAAAACAGGTTGATGATATATTGTTCGTTGTCATTTTTGTTATTTGATCATCCACACAGTATGTAAAATTTAATATCTTGATAATTTTCACCCAGTCAGGAATCAGGTTTGTCAGATTCGAATGAAAAATCAGGGAATTCTATGTCTGACCCACAATACATCATACTTTACATCTAAACAAATTATGACTTCATTCAATTTTCGCTGAAGAAACTGATCAATCAATGTGCTCAAATCTCAGTTCTATATGACGGACCAAAACAGCGAGAGCTTGGTTTGCTCTAGTCTGCATTATTGTACTATAATAATGGTTATTTCAAGTATGAATTATGGGTATTGTTTCTACACTTCCTAATCTAACCAGATTAGATAAACTACAGAGCCATGCAGGTTTAAAAAGTATCAAAATTTTTTTTTTTTTAATTTTTTCTAATTAACAAAATAAACAAAATAAAAAATGCAAGTTAATGCCAGTATCTACCTTTCATGCAGAGATGAAACAGTTAGACAAACACTGTATCAACCATTGTTTGACGTGCTTGTTTCAGCAAAAATATTTTTTATATTTTGAGAAGGAAAAACATAAATTATAAATCTGTTGAAATAGTCATTTACATGGTTTAGCCATTATAAATTAATTACTAGATTATCATCCGAACTTTTCTTAAAAACGGGGAAGGTGGGTGGATTTTATTATTTTTTGTATTTTTTTTAAAATTATTGATTTTTTTTAATATTTTTTTTTATCAAAATAAAAAGGGTTGGGTGGCATGAAATTAGGAGGCGGGTGGGATGATAATCTAGCAATTTATTTATTATGGCTTCAGTCCTATTATTTTAAGTCAAACATTCTACATGTATAAAACAATTGCTTTGTTTTTCACTTCAGCAAGGGATAAATATATAATTATGCCAATAAAATACTTTTTATTTCCAGCAAGACTACAATATATTACAATGTATACCAAATTACGTTTATTCAAAATGTGTCGGAACACACACACCGAAATTGAACATGGCTAAAATATATGTTCTCCAAAAGGTTTCATTTGATGAGCTAGGTAAATGAACATATTGACAAAAAGTATTTTTTCTCTCTCCATCTTCAAGACAGTATATATATATGCAAGATTAAATAAAAAAATCTGACCTCTACTTTGACTGACACTGGTATACTTGCTGTCAATGGGGTTTACTGCCATTTTCAATACACCACAGGTTATATCCCTTTACTGCATAGATATGCGTTTTCCCACACCAATCACAGAAGGCCTTTGAAAACAGTGCAGGAATAGTTCAGATTGCTCATAACGAGCAATCTGAACACTTCCTGCACTGTATTCCACTCTGTCAGTTAATATAAACATAATTCAACCAATAATTGAAAAGCCTTCTATATTGGGTGTCCAAAGGCGTCTATATTAGAGGTGTCCAACGGCGTCTATATGAAGTAAAGGGTTAATTAAATGGCATAATGCAGTTTTATCGATGGAGGCAGACCTCAAAATAGATCTGTTTAGAACCACCATCCTTCTGCAATAACACCCAACTGGCAAACTTTCTCGTATTAATAAGTATTTGACAGTGGTGAGAGATTGTTGTTGTATGGTGTTGAGGCCACCCTTAAAAAATAGCTTTTTTTTCTCTTTTTTTTGTAACCAATCAGAGAATATTTTTAAGGACATGTAATGACCGAGAATATTTTTCATACCAGCCTCCATCCCGCCCCCTGGAGGGATTGTTTTGGGTCGGCATGAAACAAACAATATTTTAATTTAGGCCTTAGCGCTGCTTTCAACACTTTTTCAGTTATATTGCAACGGTGTGTTGAGAGGTAAGTGGTCATTAGACAGCTAACCGTAGACCACTCAACCACACAGGACCCTAGAATTTTATCAAAGATCTAACACTACAAATAAGAATTGTCTTTCAATATCGGTGAGGCTAAACTCACCAATTACTTAAGAACAACAAATAAAACACAAAAAACAACAAAAAATGTAATTTTTCAAAATACACTTGGTGACAAAATATACTCATCATTCATCACAATGCATTACTAATCTCTACTGTGCATTCCCTGTGTGATCTAGACTATGGTTACATAACTAACATAATTAACAGGCTCCTGTTCCACCAACATGTTCAAGTATATACTTAAATACTCATAAACTTAACTCAAACATAAGCACCCAAGTGATCATCATTTTAGACTGGATCTGTAAAAACTGCATCTGATTTCATCAATATTTATTAAAGACTATTAAAGTAACCAGTTCAAATCATTTAGACTGGATCTGTAAAAACTGCATTTAATTCCATCAACATTAATTAAAAATAGCAATGTAACCAGTCCAAACTAAGTTAAGTTTTTAAGAACTTAAATAAAACTTAAGAAAATGCTGGTGTAACAGCTAGAATGCCAGTTATGGACCGTGCTGAGTGATCCAGATGGTATAAAATAATGTCATGAGCTTCTGTATTTTAATAATTTATTCTCGCTTTTGAGAAATGCTTTGGAGTCGATTTCAAGGGCACAATCAGTGTTTTTTTAAGAGGCCATCAGGTAGCAAAAGATTGAACCCATGACCTCATAGGAGCGAACCTATGACATCATTGGACTGAATCCACGACCTCTGCCAAGTGTTGCCAACACCTTGTCCTATCCTCTACACCGCCATCCCTCTTAAATGATTGATTGATCAATCTAAACATACTTTTTATTTGCAAATTCACAATTACCATCAGGAATACATATTTTTTGGCATACCAGTTGGGATACACAATCAGTATTTTACTGCAATATATATTTTTTCATTCTGTCTGGAATATATATTTTTTCATTCTGTCTGGAATATATATTTTTCAGGCAGCATGCTTAATATTATTTTTAATCAATTCCATTCCACAGCTTCTTAAATTACATGTATAATTTTTACAAACATTTTCTATGGACCATCATTCTAAATAGAGCTAAGAGAGACCATGAGATTTTTTTTCTTCTGATTTTTGTTTATCTTAACAAAGAATACTGTAAGAAAGGCCCAGTGTGATCAACAGAGATGCTATGGAGAACTGCATTAGTATAGCTTCCATGGATCTAATTATTTTATTCATTGCCACAGGAAAGGTGAAATTATTTTTGTAAACCGCCTAAGACGTCTAGTGGTATAGTGTTACGACGTTTTATGCAGGAAGTTGTGGGTTCAATCTACGATCGGGTATAACACGAATGCTCCCACTATTAATTTTAAACACACTTTGTTACAGAAAATTTAGATGAAAAAAGGGACCATCACTCCTGTAAAATTCAACCGAAGTTGACAAATATCGAAGTTTACCTGTATGTTAAAACTATCCAACTACACACCAAATATTAACTAGTATTAAAGTTATTGGCCTGAAACTGAAACTAAATTTAGAGTTAAGTCGCATAAAAGCATTTTGAACCGTCCAAAAAGATTACTGACCCTAAATTTTCAAATTTTTTTTTGTATATATACTCGGGTCCCGTTACAACCGGATCTTGGGGTCCACAAAATGAAACCAAATTATACGTGGACCGCGTTACAGAGATAGTAACCTTGAAAAAAAATCGATGTTGGTTATTCACACCTATCATGCTGTCTGACTCAAAGTGAATGGTATTGTTTGCATTGTAATGTGATACAACGGTATTTGGTTACAACAGATACACTTAGATATGTATATGAGTAAAAATAAAAAAAATAAAAAAGAAAAGAAAAACATTTTCGTGTTTTGATAAAACTAAAATTGGCAGCCATTTCATTGTAACCCGGAAGTAGAAAAAAAAACGCGTCTATATAAAAAATCACGCTTCAATTTTAACTAATAAACGCTATTAGTTTTAAAATATTAAAAACGAAATCAAGAGAATTTACAACAAAAAAATAAAAGTAAGTTTCTGTTTATGATGTGATAACATACCCGCTGTATATTTATACCTGTCAACTGCTTGGTTGCTTGATCACGTGATCACTGGCTAATAACAAAGTTTGCACATGGCTTCCGTGTTTGGCGCGTGTCGACATTTATCGAATCACACGGATTATAACAAACTGTTATACTCAATGCTGGCATGAACCAATCACTTAAACTATCCTATAAACCACCATGAGGTAATGCTTATAACAGTTTGTTCTAATCAAGGCTGATTGGTGAGTAGAAGATGAGCGATGATCAAATAAAAAACATGGGGACGATATATTGTTTGGTTGTCATTCGATAATTCGTGCAGAATTAAGTTTTATATCATGACATTGGGAGCCAAAAAGGGGAGCCAAGCAAAAACTGCGTATAACGGAATTCGCTTTATATCGGACCATATTATAACAGGACCCACGTGTATACATGTATATATTTTTAATATAACTGGTCAATATCGCTTACTATACTCAAATAATTTATACATAATATACACTTGTTACGCTTTAATTAAGTATATAGACATGTTATTGAGACTACAGAAAATAATTAAGACCTGGGGGGAGGGGGGGAAGGAGTATAAGAAGAGCATAATTATGAAGTTGTGTAGATATGTACACCTTGTTTGCCATGTTTATATGAAATACACGGAATGTGTTAACACATTACACGAATATATCAGCTTTAAATCCACGTCCCTATACTAACACTGCACGTGTCAGGTGACTAGTACTCAGTAAATAGAGAAGATACACAATGTAGATAGCCATTCACTGCACAACATACATACACCTGTACACTTGTGCACTATAGGTACACAATCATTCCCGCAGTCATTCAGTATGCCGTTCTATTGTGGATATGAAGCCATATATAAGCATTGTGGTATAGGTATTTGTTTTATTTTTTGTTGGCCCATGCCCTCCTTAAAGCCTTGCTGTCAGCATCAACATGATCTTAACTTCTGTTTACAGACCCGTTATTCATTTTGCTGTTAACATCAACATGATCTGAACTTCTGTTTACAGACCCGAAATTCATTTCGCTGTTAACATCAACATGATCTGAACTTCTGTTTACAGACCCGAAATTCATTTTGTTGTTAACATCAACATGATCTGAACTTCTGTTTACAGACCCGAAATTCATTTCGCTGTTAACATCAACATGATCTGAACTTCTGTTTACAGACCCGAAATTCATTTTGCTGTTAACATCAACATGATCTGAACTGTTGTTTACAGACCCGAAATACATTTTGCTGTTAACATCAACATGATCTGAACTGTTGTTTACTGACCCGAAATTCATTTTGCTGTTAACATCAACCTGATCTGAACTACTGTTTACAGACCCAAAATTAATTTTGCTGTTAACAGCAACATTATATGAACAGCTGTTTATTGACCCAAAATTTACTTAGCTGTTTACTGACCCATTTGTTTTAGTGTAAACAGTATCATTATCTTAATAACTTGTAATTATACATGCACTTGGCATTTAATACTCAACGAAATTGAAACTGCTGTTAACAAAGTATATTTTAACTGTTAACATTCACTAAAATTAACTATTTAAAACTTTTTGTTTACCATTAAAAATATAACAACATCCAAATAACCTAGTTGTAATTAAACATGATCAAATTATTTGGCTTTTAACAGCAGCATAATATACCGTTAACTATGAAAAAATAAACCCTGCTTTTAAACATGAAATAATCTGAACCGTTGTTGAATCAAAACTAAATACAATGTGCTGTTAACAACATAATAATTAATATCAATCATAACAATGATAAAATTCCTGCTGTTAACAGTTACATTGCCCAACATGTACATATATTTACAGAGCAACAAAATACACTTTAATAATTTGCCTTCGTCACCAAAACATGCATTGCTGTTAACAGCAATTGAAAAATAATCTCTCTAACAGCAACAGAACACAACTTGATGATAACAGCAACATAATATACACATTGCTGATAACAGCAACATAAAATACACATGTATTACTCTAATAGCCATGACCACAGCAACCAAATGTGGTGAAACTTGTGCGAAGTTCACGACAAAAACAACAATATTCATTCCATTTTTAAGTTCATAATTTAAATAACATTCGACGAAACTGCTCAAACATGTTTTTTCCTACAAGCAGATTTCCTTTGCAGACAAATTTTTATGAGTAAATCTTAGAAATCGCCATGATTGTAAAGCTATGTAACATGTACTGAACTGGTTAAAATTTAAATATGAAACATGCATGCATTTTCATGTTTAAATTTGAAGTATAAGAACTCTTTAACACAGAGAAAGAACAAAAAAATAAATATATTTCATATTTTTATAAATTCCTTGTTTTATTATTCTCTGCCTATCCACCACATATGGTCGCTGGTAATATGCATAAAGGATGTACAACAATGTTCTTACCCACAGAAATTTGTCCACTATCTATACATAATAACAGTCACATGATCAGGTTGCTAGGTTACAAAAACACAGTTGCTAAGCAACATAAAATTAGTGGACTACAGTAAATGGCGTGAATGGTATAATGTAAAAGTATTACAAAAGTACAACTACATGTATAACGTGAATGCAGACTTCTACAGTGTGTAATATAAATGACACTGAAATTGAATTTCATGTTATGGAAAATTATTTTCTAACTAAAGTACTAATCTGTGGGTTTATTAAACATGAACCTATACGAGTTGTATGCAAAGGTACCAAAGGACTGATTCCCAATGGTAGATACATATGGCTGGTTTGTATTTAGCGGAGGGCGACCCCAGACTATAATGAGTAAAACCACTTCCCTTCCATTTAAAATAGGATTTAAATTCACAATACATTTTTTTTTATAACTGCTTTTCATTCAAATTAAGATAAGAGAGGATACTATTTACTCATACGGTCAACATTTCTTAAGCAGCTAATGAAGGGAAGGAGTAAATGCAGACTTTTAAGACAGGTTGTTGCTTAATACAGGTTAATTTGCTTTGAAAGCAAAGAAATGAGCCATAGCAAATGTGACTGCTTAAGGCGAATGGCTGCTCAATAGAGGTGACTGCTTATCCAGAAAACTGTATATCAGATAATGATTCCTGCCAATGATGGTTATACCAGTTTTTAGTTTTAATCCTGGGGATGTCAAATTAAAATTTATGCGCTCATTAAATTCATGTACTAGTTTGATGTCATGCTATTTGCAGAAGATGGTAAATCAAAGAGTATGTTTAACCCTTTACTCCATAGATAAAGACTTTGAAAACAGCTCGTTACGAGCAATTTGAACACTTCCTGCACTGTTTTCCACTCTGTCAGTTAATATAAACATTATTCACCAAATAATTCAAAAGCCTTCTTTCTATATTAGGTGTCCAAAGGTGTCCAAAGGTGTCTATGTTAGGTGTCCAAAGGCATCTTTATGAAGTAAAGGGTTAAAAACCAGAAATGTTTCCATAGGACATAGACGCCCCCACTGTATGTTAGATGCCCCCGCATAAAGTAAAAAAGGAGCCATTACTCCTTGTAAAATTTTAACAACGGGTGATAAGTATTAAACTTTATCTGAATTTAATAATTTTATTATCAGTTGCCACACATTATTTACTAACTAGAAATGTGTGACACAAATGCACAGCCACCCCCACCCCTTCTCTCCAACTCTTAATCAGAAACCATTTTTTTTTAAGAGGGGCCATAACTTTTGACCATCATCGACAAATATCGACCTGGCCTGTGTTTTATAATTACACAGGTACAACCCTTGCTATCTCTGTTTTGATAGGAACTTCACCAGAGTATTGGTTCTGATATTAACAGTGACACCTTGGCATGGAATATCCCCATCTCAACCCATTAACCGTGAATGCTTCCTATATTAGTTAATTTTAATCATTTTAAGAGTTGTTAAAAAGTAAAACAAAGCCTACTCTATAAACACTTTCTCATCTACAGTGCAGTCCATGCCTGTGAACATGTTCTAACGTAACATCTAAATTTAATTCAAACATTGCGTTCTGATTAGCAACGGAAACTGTACTGATATTCTGAAATGGACTTATGACCATGCGATGTTACATGTAACTACAATTTAAAACCAGTAGGTGAGGTGTTTATTTTGTGTAGAATAATGAGCTATGCTGACAAATGATAATCAAATTCTTATGCAAACAACTACTTTGTAGGAATGTTTTTGACCAGGTTCTTTATTGATTGATTGATTGACTATTTAGCGTCATTTTTATGCCATCGTGGGCTAACAGATGATCAGTTAACCTAACCACTGTTTTCTGGGATTCTGGAAGGTTAACCAGTACTCGAGCACACCTAATTTCCTTAAGTAACTGATAACTTTCCCACTTGAATCAGCGGTGAGAGACAATGATAATGAGATGCAATGTCAAATATCAACCATCATGGAGACACTGACTGAGCAGAGAGGCGCCAATGACTGAGCTTATTGGGCTTGGCAGAAAAATCAATTACGTGGGGTCATCATCTCAATTGTGCATCAAGATACAATGTTAGAAGACAACGCGACCTGTATTAGTTAAATCTCATTCCTCTGTAGCCTAACAACAACTACACACATATATAAAATGCTGACCCCCTCCAAAAACAGCCCTCAACTTTACAAACCTAAGTGCTTTACAAATGATGGATGGAAAAGTAGTGCTAAAATAATGGTGGACGGGTAAGTAGTGTAAAATCACAATACTGACAGCACACATGTGTATGCGGGAGACATCCCATGTGTGTACATGGGATAGACATATAGTGTAACAAGTCGCAAACTCACCTTAGATTTGCCCATCAGCATCACCTTATCAAACAGGAAGATGTATCTGTAATGTAATCATTACAAACAAAATTAGTTTTTGTTCTAATAATTCAAACAGCTTTAATAAGTATTGAATATACAGTCAAACCTATGTATGTGGCCACCTTTATTAAGCAGCCACTTGTCTTAAGCAGCCACATTTATAATTTCCCATTTCTATGATTTCAGAGCAAATTAACCTGTATTAAGCAATCACATGTCTTAAAAGGCCACTTTTACTCCTTTCCCTTCACTGGCTGCTTAAGACAGGTTTGACTGTACCACATTCCACCATAGTTACCAAACAAAATCATCATTAGAAAAGAAAAACAGCGCAAACCATATTGAACATTTTGCATATAGGTCATTTTTAAAATACTCTTCTTTTTGTCTACCCAGAATTTCAACAGTGTTCATGCAGGCATCATAAGATAACCACGGGTGTCAATTCAGATACACTTCATACATCACCCATGGAAAATTAAGCTAGCTCTGCGTTATTTATTTGAACAGAACAAATTACAGCTAACTGTATCGTCTTGTCAAAACGACATTTGTATGAAACAAGCGTTGTGACTGGATAACATTCCCTTCATGAAATCGTGAAGGAACCAATCATATGGCTTCATTACAGGCTTGGTAAAAACAACGCAAACCTAGTGTAATATCCCACGGGTGATAAATGGAAAGTATCAGAACGGATTACACATTGGTATCCGACAATGTCATGTGGGTAGCTCAGTTTATTTTTATGGACTAGTGAAATACTTTTTTTTAATATAATAAAAGGAAAATCTTCTAAAAATATCAAAGAGATTTTTTTTTTTTTTAAAGGATAATAAATGTTTTGGTTAGGGCTCTTTTGCAGAAAAAGGTAGGAAGGGATACAGCAAACAATATACATTTAATTTATTCTTTTGCCTGAATTTGAATTTTTTTTCCAAAAATCTTTATTTTTATTTTTTCACTGTTTTTGTTAACATTTCCAGTGTAGAATGAAGAGATACAATTGTTAAGTCTGAAATAGTTTAGAACATAATGATATAACAAGAAACCTGTCAAAATCTGCATAGCCAAATTCTGACAAAAAATTTAATTACAGCAAATGAAGGAATGATTTACTTCAAAGCAAAACTCTAACGTTGTTTCTATTTATTAAACAAACACAAGTAAAAGGGTTGATAAACATAATTAATGCAAGCTCTGGTTGTATTGTAAAACATTACATGTTACCCTTAGCAAACCATATAATTGTTATTTTTAATTTTTCACAAATTTCCTGCAATTTTATCGGTTGGTGCTCTTAAATTTGTAGGTATTAAAAACTGCATAATTTACACCGTCGGTAAAATCACAACAATCTCGCGTTCTATGTAATACTAAGTCATTTGCTTTACACCATTGAAAACAATGTAAATAGAAGACTTTTTGTCGATTTAAATTACTATTTGAATGTTAAAAATATAAAGATGTCAATATTTGAAACAGTTTAGCAATTTAGTTTGATATTTACCTAAAAACTTTTATAGTGTATTACTTGCTGATATGCGTCATTTGGCTAAACGGTTGGTTCAATTTAAACACTAGTCGCTTAGCGAGTGTATTTTAATGTTAAAACATGTGTTAGAATAGGGTTAAGTATACTGTAAATTTGAAATTTGCAACCATATAATTTTTTGAGGTTTTTAATGATTGCAAATTTGTGTTAATGACTCCACTTTTGGTGTTGCCATTAAAGAAAGTTTGCGACAAAAAAACAACTCAAATACGATTGCAAATTTCAATATTACAGTATACTTTATATGAAAAATTTACAGTTTATTTATATGAAAAATATCAAATCAGCTATCGAAGGATCAGTATTTTTTTTTTTAAATATTTTAACCATTTTTGTTGCCTGAGCAACCTCATGATTTGTTGCATCAACAAAACAACATGATGTCAAGTTTTTATTTATTTTTCATTATCACAACAACCATATTTTTCAAAACAGTTTGATGGACCAGGACGCATTTTTATAGCTCCTGCCGGCTACTCCAATAGGGGACTAATAAAGACAGGGGACTAATAAAGATAGGGACTAAAAAAGATAGGGGACTAATAAAGATAGGGGACTAATAAAGATAGGGACTAATAAAGGTAGGGGACTCATAAAGATAGGGGACTAATAACGATAGGGAACTTATAAAGATAGGGGACTAATAACCATAGGGGACTAATAAGCAATTTCAAGAATTATAGTTTTAAAGGTTAGGGGCCTTCAAAAATAGCAGGATTCTTGCTGGATTATATAATAAATCATGTGGTCTAATTAGTTCCTCTACCTTGGCTTCACTCTATTGTCCACGTGACTTTTCACTTTAAGTTCCCCGTCTTTTTGCAATCTGCCGTAGTCTTTCAGTTGTGTATTCTGGGGCTGAAATGAAGAGTGGAGTGATAGGACAGTGGATATGGTGCAGGTCAATATTGCCGTGTTCAACCATATGGCCCCTCATTTACAAAACCAGTTACTTGTTTACCAGCAAACAGATTCAAGAGTGAATGCTCTGTTTCCAATCAAGCTTAAGTTAATTATAGAATAAATGAAACTTATTTCGCAACAATTTTAGTCAGGCTGTACTTTATATTCTAACGTGACCTCAAGATATCTTAAAGCAGGTGTTAATGCAGTGTATAGAGTGTTGGCCAATTGCACTACAGGTTGCGGATTCAATCCCCGGCTCAAACTTTTGGCCTCTCAAAAACAACACTCAGTACTGGTTCTACCCAGGAAATGGACTCAAGAGTGGATCAGTATAAACAAAGGTAACTCATATCTCTCACTGCTGAGGTAATGGACTCAAGTTGTGTTCTGGACAAAATATTTACAAAAGAAAGTTTGCCAGTTACTTGATGGTTGTTGATGGTTCTACTCAAATTCATTCTGTGGTCTTCCTCAATCAATTCAACTGGCTGTCATTCACATATAACCTGAATGACGTTAAACACTATTCTATAGTAATATGTTTTTCAATCTCACAGTGATGTCTATTTCAAATGAAAGAATCATGCTGTACACACGTGATTTGATTAACTACCCCATCTTCCTCGTCTACAAGTCCTAGAACTTTCCTACTCAGTATCAGTGTGTAGCAAAGAAGATAATAATGGCATATTTTAAGCATTATTGTATAACAGGGTCAGACGTGAACAGACAGACAGAAATGCAACCATTCTAATGAAGCATAACTAGAGCTAGTTTTACTTGGGTTTATTCGTCGCTTTTGAAAGTTTCGTAGAACAGATGATCTATAAATAGTAACAACTTTCAGAAACTGAAGGACATCCATGAAATTCTACTGCTGAAAAAATAGTTCAACAGTTGAGTTCCAAATCACTGATTAGCCTAACTCAGATGACAACTGACACAAACTTTATCACGTAATCTTTACTTGTTCTATGCCAAGTTGATAGCTGTTTCCATTTTTTAAGCATGTTTTAGTGCTTAAAGCAGCCACATAATAATTGCTTTTCGATCTAGCAAAAAATAACAGATGGGGCTTGGGCAGGGAAATGGCAAGCAATTAGCCCGCCAACCCCGACAGACAAGTAAAACAAGGAAATTACCATCTGTAAGTCGACTATACTATTCTGTATTTCCTGTATCAACTGCAGGGCTTCATTGTCTCGTTTTACCTCATTCACATACAGAGAGAGGTCCTGCATTGCTTCCAGGGCCTGTTGTAAATACCTCACATCCTCACTCGTCCTGTCTGTGTTCTTCATCAACTCCTATACATAACAATAACTTCTTCATAAACTCCTATACATTATAATAAATTCTTCATCAACTCCTATACATTACAATAACTTCTTCATAAACTCCTATACATGACAATAAATTCTTTATCAACTCCTATACATTACAATAAATTCTTCATCAACTCCTATACATTATAATAAATTCTTCATCAACTCCTATACAATATAATAAATTCTTTATCAACTCCTATACAATATAATAAATTCTTTATCAACTCCAATACATTACAATCAATTCTTTATCAACTCCTATACAATATTATAAATTCTGACATTTGATGAGAAACTCTCTTTGTTATTAATAATTTTGATATGGCACAAGTGTCATATCTTGTCAATGAAATGTGAAAAAAAACAAGAGTACCACAAGGGGTGCAGACGCTCGTCATCTATTAAGTAGGCCAAAGTCAGTGATGTGAACTTTTAAAACATGATGGTGATTAGTTTACAAAATCAATACTATTACAGAAAAAATAAGAAAAGAATCAAACAAGAGCTGAACAAACAAGAGGCCCAAGAGGGCTGAGGACACTCTACTGACTCATAGTGACCGTAGCATTTTTTGAAATTCCACAATATTTACCCTCTTTGGGGGGTCATCTTAACAACTTATGGATAAATACCCCCACCACACCCATACTGAACAAAAAACTTAATTGCTATGAAAAGGAAATACTTTAAATTCCCATACCATTCATCTGTAAATAAAATATAGTCCCATGTACAGAACCATTATACAACTCAGCCCCTTAATTTGTCAGAACTTCAATCACCCACTCTTAGTGATTTGTTATGAGCAGAAATGATTCAAATTTTAAAAAGAAGTTTTGTTGTATACATGGTTGCAAAATGAAAAAAATCAGTTTTCCCTATAATATTCCTATGTTAATTTAGCTCCTAAATTCTTACCTACAATCAGACCCCTACACATAGGGATAATTTATGCCAAATATGAACAAATCTGACATACCTGTTCTTATGAAAACGATTTTTGTAATACTCAATTTTTACCCTTTTGGGGCCCCTCCTAACCCCTTAAGATAGTGGAACCCAGTCATTTTTACAAATCTGAACCTCCTTCATCAAACAATGCTTCTGTGAAGATATAGGCAAAATCATTTCCATTTAAAATAAAAAAAAAAGAAAAGATTTATGACATGTGTCCCCTAATTAAACCCTTGGGGCGGGGTCATTTTTAACCCTAGGGACACCATTTGAACAAATTTAACAATACTATAGTTGGTCATCATTACTACATAAACATTTTGAAAATCTGTTGAGATTTTTTAAATTTTGGACTATTTTAGTAACGGCGGCCATCTTGAATTTCAGATAAAAAAAAAAAATCATCTGTACAGTCTCCTATGCAATATAAACATCCATGTGAAGTTTAAGTTTAATTGGCCTTGTGGTTTAAGAAAAGATGGGAAAAAAAGAGAATTTTCTGTTTTCCCATAGAATCCCTCTGTAAAATTGTAAGTCCCCTTATAGGGCCCCTATATATTTTAGCCCCTAAATTCCTATCTGCAATAATACCTCTATACATAGGGATAATTTATGTCAAATATGAACAAATCTGACATATCGGTTCTGAAGAAAACGATTTTAGTAATTCCCAATTGTTACTCTTTTGGGGCCCTATGACCCCTTAAGACAGTGGAACCTAGTCATTTTTACAAATCTGAGCCTCCTTCACCAAACAATGCTTCTGTGAAGATATAGGCAAAATTATTTCCATTAAAAAAAATTATATATTATAATGACATGTGTCCCCTAATTCATAGGGTCATTTTTAACCCTAGGGACACCATTTGAACAAATCTAACAAAACTTAGATGGTCATCATTACTACATAAACATTTTGAAAATCTGTTTAGCCGTTCATGAGAAGAAGATTTTTTAAGATTTTAACTATTTTTATTAATGGCGGCCATCTTGAATTTCAGATCGGAAAAAAACAAATTTTCTATATAGTCTCCTATGCAATAGAAACATCCATGTAAAGTTTAAGTTTAATTGGCCTAGCGGTTTCAGAGAAAGTGCTGCTAACAGACAACTGACGACAGAATGGACAAGCGCCATTGCATAAACAATTTTGGCCTTTGGCCAGTAGAGCTAAAAACTTAAGGTTTAAGAGCCCAAAGTATGGAAATTTAGTTAAGATAGCTATATATATTGTTTATATAACATAATAATTATGAATGTGTTTATGAAGTTTAGTCCCTAAAACATAGGTATTTTGTTCATAAACAGAGAAAAAGCTGAGCTAAACATTAAGCCTTACCCAGTGGACAATGACGCCAACGACGTCAGGGTCATGACAATAGCTCTTTAATACTTGAAATTGACCGTGTTGATATTTTGGATATCTCGATCCCAGTTGTTCCCGATTGATCATTACACACATTTTATTGAATGTTTGTCTCGATATAATTAGTTTTGACATAATATTGTGCATGTTTTTTGTGAATAAAACATGTTTAAACTAAACTAACATATACACAACATATGCTTTTCCTAAAAATCTAATGCACAAATTATAACACCCAATACTACCTTGGTACTTGTTTTCTCCACAGCACATATTGGGGAGTGGGGTAGATTAGCTTTAACGCACCTTATTCCCATAAACGTATCTATTTCATGCACTCATTTTTTGGTCCACTCTCTTTTTTGAGCACAAAGTTAAAATATTTCTTTTAGCAACTTCAGTTTATGCAATACTCTACAAACAATGAAATTGACACCCCTGTCAAATTCCATATATGGCACAATCCACCTTTGATCTGTGCCAATGCTGGTAATTATGTCACTTGCTAACATTAGCTAACATCCTGGACACTGGCTCATCCTCAAATTAGCATGCAGTGAGCTATAATTTTTAAAAAGGGAACCAGGTTGCAAATGCGTTTGCTGTTCAATGGTACTGAACGCAGCCCTAGATTTGATATGATAATTATAGAAAAAGATTAGATAATGATTTACCCGCAATAGGAGGTGATATTTTAGCACCCTTTGCATGGGAACAGTGTAGCAGGTCTCGCAGTCTAAATCTGCCATCATTTGCCTTCCTCTCACATTCCTGAAAATCATTAATTTGGCGAACATTTAAATAATTGTGTTAAATAAATTATGTTACTTTTCACATTCAGTCAAAACTATTCCATCACTTTAAAGAAAAATGGGGTTCAACACTACGTCCAAAACAGCCACCAGTATTACTGGCGGATGATGACAGCAAACAGCAATAATAAGATGATCTTTTGTTAGAATAGATAGTTGTTTTCATGCCTTTGCGGGCTAACAGGCAATCAGTTAAGAGATATCACTCTTGGATAAACTTGATAAATGAGTGTTTCAACCAGCTGGTGGAATTGATATACAAATACCACCATTATTCTCCCAGCCAGTTGCATACTTCCTTCGCGTCATATTTTTGTTGTTTTTTTCAGCATTTTTGTCCACGTCTTAAAAAAGTGTATGGTCAGTGGCCATACCAGAAACAAAAAGCTTTCTATTCAGTAAAACATGGTCTTAATCTGACATTTTAACTGTCACTGAATTGTTGTTGTCGTTGGTTGCTTAAGAATAAATACGAATTGACAGGTTTGAGATTATCTTTTAACTGACAATTTTCTTTAAACAATAATGGAAAATTGTGTTACACAGCCTATAATTAATATGGATTTTTTACCCTCTCATATCAATTTTTTGCTCACACACAAACATGTGCAAACACACATGACTTTTAATATGAGTTGCATGCTAAGGCTGTATCATACAAAAAACAAGTTTCACTTGGATTCTTATATGTTCTACGTCTGACTGCCCAATCCTTAAACTTGCATATCGACCTCAACACCTTGTATTATTTGTTAATAAAATTTACATGACAGGAGTACCTGAATATGATCTCTGATGACCTCATTCTTCTTTGTGAGCTCTTCAATGTGTTCCTGTGCTTTTGGCAAATTTGAACAGTAGTCGCCATACAAGAGAAATTTTGTTTTCCATTTAATGAACACGTCATGGATCTTTGGCTTGTTGGTCGTACACGCCCGGTTCAGCTCGGCGTGAAAACCCGTGTGAACTTCTTGTAGTGGCTACAACAATACAGAACTGACACATTGAAGATTATTTCATTTTCATAAACTAGAACTGTGTCTGTCAACATGAATGCCCCCCGCTACTGATAAAAAAAAATTCATAAAAAATTATGTCGATAAGGAGCCATATCTCCTATAAAATTTTAACAATGTTGACATGTATCAAACTTTAGGCCATTTTAAATTAATTGCTAGATTATCATCCAAATATTTCTTAAAACAGGAAGCGCGGGAGGATTTTATTTTTTATTTTCATTTTTAAAATTTTTTAATATTTTTTTTTTTTTATTATGAAAAAAACATGAAAATTAGCGGGCTGGCTGGGATGATAATCGAGCAATTAATTTATTATGGCCTTACCTGTATTTTATAATTATATAGATACACATCAAAAGTTATTGACCAGAAACCAATTTTTTACCTCAAATTGACAGACCAACAGACAGATAGGGGAAACACATTGAAATGCAGAGGCATAAAAAGAAGAAGATTTTGTTGGTTCAACAGTTAAACTCAAATCAGTATATAATGCACATCTATGTATGATATCACTTTAAAAAGAACTGCCTGACGATCAGTCCGCAGCTGTAAAGTGTATGAGCATTATCTCAAAACAAATTTAGGTAACTAAAAGATAACAAGCATATTCATTGAGATGATATCTCCCATCAAACTAATGCCCACTGATAATGGGAATCAACAGTATAATCTGAGGTAATACTTAAATAAGATGGTCAATATGTATGCAACATCATTAGTTAATAAATAACCCATCAAAAAGTCGCAGAATAAATAAGAAGTAACCAAAATTAATATCAATTTTCGCCAAGGGCAACAACTGGAGATATTGACCAAACTGGTGGGATGTTTCACACATTTGTACCAAACTGAAATAAAACCTGGGCAACCATTACAAAACCTTTACCTCCGACAGACAAAAATGTCACTTTTCATGAATTTAATGGCAGAGTAACTACGGACATTCTTACCATACTCAGTTGGTAGGACTCATAAAATCTAGCCAAGTATTATACAAAATTACTGTCCTTGACAGATGGGAGTATGGACGACACCAAATCTATATTAATTCACTTTCAACAAGGAATATGAAGAAAACTTACCTCAATTTGTGAAAATATTGCTTCCCTGTCACTGGGTGACATAACGGCCTTCAAGGGCTTGATGAAGTGCTGGAGAAGAAAAGACATAGTTGCTGTTTGATAAATTGATCTTCCGCGCTCAGAGATTATCAGAAATATTTGGGAAATGTCAGTATGAAGTGTTTGTATCAGTCATGACACATTTTGACCTCTTCTCTCGACTAGTTTAACACATAATTTATCATATTTCTATTTGAGCACAAAAATTAAGATACATGTTATGTCAATAAACCCTTTCAAAAGTCATTGATCACAAACCAACCGAAGACGGACAAACAAATGGACTGAGTTAATGCCCCTTCATTATTTTTCAAATGGCGGGGATATAACAATGCAGTAATATTTTTTCTGGATATAACAATGCAGTAATATTTTTTCTATTTCCAATTTTGGTAACAAAAAGTATTTGTGATCACTATCGACCACTAAAAATGTTGTCATATATCATCAGGTGATAAGAAAAAATATTTTAACTTTTTTTACTATTTTTAGTAATGGTAACCATCTTGAATTTTAGATAAAAAAAATATTCTGTGCAGTCTCCTATATATGCAATAACACATTTCAAGTTTGAGTTTAACTGGCCTAGTGCTATGATTTCACAGAAAGTACTGCTAATGGACGACAGACGATAGATAATGCGCCATCGCATAAGCCCTCCTGCCTTTGCCCAGAAAAGTAAAAAATCATCAGAGGATTTAACATTAAGAACAGAAAAAATCGAATGCTACATTGTAACTAAGGAATGTACATAATGCTATATTGTAACTAGGGAGTGTACATTGTAACTAAGGAGTGTACATTGTAACTAGGGAGTGTACATTGAGATACACTCAGGCCCTGTTATAACTCTGTGGTCAGGTTCCACGGAATACAACCGCAATGTAAATATCCCAAGGTGCACTGCGCTACATTATTTGGCAATATTTTATATATGGTCAAAGTACCATAATCAAAGCATGACAGTGTATGATAAATATGACAGACCATGTTTGTCGACGTATATCAATTAAAAGCGATGTTATTTATAACAGTGAGAAGGTACCATTATACCACAGGATTTTAATATATCTGGTTAAAATTTGGTAGCCATATTAATGCTGCATTATAACTAGTTCTGCATTATAGAGGACTGCGTTAAAGTAAGACACACGTGTAGTTATGTCCATGTTTACAGTTGCTATGAATGCTTCATACCTGTACTATCATTCGGAGTGCCTCCACATAGTTTCTTTCTGTGTCCACCATCTCCTTGATACAATAATCTCTCTTCGTGACAGGAGGAGGTAACTCAGACACCTGCAAATAAAACCTCATGTAACATCTACCTGTATATGATTAACAAGAGGCTGATGTTGTAAAGAAAACTACCGTTTTGGGGCTTTTCTTTTAACTCTTTTTTTTTTAAAAAGATTTTTATAATATTTCTTATACAGTCAAACCTGTCATTAGCAGCCAGTCAAGAGGAGCAAAAGTGACCTTTTAAGACAGGTGGCTGCTTAAAAGAGGTGACCACTTACACAGGTTTAACTGTATATCTATTTAAACTGTGACATCAGCTGGGAATGAAATAATGGGATTTAATGTACAATGTTCTATTTAGGTAGGTGAAAAGTTATATTTTTGACAATTCCATGGCAACTTTTTTTTTTAGATGGGGCTTAACGTCATTTTCAACACTCCCCAGATTATGTAATGCATATCTAGTTTTATTGGTGGAGGAGGCCTCAGTTTGAACCACTGTCCTTCTGCAAGTCACTGACAAACTTTCTAACATAAAGTTTTGGGTCGAGTAGGGCTCGAACCTAATACCTTGGTGGTGAGAGATACTGAAACAGTGCCTTAGACCACTCGGCCATTGAGGAACTACCCGAGGAAAATTACACTGCCTATGACATTTTATTTTTTAAACTATCCAAGTTTATAGATATTACAATGTAACAAAGATCAATAAAAATTCAAACTAGAATATCCTTTGATAAAGTATGCGACAAAATGTCTTTTCTACCATTCAGAGCAAATAACTCTACATGGACTGAGTTGAAATGGACAGCTTTTGTAACTCATCTTATGATTTTAATACAATAGAAAATTACCAAATTTGATTAAAATCTAATAAAAAACAATATTACATAAACGAAGATAAAGCGTAGTACAACTGACTATTCAAGAGCAGACAGCTCTCCTGGTTTACAGTCGCAAAGGATTGGTTTTCCGAACTTGTCCCAAGATCTAATGACTGTATACAACACATCAAAGTTTGATTAAAATTAAATAAAAAATAGAACTGCCAATCATTTAGCAAGGATGTATTGTGTCTGACAATTAAACCTGATTGGTTTTCAAACTCATTTAATTTCTTTTGGTTGCATACAATAAAGCTATATTTGATTTACATCCAATCATAGTTTATCTCCTATTCAATATACAAGATAAGAAATTTACAGATTGACAAATGACGAGGACAAGTTACCATCACATAAGATGTGCTGGCTGCAACCAGCAGAGTTAATGTCATTGTAGGGCGTTTTGCTTTTAACAACTTCTAGTCATATCACAAGCATAGCACAAAAAACTTAAAATTGTGTTGGCCAAGTTATTCACCTGAAAAAATGTTGAATGGTTTTGAGTAGTATTACATGTACCCATAACACAACTCTGGACCAAATTTGATGACTTAGCCAAACAGTTGTTGAGAAACGAAGCTAAACGCAAAAACTTCAGTTATTCATCCATAGAGGACAATGTATTCCTAAAGAACGCTGCACAGTTTTCCATGTAAGGCCAAACAATTTCCGAGAAACTGAGCTGACTGCAAAAAAGTTACTTATCAGTAGAGGGTCATGGTCACCCGAAAAAACGCTGCATGGTTTTGAGAACAACTACCAATTACATAACTAAAGGCTGAATTTGGTGACAGTAGGCCACACATTTTCTGGGAAACAAAACTGTTAATGTTGGATTGCTGATGCTGCTGCCGGAGAAGTAATACTCATGTCTCTTTTTTTTTCTCCGAAAAAGCTAGCCAACAATTCAATCTGTGATCTATTTCAATCCTAGACATGTCCCATTATACAATAAAAAGTAATGTTCCCAGTCCGTAAACAAGCACTGACCATAAAAGACATTTCCCATAATACATGTACAATAGTGTTCCCATTTTGTACGCAAGTATTTTGTTTATATTGGGATTTAAAGCCATTTTCAACATATGACAGATTACATATGGCATATCCAGTTTTATTTGTGGAGGAAGACCTCAGAATTTATCTGAGTAGAACAACTGTCCTTCCTAAAGTAACTGGTAAACTTTCTCACATAATGGTTAAGGACAAAGCTTGGCTCGTACCCATGTTCTCAGCGGTGAGATTTCACTCCTTTAAGCATGTACGGATTGTATTAGACATATACACCCCATCACACAGTAGTTTTCCTATCCCTTAAGCAAGTACTGGCCATATTAGACATCAGAAGGCATGTTTCCATTCTGTAACAGAGCCCGTGTCATATCAGAAGGCATGTTTACATTCTGTAACAGAGCCCGTGTCATATCAGAAGGCATGTTTACATTCTGTAACAGAGCCCGTGTCTTATCAGAAGGCATGTTTCCATTCTGTAACAGAGCCCGGGTCTTATCAGAAGGCATGTTTCCGTTCTGTAACAGAGCCTGTGTCTTATCAGAAGGCATGTTTCCATTCTGTAACAGAGCCTGTGTCATATCAGAAGGCATGTTTACATTCTGTAACAGAGCCCGTGTCTTATCAGAAGGCATGTTTCCATTCTGTAACAGAGCCCGGGTCTTACCAGAAGGCATGTTTCCATTCTGTAACAGAGCCCGTGTCTTATCAGAAGGCATGTTTCCATTCTGTAACAGAGCCCGGGTCTTATCAGAAGGCATGTTTCCGTTCTGTAACAGAGCCTGTGTCTTATCAGAAGGTATGTTTCCATTCTGTAACAGAGCCCGGGCCATATTAGAAGGCATGTTTCCATTCTGTAACAGAGCCCATGTCTTATCAGAAGGCATGTTTCCATTCTGTAACAGAGCCCAGGTCATATCAGAGGGCATGTTTCCATTCTGTAACAGAACCCAGGTCATATTACATAACAATGTCCCATTATAAAACAAAAATATGACCCCATTCTGTATAAAGATTCCATTACCACACAGAAAACATAAGATATGTTTCAAAATCGTAATTTAGTACTACTAAGATATAAGACATGTCCCAATGTAATATATGTACTTTACATGCCGGCTCGTCTACACGATACATACACTGTTACGCTCAGGCGGTTTGCGTCTCTTTGTGGACATCAAGTCCTCATAAATTTCATCATCACCTTCTTGGTATACTGTGTCGTAGAAATCCTCATTGTCTTCAACATCGTGCTCACTACACAAGGGAGATAATTACGACAGTCAGGGGAGGTAACACAATATCAATCAGGCACTTAACTAAACATAATAATCATGCAAAAAAAAAACATTTAAGGAACTCAGTGCAATCCTAGTAGGTCAAAAGCTTTATTTGGTTCCAAGCTAACTTGCTCTGTAGCTACAGACTTCTTTTTTGTAATAAAGACATTCTGATTTTCAAGCGTTGCCTTGAGTTCCTTATAAAATAAACTAACCACAAACAAAGTTTTCCTAATCAATGCTCTTCAATGCTTTTATAAGAATGATATTACTTCTTAACGTTACTGCCTGCTTGTAGTCACCAACAACCAATAAACAAATTTTTATCTCTTTGTCTGCAAAATTTTATTCGCGCAACATTATTTTTACAAAACCATAATAATTACTTGCTACAGGATACTTGAAGCAATTTATCCAGATCAAAACCAGAAGAAGAATATTATGTTACAGTTGCTGAAAAGACACAAGATCTTATTTCAAATGTTGAAAAAACAACACATGAGTATTTACTAATTTTTTAGACGGCGACGAGCATTTATTATGGAAAAAACTGTAACCAGTGTAGAACAATAAACATAGAAGAATTCAGTCACAGCAATTTAATATATATATATCAGGCCTTCTAAAATTGCCGGTTTTTCAGGTTTTTGGACCGATTTCTGAAGTTCAAACCGGTTATTCGTTTCAAAGTTTAATAAAAAATCGGTCCAGATATTTTCTATCGCTCGTATAAAATCTCATAAATTGCTCTTACCATGCCATACTGACCTGCGAAATACGCCTTGCGGCAATATAATTTGACCCAATAATCCGTTTGTTTTGTCACCTGCTGCTGCGAAATGATGCAATTTCGGACTAAACCATTGACGGTATTAGGGGAGTTTATCGGAATAGTCTATTGCTATGTAGCACGCCTTCGATGTGTGATCAGTGACCCATAGCGTTCTGTCGGTTCATCAAAAGACTGTGTTTGCGTTCGTATATTTCTTTGATATACCTCTAGCCAAAGCTGGGACGGTCGGACCGAATATTGTTTGCGTCATTAAAATATTTGATAAAACGTGCGGTGTTACTAGTTTGTTTCATTTTTAAAAAAAAAAAATTTTAATTATAGAATTAATGACATTAATTAATGAAAGTGATAAAAGCCGGACCAATTTTGTTTTGATGTGGGACAGGTTCTGAATGATTTATTTTGGTGGTTGAACCAGTTACATTGGTTTCCACGGTGATTATTTCACGCAGCTTCCGGAACTTGCATCACTTCCGGTTCGATCGAACATTTTTAATATAATGAAAATTATTCAGTAAAGCGGAAACATAATGTCAGTCATTAAAATGTACACATTGTGATAAAGTATGTTATAAATAATACACAAATAAACTTGAAATCGTTTCCTATTAATAAATAAACGGAGAGATACATGATGCAGCTGACATGGTGGGTGGGTTATGCATACATGTAATGGCATAATGTAAGGCAATTTTAGTGATTTTTTATAAATAAGTGCGATTCTTACGGTAGTAAAAAACCTGGACCGATTTGCATTTTTGAATTTTAGAAGGCCTGATATATATATTTATACTCATGAATGATATATATATAATTATATATATATATCATTCATGAGTACCATACTTATAGGGAATATATCGGTATCAGGATATTTAAAAAAATGACTAGAACCATTGTTTTTTTTTCAATATAGCATGCCTGCATGTACACATATATACTTACTGACTCTGTAATCCCAAAAGGATATCTACTTAAACATGCCAAAATAATATATTAAATAGGGATTTCCTTACTTGGGCTACTAGCCTAGGTAAGACTAAAATAGATTTCTGCTTAAAAATGCAACATATTTTGTGATGTATTAAATGTGTCACGTGATTTCATTTTGATTTCAATTTGATCCACTATGCAGGTTACACATAGTAAAAATTGTTTCATTTTAGAAAGAGTCCAAATGACTTTAAGCTGTTCATTTTTAGAATAAGGATTTCCTTTCAAGTTTACCATTCCTATTTAAATATCATTTTTTATTGTTTTTGTGGATTAGACATACTAAACCATTCAGATTTTATTTATTTGTGATAATGAGATGTTTTTATCCATTTTAATATTTATTTTATTTTTTAAGACATTTATTTCCAGATATATTCCCTTTAATGTAATAACAAAATCCATATAAATGTACTACAGGCATATATATATATATATATATATAAATAGTGGCACTTGTATCGAAAACTATTTGCTGAAATTCACAATGTCACCTTTAACATGAAATTGTAAGTTTTTACTTGTTTTGTAAATATTTTCTACTTGGTGTGACTAATTTCTCAAGAAAGAATTAACTGAAACAAAAACACACAATGGAATGAGCTTTTTATGTATTTATATATCTTAACACTTATAGCATTGTAGGAATTAAATCATAATTATAGACCAGTTTCTAACCATGACCTTTTCAATATACACCAATGATGCTGGGCCCGATTAGCTCAGTCGGTTGTGCGACTGACTATCAATCCAGGGGCCATATGTTCAAATCCCGCCTAGTCACCATCTCCATGATGATTAATAACGACATTGCATCTCATTGACATTCGTCTCTCACTGCTGATTCAAGTGGGAAAATTATCAGTTACTTGCAGAGATGGGTAGGGCTGGAGAGCCTTCAATGATCCCAGGAAAGAGTGGTTAAATGATCATCTGTCAGCCCTTGTTGGAATAAAAATTATGCTAATATTTAAATAAACATCTAACAATGACTTGTTTAAAATATATATATACCAGTGTTTAACCAAGATCTGTTCATACAACGCTTATAGGTAAGAAGCATTTAAATATATAAAGAGCTCACCAATAATTACCAACATCCAAAAATAGCTAAACAAAATGTATATAAACAATTCCATGCACTGAAAACAATGTATAGGGGTTTCCATGTCGAACTGAATTTATCAAATCTATTATTAAAATTAATGAAATTTATTATTGACTGATTGATTGATTGATTGAATATTTAGCGTAATTTTTATGCCATCGAGGGCTAACAGATGATCAGTTTACCTAACCACTGTTTCCTGGAATTAACCAGTACTCGAGCAAACCCCATCTCAGCAAGTAACTGATATTTTTCCCACTTGAATCAGTGGTGAGAGACAAATGATAATGAAACACAATGTCGTATATCAATCATCACAGAGACTGTTGCCGTGCGGGGATTCAAACTCACGACCCCTGGATTGATAGTCAAACGCGTAACCGACCGAGTTAATTATTGAAATTAATGGAATTTATTATTGAAATTAATGGAGAAGCCATTAAATTACACACAATACAGAAAGGACACGAGTACCTCCATTAACCTGAGGAAACAGTATGGGTTCTGACAATTATGTGCATTATATTTCATATATACTTTACTTGCAATAACTTCAGCATCTAAGCTAAGGTGTAGTTGAAATGGTAGCGGAAGACCTCAGAATGGATCTGAGTAAAACCACCGTCCCTCGGCAAGTAACTGGCAAACTCTCTCACATAAAGTGTTTGGAGTGAGCAGGACACAAACCTATGAAATTCGTGGCGAGAGGTACGTAGACAACTCGGCCATAGAGGAAGCTACTCACTTTAGTTACATAAGACATTTACTAGCTGTAAACCTTTTGGTTGGAAGTTGTCAAGAGAATGTCAATCTATTTAACACCAAGTCTATTTAGACTGGCTGTTGATTGTTTAGTTTTCTATAGTAGGCCAGGAATGTATAAAAGTACATATTTGAGATTTTAGGATTTTAACATTTTTGATAGTTAATTAGCACACAGTTCCTTTTCATCTTTCAATAAGCAAATTATTTGCATCGCTGGTGTGTTATTCTAAAATAACTTAAAAAATTCTAATCACATGTGCTGTGTTTAGGATACAAAATATATCAAAGAACCCCCTCTTTTGTATTGAATTCAAAGTCCCCCCTCCCACCCCCACCCTCACTCACCCCGGTAGTATTGACTGCAGAAACCAACAATTAACCAATATAAAAAGTTTTACAAAACAAAAACTGAAACGCTGAAATAAATGGAAAACATCACAGAGATACGGAACAAAACTAGTCAGAATCTGAAATAAAACAAGAAACACAACAGCAAAGACTGCAGATAAAGCTGAAATAAAAACAACATCAAAATACGGGTGGGTGGGGTACTTGGGTCACAGATACCAGCATTACATTAGAAACAAGGTGGTGAAATCAAATTTCAATAGTTTTATCTAAAAGTAATTTTCACAGGTTATCTATTTTCAAACCCAGAGTGGACTTCTGGCAGAAAGCTGTGGTCTACCAGATACATAATTATTATAAACTAATTAAGTCACTACCTCAGTGTATAAATAAAGTCTCAGCACCTTTTTATTGTTTTGTGTAACCTGCCAGAAAAAACTATAAGTGGTTTATTAATTAAGTCCTATTAATTTACGCAGAACCATACCGATCAACATTCTAGCTATGCTGAACCAGTGTGTGAAATAAGCACTGGCTCGATGGGCCGAGACTGATAAATAGCATCGGGCCATTATAGAAAATTAAAGTTTGTACACTGTCGGTGCCAGGACAAAACTTCTATATACGTCGAGGTAATATCGGTGATTCACATGCTCTTTACATCAATGAAGGTTAACCCAAATATTTGGTTTTGTTTATGAATCCAGATCATGTATAATATCTGCATACTTTTTTATTTTAAAAGTATATAGTGCCATAATAATTTAGCTGGGGGCCATGATAATAAAAGAGATGGTGGCCTTGTAACCATGGTTACATAAACTACAAACAAGTTAACTCTGCATGCTGCTGAACTTTCCTTGATACAAATGTCACCACCTTGTTTCCATCTTACCTCTGACTGTTGACCACAACCATGTGTCATCTCCTTTCAGTACTGCACTTTCTTTTCCCTCACCTAGTTTTACTTAACTTCATTTATTTCTATAAATATCCACGAGCCCACTCACACATTTATGTATCCCATTTTCAGTGAGTTTCCCTACCCTAAATTATTTGTCCCCTGACCCTTAGTACCTGTGACCCAGAACGTTTCAAGGAGCAAAGGTCATCATATATCTTTTCTTCATGGACATTATCAGCGACGTGCACTTCCTGCTCATCTGGTACATCACTAAAGCTATAAATAGAACTAATCTGTCAGCAAGTGCAAAGTAGAATAAACATATTTCTATAAATAGAATTAACTTATCTGCCAGTCAGTGATTAGCAAAATAAATGTAATTCTATAAACAGAACTCATAAGTCAGCAAATGCAAAGTAGAAACATATTTTTATAATAGAATTTACTTATCTGCCAGCGATTAGCAGAATAAAGGGAATTCTATAAATAGAACTCATCTGTTAATGCAAAGTACAATAAACTTATTTCTATAAATAGAATAACTTTTCTGCCAGAATAAATGGAATTCTATATAGAAGACTAATTTGACAGCAATGTGAACAATGTAGAAATATCAATATAAATAAATGTATGTATATTTTTATAAATAGAATAAATCTGTTAGTATGTACAATTTACAGCAGTCTAGCAATTTTGGCAAACCTGTTTCTATAAATAGAATTCGTCAATTAGTGGTACAAATATAACTTATCTGTAATTTATTGAAAAAAAAATATGTTTCTATTTTCTAAAAATACCGGTAATATTAAGATTTGTTCATTTGAAAGTAGAATGTTTTTTTCTATAAATAGAACTTATCAACTCTGATAAATGAGTATAACTGTTTTTGTCAATAAAGAACATTTTATATTTATAAATAGAGCACAATTAAGTATAGTTATATGCTTCTATGAATAAAGATATCTATAAATAGAACTTATCTGTCAATTTCTATAAATAGATCTTATCTGTCAATTTCTATAAATAGAACACATTTTCCCAATAAAAAAACAAATTCTCTTGTAAATGAATTTAAAATCTGCATAGAGAAATAACTTTTTTAATTTTTCGCTTGCTTTAAAACACTGTTCGTCAACCTATATAAGTATATTTATAATATTAATATAGAAACAAACAAAAATATCTGATCAATAAAATTTAATTTATCACTATTATGTAATCATACATATTTTTTTTATACATAACATCAATAAAAATAGTTTGTAATACATTGATTCAATTGATTCATCAATAAATATGCACAAATAGACATATCATATATCCAACATGCACATCAAACTTGGCTACAATACACAGCAAACATCTATATATAGATTCCTCCTTCCATGTATGCTATACAAAGAGATGATTTAATTACTTAACAGTAACTAGAATATATTTTTTTTAATTTTTATGAATTATACGACTCGATTCATACGAATAACTTTAAATTGAAATTCTCTTCATACAAATCTGACAACAAAAGAGTAGAAAATTTAATCATTTTCATAAGATTTTTTTGTATGTCACTTGTCAAATTGTTGTCAGATCAAAATGTGGAGAATCCAAATTATAATCTCTGCATTTGAACTCGATGTTACAACCTAATTCTTATTTTAATCTTAAAAAAATTCTAAATTCTTGTCAATCATGCTTCTGTGCTCAACAATGCAAATTAAAATTATTATACATGGGTTTTATTTAATATAACTTGCATACAGAATATAACAAAGTACGCATCATAACATTCACGTTAATGCATATATGTACAGACTGTTACAAAAACAGAGCACCAGAAAGAACTTGTGGTTAGACATACAATGACATGATGGTACAATGAGGAACTCAGTATTAGAGGTAGGTAGACATTTTGTATCAAAAAAAAAACAAGCTCAGATCTTTTGATATTCAGAATAAACAAAACATTTTCCCTGTGTGACAAATGTCTTTCAACACATTTTGCTAGGGTTTTTTTTGGTACCATTGTCAAATTATAAAAAAAAAAGAAGAAAACTTTAACATTCAATGTTATAAATACGGCATCAACATAGGCTAAACTAGAATTACACACCATCAAAGACTAACTAGGTATGTGTTTATATAACACTGTATCATAAACAGGTGACATTAGGTTTGCTTTTCTGTGACATTGAATTTAAGTTGCAATTTACGCTTAACTCCACAGATATGCGCTTTCAATCACCAATCGCAGAAGGCCTTTGAAAACAAGCAATCTGAACACTTCCTGCACTGTTTTCCACTCTGTCAGTTAATATAAACATAATTCACCCATTGCTGATACATGGTGAATTAATGCTTTCAACTTGGAAGAGTCCAAGAAAATGCTTATGGAGCAAAGGGTTAACTTAGCTATTGATATCAAACAATCAGTGTGTTCTTGTTTAAGGAAGAATATCAGGATTTTTCAACAAGAGTTGTCAGAAGACAACAAAGCTCGCCGATGGGATAAAACTCACCACCAATGCAAAGATTGAGATTGGAGGCAAACACCAAAACTTAAACGCATCTAAATGCAAAAGTTTAACCTGGGTGTCTACAGACGAAAAAAAAAAGTCTTAAAGGGCCATAACTCTGCCAAAATGTAACCCAGAGTTATGGTTCTTGTCTCTGTGTGTTTCAATGATGATGGTGAACACACATGCAAAGTTTCATTCACATCCAATGAGTGGTTGCATAGATATCTTAAACTTAAACGCAAAAGTTTAACCTGGGTGTCTACAGACAACGCCAAAGATGACGCCGGGGTCATGACAATAGCTCAGCGAGCTAAAAAAGTCAGAATAATCAGTCTATTTGTCAAGTTTACCATTCATGATTAAAATATTGTTTTTGTCGCATGTTGATGGTTTTGATATACCAAACCATTTGGATTTTATTTGTTTTTGATAATGAGGTGCTTCTTACTGTTTCAATTTTAAAAATAACTTTAAAGCCATTTACAGTGTTTATTCCTGATATACTAACTTTAAAACCAGGGAATCTGGTGGCCGCAAAGCGAGTCGCAAAGGAGGGAAAAAAAACCACTGAAAATATAGTATCTCCTTTCGAAAATTCAATTTTTATTGATCTTAGACAATGAAAGGTTATCTTCTTTTTATGTCAAAGCAAAAAAAAAAGTGAATTACAACTGTTAATAAATTTAAAACTTGTTTATTCTCAATAGCTCTATTGCATCTTCTTATGATAACTTTCCACTGGTATCAAGTTGTGTTTTATGCTGTACGAGTTGATCGAATATGGCTGCAACATTAATTTGACCTTTAAGCAGTACAGGTCAACCTACATCTGATCTTGTAGTCAGTTTAACTTAAATGGGACAATTCAACACAAAATGATCTCATTTCAACAAACATTAGTGCTGACCTTATCATGAACTTAATCTTTAACTTCTCCAAGTCAATTCACTGATCATTATGCCATTTTTTTTTTTTTTTTTTGCAAAGCTGTTTGAGTCAATAGCTTGCCCATGACCTATACCCGGTCAACTCAGCCACATCCTGTCACCAACTTGACCTTTAAGCTGTAAGGGTCAACGTAACTTGACCATGACAACCCAACTTCTCTTAAAGCTGTATGTACTTACATGGCCATGTCAGACAGGTTACCATAGATATCCTCCTCCGTGTCATTGGCATGGTTATTGTGTGGTGGGAAGCCTCTAAAATACAAGGAACAAGCACCATGTATTAACAAAGGGGAGTAACTCTCATATCACTATATATCAAGACAGGCAACTCAAAGTGGGGAGGTAGATAGATACCAGGGTGAATAACTCTTGAAGTCAGGCTAAGGGTTGTTGATTTTGTCCTGGAATCTAGCTATGATGTTAAATTAGTACTAACAAGCAAATACTGCAATTAAACATGTTGCAAAACCCCTTATAAGCCTTGTTAAAAATAGACATTTTGTTTCTTCAAAAACGAAAAAAAAATAAAAATAAATTCAAAGAATAAATTTTCCAATATTAAAAGTACATTTTTCTTTAATCATTTATCTCATCAACATTGAAACTATCAAATCATGAAATTCCTAATATGTTTTTTCTTTATTATTCTAAACCTATACATATAATTACTTTTACAATAACAGTTACAGGTGCAGAACAATTTTGTTTTGCTTGCAGATACAATTAAGGGGCTAATAAGGGGTTGATCAAAATAACATCCGCGGATGCACATTTAAAAACTTGTACACAAGGGTGGGTAATGATACAGAAAGGAAAAAAGAAATGCATCTACAGTAATTGTTTAATCAACTTTGTCAATGCCATCTCATAATATTACATGTATTATTATTTTAATAATCTTCCAGTATAAATCAGTTTGGAAATGTTACAGCAATATTATAATTATACATAAGTTATACTAAGCTCTTGCGACGTTATTATATTGTAATTTGTTTTTGAATCTCTAGCATCAATGTTAGGCTATTGAGAGTTAATAAACGATAAATTTATTCTATCGCAAAAAAAGCAAAAAGATGTAATATACATTTCGAGTTTTTTCAGTTTAAGAACAATATTTAATGCTCTGACCAAAGTTATTAAAAATTTGATTTCCGAATGGAAGGTCAAAGAAATTGTTCTAATTTATCCCATTGTTTTTATAATAGACTGTCTGATTTGTCGAAATTATACATAACACTTAATATTAAGCTTGCTGTTCACAGCAATTATTATGTACAAATTATACTCAATGAGACATCTCACTCTCACCAGGGCATGGATTGCAGTGTTGTTGATTTTGGTGCTTTTCTGGTCCAAAATTTGGCACCATGATTCCAGTCCTACATGTTTACTCCTATAGTACAAAAAATTCTCCTCAAAATTAAAAAAATATAACTTTTTAATTAAGTTTATAACACAGGTTTAACCAATGAAAAACAACGGTGTTGACCTGTACAAACTTTTTTAATACATACATACTTATGATATTTGCCTTATTTAGATTTATTGCTCAATTTCATTATTACAATGCTATTTGACCTTATTAAAAGAATCCCCCCAACCATAAAAAACACCACAAAACAACAACACTACATTGTTTGACCTAAATCAGTAATTTCTAATCAACCTTCTTAATGATAATGACACGGTTAAATTTTAAACAGTCCACGCTGAACTAACCAACACAATAAACAGAATTGTGTAAATGTGCTCCTTTTTTCGTTTCTGTTTACCAGGTAACTACACGGAAATAAACAGGTTTGTCAATATGGAACAACATCAAGCAAATTTCACTTTTTTTCCTCTTTTTTTATTTTTTTAAATGTTCTTTTAAGTGTAAAGCTAACACATATAAAAAGTTTTCACAGAGCATAAAGCTTTACAATATGTCGGGCACAATAACTTAAATATTCTCTAATGATACCTTTTTTGATAAAATGTGAGACTGAATATAGAAATAAAGTTACACAGCCGAGAAGTCAGAAAAAAGCCATCATTCAGAGAAATATAAGTTTTTGGCTTAATTTTAATTGCCAAAACATCAATCAATTACTAATTTGCTGTGACAGATAAAAGTTGTAAAAAAAAAGAAAATTAAAATATTCGGTCCGACTGCCAGTGATTTTTTTTACATAAAATCAAGCTTAAGACAAGTTGTGAAAATGCATGCAAGAAAAGTACCTTAATTTTAAAGCCTATCAAATAGTTTGAAAGTTAAATAATACTGAATTGCCTTCACTGTACAAAGCATTACAAACAAAGTTTTTATTAAAAAAACATAACCGGAATAGCCGGAATTCCACACGTACAGTATGTCCAGAAAAGCAATTTCATTAAAATCAGACACCCTCAATCATACTTGGACCCCTACTCCTTCAAGAGTCAAATAACATTAATCGTCCAATTGGTGCAAAAATGTACCAAGTGCCTTCTTATTTCATTTAGTCCTTATAGGACGGAAATTTTGTTAAAAGGTCATATTAGGTTTAACATAAGATTACCCAATCAGGCTTGATTTTCCAAACTTTGACCTGAAAACTGGCCAATCGGATTTCATCTCAATACTTTGACCTGAAAACTGGCCAATCGGATTTCATCTCAATACTTTGACCTGAAAACTGGCCAATCGGATTTCATCTCAATACTTTGACCTGAAGAGATCTTGTATTATCAGATAAAAACCAATCAAATTTTATTCTAATTCTGTGATAATGGATTCACCGTATGCAGGTTATTGACAATAATTTATTTTTTACATCTGATGTTGTATGGTGTTTAGCGCACTTTCATCAATTTGTCAGATATAACGCAACGGTGTCTACTTGAGACAGTATTCCAATTGCTGTCTAGTGTTGTCAAGTCACAGCATTAGATAGTAACAAAGCTTAGACAGTGTCTGATTTTAAGAAACATGATCAAGAAAATTTGCTTAATGTTGTAAAACTATAGGTATATATATTTATTAAACATGTGCACTGTAACTACAAACACAGCCATAATGACCTCATGACACTAAAATACTCTGGCAAACAATTGGGATTCTGAAACTGTTACTGCAACTAAATTCTAAGCACAAGCCAAATGCAGCAGGTCGGGTGGTTTTCCCTTGCATAGCAATGGTTAGAGTGACATCCCTTGGATGCAGGCATATGGAGTGACCTCCCCTTACTTACAGTGCCAGATCCTCCAGCGTATTGTAGTAGCTGTGCTCAACTATGCGATGGTTATTAGGAGGAAAACCTCTAAAAATGAACAGCGGCAAATATAGCAATTACAGTATTAATCAAAATTATTTCATTAAAATTATAAAAATACGAAATAAATTACATGTACTGTTATGGTTTCGTGGGCCATTTTTGTGGCAATCACATTTTTAAACAATATTTTAATATAAAATACAAAATTATACACATTTGGTCACTAAAAGAATGAACTTATTTCACTCAAATAAAGTTAAACAAAAGAAAGCCTTATTAACCATACACGAAAAGGACAAAAAAGGTATAAATCATTTTGACCATTAAAGTGAACTGGACCGAAGTCTAAAGTCTATCTAAAATACACACAGACACAGGATCATACTATGCAGACTTATTAAAGCCCCTGAACATTTTGCCTGGTCAGGGGAATGCAGGTGTGGTTACTGTTTAACAGCTGTTTTCTACACCTGTCAGTTGGGTTTCAGTTAGCTGAAATACACCATTAATTAGCTGCTGCCTGCTGAAGGTGTATAAACACAGATCCATGTGTATTTATTTACAATTTAGAGTGCATGAACTAAACAAGATGACCTCCCTGGATGTAACATTTTGGCAGTTTGGCAAATTTTCAAATTGCATAACTATTATTTTTCGAAAAATATTATTTCCCTGATTAAATGTATTAATAATCTAGCAATATGCAAAATTATAACAAAAACAATGCAGTGGTGACTGAAATTTTGAAAAAAGGGTTATCTGGTTGCAGAATTATATAAATCCTGCTCCAGAGCCATTTTCTGGCTTTTATACAGTAGTTGGGGCTTTGTGTGTGCCATAGTAAGAAATAAAAAAATCGCAACAAATGAACAGTATAATTATATACAAATAATGTCTAGCTGCCGAAACATTACAGATATAAAACAAAGACAGATTAGCCTGGCAATAATTTCCACAATAGTTTCTGAAAGTTATAAATAGAACTTTATGTTATACTTGGTACAAGAAATGAATAGCATTGAAAAACAAATGAGCAAAATAAAAAGCAAAAACCACAAACATAAATATAAGAAAGCAAATACTAAATATTTACGTCATACTTAAAAAAAAATTAACCCTTATTGTGGATTCAAGAAATGGACTGGGTCCATCAGATAATTTTCATCATTACTTTGACTGGTTATCAATTTTTATATCAACATCAATGATGATAAAACTTTATAATGATGTAGTAATAACCAGTCTAAAATCATTTTCAACCTTATTTATTGATGGCATCGAATGACTTATAATGTATTGGTACACAGTAAAACCCTATTCATTCATTCATTCATTTTTTCATCACTTACACATGAACCAAACCAATCTTTTTCCAGCAAGTAACTGGCACACTGTCTTACGGAGCTGGGTAAGCAGTTGATGGGAGTTTAGATTATGATCCTCAGTCTCGTATATCAAACAGTAAAAAGTAATGTTTGTTTCAATCTGCATATCTTAAAATTTTAAGTTTATACAAATTTATTTAAGATATATTGCAAAGAAAGCCCATAGCTTATAAATAATTATGAACTGCTCTCAAGTCCGCTTCCTGGGTAGACCCAGTGCTGAACTGTGGGATCAAACCCGCGACCTCTGGCATGAGTTGCCAACACTTCATCCACTACACTACCTCCTGCATTGTTTTTCAGTTTAAAACCAGCTGTTTAGGTATATATAATAAAAATGTAAATAATTAGGCAATGTACCTTGATTTCATTTGCCTTTTACAAGACATAAAATCATATAATACTATTTTAAACTGTCATTTCAGAATAACCAAGTGTCTGTATAGATAATTTAACCCTTTACTTCATATAGACGCCTTTTCACACACCAATCACAGACGGCCTTTGAAAACAGTGCAGGAAGAGTTCAGATTGCTTGTAACGAGCAATCTGAACACTTCCTGCACTGTTTTCCACTCTGTCAGTTAATATAAACACGATTCACCCATTGCTGATATGTGGTGAATTAATGCTTTCAATAATAGAGGTGTCCAAAGACGTCTATATGAAGTAAAGGGTTAAATAGTAAATTTACCCCACTTTTGACTATAAAAATGCCAATGATAATTCATTTCCAAAGGCTACAGCATACTTCCTGAAATTGCAAGAATATCTTACAAGCTTCTGTATTTAGTCACTTCTATTTTGAGTCTCAATTATAAATAAACCAGGAAGAGATTTATAAACAGAGAATTCCAAGATTACCCTTTCATAAACAAAACTCACAAAAGCTGAGGCCAAAACAGCAGAATCCCAATCCACCCCCTTGAACTTATAAATATTTGCGGTAAAAACAAAATGCAAGAAGTGATAAAATTATAAATATGTTAGCTATAAAGCAACCAAAGCTCTGATTGAAAAATAAAATCTGGTTATTACACATAGCAGGTAGACAATAACTGGTTATGCATTTTATATAGGGTGTTGTTTTTCTCATAATTATAATAAAAGCAAATTATGACATTGGAAAATATATCATCAATGAAATATGCAAATTATTCATAATACAGCAAAAAGCATAAAGTTCAACATAATTATTTTCTGCTATTTTTTATTATGTAAAATTTGGCAACTGTGCTTAAGGAATTTTAAAAATGAAGCATAACTTGGTCCCTAAATACAGGTAAGTGGTAATCACATGGTCTCTCAACACAGGTTGTCTATTATCATATGTTCTCTTTACATCTGAGTATGTACTTAATTACAATTCTTTGGATTTACACTATTTAACTGTCCTTAAAAAATGTGGTCTCTCGAAAGACTAGTAGACCGATCTATCCTGTCACAATATGCTGAATAATATTATACTGACATAAAAAATATAGCCAGATATAAATAACTTCTGTGCAATTGTGCCTTGATTTTTCATTATCTAAGTAGCCAAACCTTCTATTAAGCAGCCACTTGTATTAAGCAGCCACATTTGCTATTTCCCATTTCTATCCTTTCAATTCATCTGTATTAAACAACAACCTGTCTTAAAAGGCCAAGTTTGCTCATTCCCTTGACTGGTTGCTCAAGACAAGCTTGCCTGTTTTTTGATTGATTATAGTTTATGTTGGCTTACTTGAGAGACATTCTAGAAGTTTATTGGTTGACTCTGGGATACAACCCCCAACTATCACTGGAGTGACCTACACTTCATTACATCACCACACCACCCAAAGTGTTTGTTATCTTTTTATCAGGTTTAAATTAAAAAACTGTTTGTTTCTGGCCAACCCACAACAATCCTGCCAGACAGAAACAATTTTGACCAACCCACTACCCCACACCCAATTTTTTTTAAACAAAAAAATACTGTTGATCATTCAAAATGTTCACTGCATGTCCTTTCCCAACCAACAAGTCTGCATCCTTTAATAAAAAGACTTTGATTAATTGCAAAATGAACATAAAAAAAGGTGCCGAACATTCTTTAAAGGGGGCCAAAGAGATGAGATTCAATCCCTGCATTATCTAGTACACATAATATTTACCCTAAAAATAAAAAAAACAGACAAGTGATGCCAGAATGTTTTATTGAAGCTGTATAATGGCCAGAAGCTGCCGTTAACAACTTAGCATCCACATAATCACAGATATATCACTTGAAATTCTTTGATGCACAGTTCCTCCCCCCCACACACTAATACTGTAATGTTTAAATGGTTTCCGTGGCAACCTTTACATGTTCCAAACAATTAAACAGAAGCTGGGTTAAACTAGGCCTGGTTATGTGTCAGTGGAATATCTAGTGTGAATAACATAACTGCATAACGAGGGCTCAGAGCAACACTGGTCTACCTGCATGTAAACGAATAATGAAATAGAGCAGTGTTGCTTGAGCCAGCAATTTCTTATCCATTCAATAGTATAGCAATAGTCTAGAAGCAGTAGATTGGCTGTTTGAACAGTATTTTTTTTCTTTAATGCCATTTTCAGCAAATAACAACAATGGGTACCAGTTTTACCCAGTCAGAGGACTAGACTAATTATAATGATTGATTGATGAACATTTTTATGCCATCTAGGGCTAATTTTTAAACGGACGATCAGTTAACCTAACTAACCACTGTTTCCTGGGATCCTGTAAGGTTAACCAGTACTTCGAGCACACCCCATCTCTGCAAATAACTGATAACTTTGCCACTTGAATCAGCAGAGAGACAAATGATAACGAGACACAATGTCGTATATCAGTCATCAAGGAGACTGTGACCAAGTGGGGGATTTGAACTCACAGACCTCTGGATTGATAGTCAGATGAGCTACCGACTGAGCTAATTGGGCCTGGCGGCTGATAATCAATTTACAGGAATGACTGTCAGTAAAAGTGGAAGGTCAGGGAGGTCACAAAATGGCAGCAAAATTAAATTTTTCATTAAGCTTGCAGTTAAATAAGGTGATTAATTAAGACACATCAGTGTTACAGATCTGGTATTTTTTGTTACTTCTAATTTTGTATGATTGAACCCCTGTGAGATGGATTGTCATTTTTCGCTGACAATTTAACATATTTGTAAACTGTGGAGTGATAATGCAGAAAGCCAGCTGGAGTTCATCACTTTTATGTGTTTTAATACACAGGATTTTATTGTTTCTTGGAAATTTAACAGTGGACTATTGACAAGTCTATATTTAGAATTGGTTGTAGGGGCTGTTCCATTTTTTTACAGTGACCTATGGGAAATGAATTAGTGAACATCAACCAACAAGCCAGATGGGAGCCAGTCTAATATACATATTACATGGTAGAAAAAACATTTGGCAAAAGGGAACCTGTTTAATATAAAAATGGTAGAAAAACAATTTTTGAATCTATGAAAGGGGAACCAATCTAATAATTTGTAATCAAGCAGAAAACCATAATAAGAACCTAGACTGTAGAACGGACAACCAATCCCACTTGGGACAGTTACACAGCAATGAGATTTGAGCAAATTTATTGGTCAGTTGCTTCAGGGAGTGTTGAGTGAAGTCATAGCTATGAATTGTGGGACACGCAGAGAATTTCCTGCATTTTCAATAGTTGAACAGACCTGATTCGGGAGATACCTGGGACATGGAACCAGTAAGACATCATCATTGCTAGTCATTTTTGTTTTTTTTAATGAGGTTTAACATTATTTTTATTGGTGGAAGAAGACCTTAAAATGAATCTGAGTAGAACCACCGTCATTCTGTAGGTCACTGGCAAACTTTCCCACATAAAGTTTTTGGACCAAGTGGGATTCGAACATACAACCTTAGCAGTGAGAAGATTAGTGATCTTGAGACAACACTTTGTACCACTCAGCCACAGAGGATCTCTCATGGCTTGTCTATAATAATGATATCTAAACAAAATAATACCAGCCACCGGCTAATATAGTGGTATTCAATTATAATATAACAAAATTTAGCAGCAAAGCATCAAAATCAGCAGGACAGTGTATGGTGGAAAATTTATACAGCCTTGATGCAATCTGGCTAGATTATGGCTGCCTTACAAAACCAACTTTTCAAAAAACAACACGTTACAGCAAATAATAGGCAAATGACCTTTATACAGATCTCATTGTCCAAGTTTTATTCAAGTAAGTCATATTCCAATAACCGGTAACCAAACAGGCCAGAATCATTATTTCCTTCCCAGTTTGAAACAACAAGTAAACAACTATAACCATATGTTTTTGTTTGCCAATTTATGATCACCCATACCTTGCCATTATCAGCAAGTTAAATAAATGTCAATCATACCAAGAACTTGTACAGAAGGATAGGAAACTTGCATCTCCTGACTAAATGTTGATGAAACAGCACACCAAGGATTCATAATTTGCAAATTAATAATTCATAATTTACAGGCAACTGACTTTTTGTACATAAAGTGTAAGTTGTATGTAATCTTAAATGTTTAAATATGTTTCGATCAAGCAAAATGTTCTTGAATTAAAGATTATAGAGGTTTGAAGGAAAATTTATCGCAATTTGTCGTTATTTTAGCTGCAGTATACACAGTTTGTAATTACAAGTACTTCAACAATTTTAAACACAAATTTCTGGGAATGGTATTGTTTTAATGAAGATTTCATTCTGCAATATAAGAATTTTGATTTGTGTTCCCAAGATGAATGGAAGTGAAGATAATTAAAAACGAGATATTTCGAGATTTTGCCTGAAACACGGGCATTCACAACATCTCAATCAGTTGGATTTCCTTATCTATATAATTCCTTGATCATACCAACAATATATTTTTCACCAATTCCACAAATTAATGCTCCTTGTATTACATCACTCCCTTGGCTACTTAAGAAATCTGTCACTGAGAATAATCATGGGAGCCAGTTGATATGGTTATAGTGATAAAGATATCAAATTACTCTGAAAAAAAAAAGACAATTTTATGGAAACCAGTCTCACAAGAACTATAAATGCAGAAAATCTCTAATACAAACAAAATAAACATAAACATGTCACTCTTAATAGTACATATCTGATGAATTTTATTTTTTGATTTATTAAGCTAAAATTATTATTTATGACCAAAATAGAAGCTGTACTACATATCAGTAGGCAAGCAGACTATAATACACAAGTAAACAAAACATACCCGGGTACTTTCCCGTCTGCTGTAGAAGTCTTGGACAATTTTGAGAGAGTGTGGAGCACCTGAAAAAAGTAAAAAAACATGTTAATGGGAAACTGATCTTTATTTTTTCATTATACCACAATCTTCTTTCAACCAAAATTAATAAAGGCGGTGGCGCAGTAATTATTGTAGGCCACGTAAAGTGCTTACCACATAACTACGTAAGCTCTTCACATAAGCAGAGCTTACTGCATAAACAGAGCTTATAAGCAGAGACTATCGCATAAGCAGAGCTTACTGCATAAACAGAGCTTACCACATAAGCATGTAAGCTCTCCACATAAGCAGAGCTTACAGCATAAACAGAGCTTACCACATAAGCATGTAAAATCTCCACATAAGCAGAGCTTACAGCGTAAACAGAGCTTACTGCCTCTCAAAAACAATGCAACAAACAGCAACTTTTCTTCAGCATAAAGCCAAGTTACAATGCCTCTAGTTTACAAACTCTCAAAGATAATTTGTATTAATGGGTACATGTGCTAAATGGAATAATAATAATTGGAAGTTAATCAATAAAGGGAAGTGTTGATTACTAAAGTTAATTGTTCTCCTTTTCCATTTTTTTTGTTTTTATTGCATAAAATCAAAGAAATATTAATTAGTGTCCATGTTTCTTTAATGTTACTGGTCCCAGGCAAATGGCGAGCGGATGAGTGCAATTTCCAGCCCTGAATATAATTTACTAAATATATTCAGTTTCTAAAGGTGAGACAGCTAATTTTGCCAGAACAACAAGCAACAAGTTTTATTCAACATAATGCAAAGTTACAATGCTTGTAGCTTACAGACTCACTAACAGATAATATCTAATTGGTACATGGAATAATAATTATTTGAATTAAATTAATATATAGGGCGAAGTGTATTTATGCTTGATATGTAATTTACTAAAGATATGCCCGTTTCCAAAGCTACGAAAGCTCATTTAGTTAATACAAATTTATTTTAGCTTGTTTGCGATGAAAGTTCAAAGCCTATATGAACTGAGTTTGTTTCCTGTGTAGAACCAGTACTGAGTATTGTTTTTATGAAAAGCAACAAGTCAAGCTAGGGAATTGAACCCGCAACCTCTGGCGTGAGTGGCCAACACTCTAGCTGTTACACTACCGCCCCCGTTCATTTGCTCATTAAGCCATAATTAAAATTTTGGCCTACTATTTTTGTATTATATAATACACACAGTATAAGTAATGTAAAACTGTGCTAATGTACATGTTTTTTTATAACGGCAACTAGAATATATATTTGAATTGATAATTCATAGTTTTTATTTCATATAAAACTTTTGGCTCTCCCCAGACAAATGAAATATTGTATGTCTGTTTGAATATTTAACATTATTTTCATGCAACCAAGGGCTAGTAGATGATCAGCTAAACTAATCATTCTTTCCCCGGGATCCTGGATGGTTAACCAGTCGGTGATCCAGATAAGCTTTTTTTGTAAATGAGTATTTTACCCCATAAACTTGTATGCAATACTTATTTTCAAAATGTTAAGGGTAAAATTGAACATTCTTATCAAATTTTCATTTAGAACAAACTAATCAACACTGAAATTGAGAATAACCAATGCTTATTTTAAATCTGAATTTAAATTTCAATGCTTTATCCACCCCCCATCCCCACCCCAAAGAGTGCTTATCTGAAGCACTGAGCAGTACATCTCAGCGCAGGTTACTGTAACTTTTCCACTTGAATCAGCGGTGAGAGATGAATGACAATGAGACACAATGTCGTATATCAATCTTGCAGAGATTGGGTGTGCTAGAGTACTGGTTAACCTTCCACGATCCAAGGAAACAGTGGTTAGGTTAACTGATTGTCTGTTAGCCTTCGATGGCATAAAAATGACGCTAAATATTCAATCAATCAATCTCAATATTTCTTGTTTTGGATAATGACTTCCAATGACTTTAAACAAAACAAAAACACATGTTCCTGAAAACAGTTTATCATTAAGCCTGGCCTTGAAGGAACATTTTAACAGCTCCAGTTTAACACCTGTTTAATAAACCTATCAATCACAAATCTGCATGCAATATTGAAAAATGTTGCGGTTTCAAATAAAAAAACGAGCACACTTGAAATAGTTCTGAGCAGGAAATAACAAAATTTCAGGAAACCAGATATGACTTTAACAAGAGGCCCAAGTGGGCCTGAGGATGCTCTACTGACTCACAGTGGCCATAGCACTTTTCACAATATTTACCCTTTTTGGGGGGGTCGTCTTAACAACTTATGGGTAAATACCCCCACCACACCCATACTGAACAAAAATTTAATTGCTCGAGTATGAAAAGGAAACACTTTAAATTCCAATACCATTCATCTGTAAAAAAAAATATAGTCCCCTGTACAGAACCCTTATACAACCCAGCCCCTTAATTTGTCAGAACTTCAATCACCCACTCTTAGCGATTTGTTATTCATGAGCAGAAATGATTCAAATTTTAATAAGGAGTTTTTTTTTTGTACAAATGCAGTGCCATGCAAAATGAAAAATAAACTCAGTTTTCCCTAAAATATTCTTATGTTAATTTAGCCCCTAAATTCTTATCTGCAATCAAACCCCTACACATAGGGATAATTTATGCCAAACATGAACAAATCCCTATGTAAAATTCTATGTCCCCTTACAGGGCCCCTATAAATTTTAGCCCCTAAATTCTTATCTGCAATCAAACCCCTACACATAGGGACAATTTATGCAAAATATGAACAAATCTGACATACAGGTTCTAGAAAACGATTTTAGTAATCCCCAATTTTTACCCTTTTGGGGTCCCTCCTGACCCCTTAAGACAGTGGAACCCAGTCATTTTAACAAATCTGAACTTTTTTCACCGAACAATGCTTCTGTGAAGATATAGGCAAAATTATTTCCATTTTAAAAATTTTTTAACCCAAGGGACACCATTCGAACAAATCTAAAAAAACTATAGTTGGTCATCATTACTACATAAACATTTTGAAAATCTGTTGGGCCATTCATGAAAAGAAGATTTTTAAAGTTTTGGACTATTGTTAGTAACGGTGGCCATCTTGAATTTCAGATTGAAAAACAATTCTTCTGTATAGTCTCCTATGCAATAGAAACATCCATGTGAAGTTTCAGTTTTGGCCTAATGGTTTCAGAGAAAATGCAGCTAACAGACGACAGACGACGGACAACACGTCATCGCATAAGCACTTCTGGCCTTTGGCCAGTAGAGCTTAAAACCAAGCAACACCATTTAAGGAAGTGAGATAGAAACAAGTTCATGTACAAGTCAATTTGAATTTTTTACATGTCCATAGATGAAATATATCCTTGTATGACATAAGTATTAAGACAATTTCACTTATAACAAAACAAATGATAGAGATCTAGAGTCAAAATAAAACGTTACATCATTATAAATTAAATGCTAGATTATCATCAAAATTATTCTTAAAAAGGGGGAGGGGGAGGATTTTATTTTCTTATTTTTTCATTATTTTTTTTTTTAATTATTTTTTTTTATGAAAATACAAAAGGTCAGGGGGCGGCATTAAAATTAGGCGGGCGGCAATGAAACTGCAACTAGCAGCAGTGGGTAAGGATAGCATAGGTCAATCAAATACATCAAATTTACATCTTTCAGTGGTTCAGTTTGATCTGCCCCCAAATTATACACACTCTTATTTCAGATTGGCAGTCAGCGATTTTGTGTGTTTACAAGCACACGGCCCATACTCGTTTTCTTTGCACTTTTTGGCAACTAAGTGACTATAACTGCGTGGTGGCTCAGATTTAACTCTGCTTAGCTCTTCTTATTCATTTATATAACTTGCAACTTCCACCATGATATTGAAATACACGAACTTACAGAATTATGTCAGCATAGGTCAGCTAAGTCTCAATATGCTAATCATCATCTTAAACAATTTCATAGGATGCTTTTGACTGTCTTGTTTATAGGTAAAATTTATAAAGCTGTATGTCTGAAAGATTTACAATTGCAAATGTGGAATTGACGATAAAGATTTCGACTCATTTTGTGACAATATAAAGTATCCAAGCAAAAAGTTTGAATAAAGAACTATGAGCAAAATTTTCCACCTATCCATCACAACACATGACTACAGGATAGCATAAACAATGTATAATTTTCATTTGTGGACATTGATTTTTTTTTCACCTTTGAAAAATTGTAGTTCGGGCCTTTGACTATGAATCTGTTCGGTGCACTTGCAAGCTCTTAGTACAATATCTGACAAGAAAACAACAATGGTAAAATGAGAAGGAGAAATCTTACCTTTCGGAAATTTTTCACATCGAACAGATCTGGGGGATCGAACAGGTCTATGGACTTCACCCCGAATGTTTTCTCGCATGTCTGTAGAAAGGTGCGGATGTTCTTCAGGCATAAAAACTGAAATAGATAAATTGACTCCTTATTACAAGTCTCTCAGCAATTACGTACTCAACTGAAATCTGTTTTACAAATAAGGTTGTGAACAGCACACAAACAAAGATAAGTTGTATATTAACAGAAAAATGTCAGCGTAAACTGTAAAGTGCGACAATTCTAATCAAATTTGGTCTCTTTAATTTTAAAATTTAAAGAAAATTTAGCAACTGAAGTGGAAAACTAAATGATGTGCTCAACTACACTTTCTTTTGACCGAAACTGAGTAGAACCACCATCTTTCCACAAGTAACTAGAACCTTTCTCACATAAAGTTTTTGGAGCGAGCTGGACTCCAACCTACGACCTTAACGATAAAAGGTAAGTGATATTGAAACAGCGCCTTAGACCACTCGGCCAGGGAGGACCCCTTGACTGACATTAATTAATATCGAACTTGCTCGTTACAAGCAATCTGAACTCTTCCTGCACTGTTTTCAAAGGCCTTCTGTGATTGGTGCGTGAAAACGTGTATCTATGGAGTAAAGGGGTAATGGGGTTATCTCCTGTAAAATTTTGACTGATGTCGATAAATCTCTAACATGAACTGAATTTTACAGCTATACACGAAATATTAATGATTTAATATATATATACTACGGCGAGTGCGCCTAGCTACAATAGTCTGGTCTGTATATTTATGTCTTGGTTATTCACAAATAATTATCTCCATATATATATATCATGCATTGTGAATGAGCATCTGAAAAAATCCCAAAATTCTTAAATTCCGTTTTTATATTTATATTTTATATTTATATATATATATATACCCTTTTAAGAGTAATTGATAGGAAACCAAGTTTTACATCAAACACATAGGGCCATCCTTAAAAAATAAATTGGTTGCCGTGATCCTATCTACTCTCTCAAAATTGCATCTACCCAAGCTTTTTTATTGACTTGCAAAGCTTTTAAAAAAAACAACATGGTTTTTTGTCCACTTTCTTGAAATGACTTTACAAAATCAAACCCTGGCAACAAAAAAATACCGACATGAAAAATGCTGGGTTGGAGCACAGCTCACAAATATTTTTTTAAGAATGCACAGACAAGTATAACGCTTATTGCCCCATAACCATTCTTCAGATGGTTGGAGCCTAAAGAATACATTCACACTATTTATACTACTAGCATGTAATCATACTATGCCTGCAGTCATCGCATTTTGTACCAAAAATCTAAAATTGACAATGTGCATTTCATGAAATAAAAAAATAGTACAAGAAATTAATGTTGTAATTTATTGAACACATTTCACTAAATTTAAATAAACCCTGCAAAAAATCTTAACATGATTTTTGCCTACTGAATACATGTCGACAACAGATTGACATTTGATACGCCTTTATATAAAAAAGCTGAACTGTAAATAAGACTTTATTCAGGATAGTAATTCAAAAGTAACTTGTCTTGGACAAGTACTTAAAAAAATATTTGTACAGCTCTTTTTTTAACTTATATATCCAAAACCATCATGACTTCACTAGTTTTGTAAAAACTCGGTATTTCTTATTATTTTTATTTGAATGGGGTTCAACACCATTTCCAATACATTTCAGGTTATATATGGCATATCCAGTTTTACTGGTGGAGGAAGACCTCAGATTGAGTAGAACAACCGTCCTTCCGCAAGTAACTGGAAACTTTCTCACATATATAACATTAAGTTTTGTGGAGCGAGCAGGACTCGAACCTAGGACCTTAGCAGTGAGCAGTAAGTGATCTTGAGACAGCGCCTTAAAACACATAACCAAGGAGGACCCTGAGTATTTCTTAAAAAAATAAGATATGACTCAGGCCATCCTTAAAAAATATATTATTTGTTGTGCTTCTACCTACAAAGTTGCAGCTACCCAAACTTTTTTAATGACTTCCGAAGCATTTTAAAAAAAAATCATGTTTTCTATCCATTTTTCTTAAAAATGACTATGCAAAATCAAAATTTATTAAAGAAAAAAAATATAGCTATCTACCTATCTACCTATCTACATGAAACAAAATGAGGGGGTGGGGGGGGGGGGGGGGAGAGCACAGCAAACAAATAAATATTATTTTAAGGATGGCCCTAGAGGGTTACACATCACGTATGTTAATAAAATAATGAAGATTGATTTTGTTATGCTTGAACATGAGTAAATTTTTATTTCAACATTTGTCATGTGACCCATTAAACATTTAAATTGTATAAACACAGCAATTGGAAACAGGAAGTGCTTCTGTTGAGAGTTGCATAATACAAAACGTAGCAGTGTCAAAAAATGCTTTTTCCTGATTTTAATGCTCATTTTGCAATTTGTATTTTAATACTCATTTTGAATGGTATTATTTCTGCATTTGGAATCGTTTGAAAGCATTGTCATGTTTGAATTGTTAATTAAGACAAACAAAAAAAAAATGATGTTAAAAATTGGGTTATGAACACATTATTTAAATCTCTACATTTCTAATGACAATTTGGCACTACAGAATATCAACAAACAATAAAATGTGAGTTTTCCTTCTTTGATTTGGGTCTTTCTATAAATGATTGATTGATTGAATATTTAGCGTCATTTTTAAGCCATCGAGGGCTAACAGATGATCAGTTAAGCTAACCACTGTTTCCTGTGATTAACCAGTACTCAAGCACATCCCGTCTCCGCAAGTAACTGATAACTTTCCCACTTGAATCAGTGGTGAGAGAGGAAATGATAATGAGACACAATGTCTTATATCAATCATCACGGAGACCGTTGCCGATGGGGAATTCCAACTCACGACCCCTCGATTGATAATCAGACACGTAAGCGACTGAGCTTATCGGGCCCAGCTCTATAAATGACGAAAATCTTTTAAAATGTTTTATTCACCACGTTACATTAGAAGGAACATCAATGGTGAGCTTCACCTTTAAATAATCATTAAATTATCACATCAAACTGACTGCAAGAAAACAACATGACTTTTTTTATATAATTTTAAAAATACTCCGAAGTTTATAATCGAAATTTCTCTAATCCACTGCATGCTACCTGACATACATGTATCATAACACACAAAAATAACATGAATCTACTCTGCTGCTGGAGTTGTTAGAAGTTTTTCTTGAAATTCAACCACTCAGAGAGATAACCCATGGAGATATCAATCTTTCCGTTGTAGGCTGCAGAAACATTAGAAATCAATATAATAAAGAAAGGAATACGTTGCCAATACTAGCAGCTCTATATAAGTGTAACCACATGATGTATGGTGTTACTATATAAGTGTTATCACATGATGTATGGTGTTACTATGTAAGTGTTACCACATGACGTATGGTGTTACTATATAAGTGTTACCACATGACTGATAGTGTTACTAAGTCCATCAAGGCATATCTGTATTCTGTAACAGTATATATTCCTTAGCATCACCAATAACTTGTACAGCAACTCGCCTTTCATTTTTGTTTTAAAAAAAAATACCTCTAAGGTTATAGCCTCGAGTCCTGCCTGCTCCAAAAGATTTATGTGAGAAAGTTTCCAGTTACTTGCAGACGGATGTTGGTTCTACTCAGTCTGACTCAATCTGAGGTTTTCCTCTACCAGTCAAACTGGATAAATTATGGCATATATAACTTGAATTGTGTTGAAAATGGCGTTAAATCCCATTATTTAAAAAGTCTTCCATCTCTGCATTTTTGTAATTCCATTATCATCGATTTAGATGGTGTATATTTAAATGATAATTTAGTATCTGTGGGTCAAACCATGCACACTTTGATCAGGCTGGGAGTAACTTGTATGCATGTTTGTTTCAATGGATAACGTCATTCATTTGACATTGAGGGCTAATGAATAATCAAAAAATTATCTTCTGAAACTTAATTGCTTGTTGGAAATAGACTGTTTGATTATAAGTATTCAATAGAAATGTATTTGTCATTGCATTGGTAAACATTTTGTGAATACTTTTTTATATTTAATGATTAATTACATTGTTGAATTTCATGTTCATAGTATGATAATTGAGGGCCACAGGGAAGATTAGTGTAACTAACTGTGTTACCCTCATTGAATAAAGTATTATTATAATATTATAATTATTATTATTATTATTATTATAGATATTAGTTAACTTAAATCTTTCCTGGGATCCTGGAAGATAAACCAGTACACAAGCACACCCTAAAATTAACAACTTTGCCACTTGAGTCAGTGGGGAGAGATGAATGAGACGCAATACCAATCATCTCGAAGATGTGCCCAGGTGGGGATTTAAACTTATGCACCCTGGATTAAGTAAGACTCACTACCGACTGAGTTCACAGGGCCTGGAGAGGAAAACAAACACTAAAATGTAAGTTCATCTTCTTTGATTTGGGTCTTTCTATTAAAACCAACTCTGTATTATTTGTTTTATTCACCATGGAAACAAGAAAGTATTCAATGTTGGTTTTACACCTAAAGTTAACATAATGTCACTTCCTCATTCAAGTCTGACGTTTTGCAATCTTATACACCACACTGAAGTGCATTAGTAACTGAACAATCGGTGCATTTCACATGTTTACTATCAGTGCCTACTCTAAGGCTGGCCTTAAGTAATCTTAAATTATTTGTTCCTATCTCCCCACTGGATGTGCAGACCTTTTCCAAAATGTTTTAAAGACTTACAATGGGTTGATGTCTTGGGATTACAGATGCATTCTGCAAATGGAGGAAGAGGTTTATTTGGGGCAGAGATATCAATGCGAACTATTGTTTGTAGTGTGTCAAGAGATATGCTGCCATAATAAGGCATTACTTAACAAGAGTTGTAAGAAGACAACAAAGCTCTCTGATGGGAATAAACTCACCACCCATGCAAATTAAAGATTGAGACTGGAGGCAAACACCAAAACTTAAACGCAACTGAATGCAAAAGTTTAACCTGGGTGTCTACAGACAAAAATTATGTTCAAAAGAGCCATAACTTGTATTTATTTGGACCAAAGATCCAACATCCAGAGTGGTGTCATTTTTATGTTCAACTTAAATAAGTGAGGGGGCAGGTACATGTATTTCTTAGGGGCCGCCATTTTCCACTTCTGACCAATACCATTTAGGGGAGAGTAGGTTAAAAAGTTAGTTAAATTCTTTTCTTTTTTTTTGTAATCAGTTAAGAATATTCTTATGTTTTTAAAAACACGTAATGACTGAAAATATTAGGAAGGGGGGTGGAGACTGTGTCTGGGCGGGGATTAATTTCTGACTGACATAGTTGTGGGTCGGCCGGAAGTGGCAAACAAACAATATTTGATTTAAATTTAGACCCAAAGGGTGAACATTTATTCAGTAAACATGTGCATGACATTTGGCCATTTTCGGTATAAATGACTTAGAAACATTAAGGCCAGAGCACAGCAAACAAACATCTTTTTAAGGACGGCCTGAATTACATTATTATACCCAGTGAATAAATGTATGTTTACAGTGGTTAAGTTCCATCAATTTGCCCATTGTGTCAATTATGCAAATGTTGTCATAAACAGTTTTAAATCACTTATAGTTTAGGTTACGTTCAATTTTCTGCATTTCAATACGGTAACTTTTGGTTTCAAGTTTCAATATATTATCCCGGGGGGGGGGGGGGGGGGTTGATCTCCTAGTGTAACAAAATCAGTTTTTGTTACACTAGGGGTGGTTGTCATTGCAACCTTTAGTGTAACAAAAATATTGAGATAAACATCTATGCATAAATTCGATATAGAAGCATATTTGAAACACTACGGAACAGAACAGATGGACTGACATTCTCTTGAATGGGTATTTAATTGGCTTCTTTGCGTCCAGCTTATTACTTGTGTGGCTACATTTTAGCCGCACAAATTTAAAGTGACTTAAATGTTGTTTTCAAGTGTCTAGAAACAGCCACATATTTTCTTTTCAACTGTTTTTCAACCGTCCAAAAAATATTAACCCTAAGCTCTAGGCACTTTGAACTACACACACATGTGTGCGGACAGATGAACATTGGTAACACTATATGCCCCCTTCCTCCTAATTTCATAGCACTTCTAGTTGAAAAAAAAATTGTTACACTCAGAGAACCCGTTTTATAATCACTTCGTGTAACAACTGTTACTAAGGGGTTTTGTTACACTAAAGGTTACCATAATGCACTGCCTCAGATGTATAAAAGAATCCAATTTTTCTGCAGACCTTTAATTTTCCACAAAATTAAATATTCTTTTATATAGTTTTAAAGCTATTTAATACTAAGAAATTGCTATGTGTTTTATTATCAAAGAAAAAATACCAGCTGCCACTGTCAAGTATAACTTTTAAAAGTAAAAAAACCCACAAAAACAGGACATTATTATATCAAAATGTTTCTGATATCAAGGAAGTTGTAATCTAATTTCTCACACAAGATTTATATCAAGTTCATATTACGCCAGAACATCACACAAGATAGAATTGTTGTTAATATATCAAGTTAATACAATGCCAGAACAGTTGTCAATTTAATTGATTGTTGTATGAAGAAGCATAAAGTTTATTTTTATTCTGAGCAATGATCTAGCCAGATAACTAAGTTTTTAACCCTTTACTTCATATAGACGCCTTTGCACACCTCTAATATAGACGCCTTTGGACACCTCTAAAATGGACGCCTTTGGACACCTCTAATATAGACGCCTTTGGAAACCTCTAATATAGACACCTTTGGACACCTAATATAGACGCCTTTGGACACCTCTAATACAGACGCCTTTGGACAGCTCTAATATATACACTTTTGGCCACCTAATATAGAAGGCTTTTGAATTATTGGGTGAATTATGTTTAAATTAACTGACAAGAGTGGAAAACAGTGCAGGAAGTGTTCAGATTGCTCGTTACGAGCAATCTGAACTCTTCCAGCACTGTTTTCAAAGGCCTTCTGTGATTGGTGCGGGAAAACATGTATCTATGGAGAAAAGGGTTAAGCTACTTAATTTTGTTACCTTCATATATATCTAGGAAGTGACTGTGAGTATTGAAATGCTGAATAAAGCTTAAAACCCTTACTTGCACTCTTATTTTTTTATCTTCCATGCTTTTGGAGCAGTTCATTACCATTTAGAAGGAATGTAAAGATGATAATTATACTGACTGGGAGTCAAACCATGTAGACCCTAACCCACGTCGTTCCCAACATCATTGGGCCATTATGGTATCAATAATGCGAATTTAGCAAGATACAACATTGCAATGGTTTGGAGACACAATTCTTAATCATTTTACAGAAAGATAAAAAAATATCTTACATAACAATGCTGCATGAATGCAAATCAGCAATGATGAGAATCATGATCAGTCTAAAGCTATAATTAGACATTGATCGATGATCACTGTCATGCAGAAGATTGATTTTTCTATCGCAGAACTTGTGATTATTACCCAACTGCAGACAGTGATGTAATTTATTACTGAACAAGAAACTGTCTATTATTTAACATTCTGAAGAGAAAATTTTTTTGTTAAAAGCTACATACTCTTCTGTAAGAAATCAATATTATCAGATAGATTGCCAAATTTGACATAATAAACTATTCCGAGGTTTTCTAGATAGGTTTGTCACATGCAGTGATCAATTCTGAAAATGTTTTCAAAACGAAGATATTCAAATGAATATTCAAGTTGCTATTTTTAGGAATGGCAGCCATCTTAAATTTAGAGAAAACTAGAAATGTGCCAGTTGACATGAATGCCTTATTGAAGCATTGTTTATACCTTTTGACTATTGAATTTTAACAAGCTAGAGTAGTATTACTACAGATGGGTGTATGGCATTGCTTTAAACAATTTTTCAGTCATATTGCGTACCGTGCCACAGACACATGGTTTGATACCCCGCACAGTCACATTGTACTGACACCGGGCCGACCAGACTTAGAACAATCTTCTTAATGCTGAGCACCAAGCGAGGATGCTTCCATTACTATTTTTCAAGGTCTTGGTAGGATCCTACATCGGAATGAATCGATAAAAGAAGATAAAATCAGTGTCGAAGTCTCTTTCTTTCCTTCTCTTCAACCAACACTCTTTTTATTTGAAATATTCTCAATAAACCATTATTTCATTTATCAATTTTTGCACATTTGGCTAAATTTAAATGATTACGGAACAATATACTTAAGTCTATATGAAATGTAAAATACCGGTAACTGTTATGGAATCAGATTAACACAAGCTTCATAAGCATTTTTCTGTATCCTTTCCACATAATTTGTTAAACGTATGACTTTATGCTTTATTGTTAAATGTATGCTAAATATAATGTACTTATATGAATCAAATATTGTTTAAATTAATGTTCTACATGCAAGGCAGATGCACTTCCACAGAGACAAAGTGTGCCCAACAAAGTCTTGGTTTGATTATGATCTGTTGAGAAGTTTAGTGACGACAAGAATAAATGTTAAAAATACTCAAAGGGACATAACTCTTCCAAAAGTTGATGGAGCACAACTTGATGGCAATAAGAGCAGAAACAGATTTATGCTAGTTTCATTAGCTTTTTTTCTGTATCCTTTCCACATAATGTGTTAGATGTATGACTTTATTGCTTCATTGTTAACTGTATGCCAAATATATGTACTTATGTGAATAAAATATTGTTTAAACTAAGAGCAACAGGACTTCATACCTGTATTTCAAAAATTCCAGGTTGTTCAGGGCTCAAACTAGAGGGCGACGTGGGCGACAAAATCGCTTTTTTTTCCCGTCACTTCAGTTTTTTTTTTGGTCACGGCGAAGTTTTAAGTCGCCTTGAAATTAGTTACATCGCTTTTTTTAACCTCATTAAACATAGGACGATATCCAGTTACTTCTCAATTAAAAAATCAAAATTCCCCCAAAGTTGAGAAAAATTGATTGCGAAATCGTCTGAGTGTCACTTAGTTAAAGCTTTAAAACTGGACAAGTCAATGAAAATGATTATCATGATACGCTCGCTATCAATGGTCCTTTATAAAACTTTATATCTAGGGAAGTGTATCGGTAGTATGATATGTAGCATTACTGTAATAGCTGATAATTAGAACACAATCTTAACAGTTTCCTGCTAAAAAAATCCAAATTTACCCTCAATTGTGCTAATTTTTCCAAATCTCAAATTCTGGGCCTTCATTACCCGAGGAATAAAACACTGGTATGTTATCTCATACTTCAACAGGTGTGACTGCTGGACTAACACAACTAGAATCTGAAATATCACCGCTATATAACTAGAATGGAATTTACCAAAAATGAAAAAAAAAAAAGTGCTAGAACACTTGTAAAATTTGACTGTCATTGACAAATTTATCTAACTTGACCTATATTTTGTTCAGCTACACACCCAATATTAAGTTATAACATAGACGATGATAGACTCATTCAAAAGTCAATTTTACAGACACCGAACAGACAGAAAGAGGTAACATCTAATGCCCTTTCAATATTCTTTCTAACAAGGGCATAAAAAGTCTAGTAAGTTATCACAGAGAGTGACTGTTATCTACAGTAAGAGGTAAACTGCAGCAAGTGCTGTAGATACTTTTTATGACAAAGTAAAAAACAGGGAAAAATATTTGTTCCTTGTTAGCTTCTCTGCTGAGAATAGGAAGTTATTGTTAATGAGGCACACACCATGCTGTAAACAAGCAACTTAAGACAGCATGAACATCCCCTGGATGATTGTTACAATGCTATTGATTGTTTTAACATTAAAGGCAGTGTAACCAACAGTCCTCAAAGTACCCCATTACATGCATCTTAATAAGAATGTCATCAAATTAAATTTTATTCATGCCAAGTTTTTGTATACCACAGTTTTCATTCAATATCTGTCTTATTACTGAACACTCTCTTGACCATTTATTTCTGTGAGTATTTAAGAGCGCTATTAAAAGATATCTATCTTTGCAAGTTTAATATAATAAATACAGTAGACTAATGTTTAAAAGTATGTATACAGAGACCTGCCTTCACACGGGAGCATATCAAACATGGGCACAGCTGTCGCGGTGTCTTTTATTCATGATAAAAAATACATTTAAAACGTATCCCGCCTCTGTTTTTTTGTGTGTTATTTTTCTTTTTTTGTAATTTTTTGTTTCATTGTAACAGTTTAACAATATCAGATGTAAAGATGCAAATTATGACAAAGTATATACAAAACTCAACATTTTCACATTTGTAAAATTAAGGGCAAACTTTCCAAGTCCTTTAGTAAATTTTTCCCATTAATATATATATATATATATATATATATATATATATATATATTAATGGGAAAAATTACTCCAGGGAAAGCATTAACTAGACAAGACAAAAATAAGAAGCAGTAAAATAGTACAAGGACTTTGCTAAATATTATTATCATCGATAACTCATTTTGTTTAAATATACAATGTTTAAAAAACGTTAGAAACGACAATAAAATCAGGCAACAGGAAACATGAAGATTTTTTAAATAAAACTGAAAGTATACAGAATGGTACACAAAATCAGCGACTCGCAGATAAATTCATACAATTATAAATCAAGCTGGGTATATTTATCTATATAATAAGTGTTATGCTGACAGCAGTTCCAAGAATACAATTCACTGCAGTTATATTTATTTTTTTATAAAATTCACCCCATTTGTTATCTATTTAAAGAGTAGAATTTATGTTTTATTCATATCATTTTTATTCTGAAAAGTTTCAAAAATGTTGTTTTATTTTTATGTTGGGTTAACTAGGACTCAATTATCTTTAAGCTTGATTGCGACGAAATCTAAATGCTTTTTTGACCCACTCTCTTGAGAGCAGAACCAGTAATGAGTGAGGCACCGGGACGAGCTGGACAACAAACCTGCAACCTCTGGCATGAGTGGCCAACACTCTACCCACTACCACTCTAAAAGGTTTGACTGATTAGTCTAATATTTGAATAAGTATTAATTTTTTCATGAGCCAACAGCGAGTGACAAAATAGTTACGGCAATCCCTATAAGATAAACAAACACTCTCGAATAATGCAACATTATAAAAAGGCAGCAAATCATTTAAGATGCTATTAACAATCACACAAAAAAATAATAAAGGCTGAACTTGTTTATATTATGTATGTACAAGTTTTCTTAATGTTTAATAGCAATCAAGTTCTTGACCGTGCTTACACTTAACATATCATTTCAATTTTGCTTCAGTAAAGAGGTGTAATGACTAACTGTGTGAAATGATTTCAAATAATAATTTAAAAAACATGGAAAAAAAATGTCTGAGCAGGATTTCAGTTTGACTGATTATGTGAAACCAGCCCTTGAGGTTTGAGCAATATATCAGGAGAATACTCTTCCAGAGGGATGCGATTACTACAGATGATGACATTATCTCATTATCTGGATTTTGTTGGCACTGTTTGATACTTATTCAATTCTCACAAACACTTATGGCTCTTAGAAATTACTAAATGCATTTATAATTGTCATGAAATATCTATGTATCAACATGTCTGATTTTGTACATCTTAATTGAAATAAAAAGTACACAGACCCTGAAGCAGGAAGTAAATAGGACACCATGACATCGACATTCAAGTGTCCAATGACCAGTGTTGACAGTTAACCAGGAAGAAGAAAATAGTTTGAAAATATATATATATATTTACATAATTTAACATTTACAAAAGTGAAAATTGTTTTAAATGTTAAAATTGTATCAAAAACATTAACAAATATAACTATAATGCTGACAGTTGAAAAACTACCTGTGAGAGTTGAGGTCTGGGGCTGAAATCTTTCGGGTCTACCGAGTACGATTTCAGGGCGTTCAGAAGGTGGCACAGTAGAACACCGTCTCTAAGAGCTTGTGCTAAGTCGAATGCTTGAGCTTCTTCGGTAGTCGCGCGATGATCGTCCGGTAAAATCTTACATTTTACCAGCCAATCTACGCATAATCTCCATTCATCCGCCGCCATTTTGGCAGTTTCTCGCATTGGCCCCGGAGCTAGCAATTTATACGAAACTAAAAATGCAAAAGTGTATTATTAAAATTTAAAGATTTTAATATATTTTCTAAAACTAAAATATAAGTTTGTTTTAATAAATTCATTAAACATCTATGAAATAAGAACATAACTATGATTCGAACATTTCTGGTAAAATTAGCAGCTGCCCTGAATCGTGCATAAACAAAATAGTTTCCAAGCAAGAAACCACATGAATTAAAATAATCTTGAACATGTGCAATTAATACTGGTATTTCTAAGATTCCAAGGAATTGTAAGTTTTAAAGATATAGCAGTGCATCGAATACATGTTGTATAATATGAATCAAATTTAATTATTGATTTCATTGAACATTTCTTTCGACTAATTTTTAACCATTTCCTGAAGGGGTGGTGGCTGAATTCTTTCTGTATCTGTATAGTTACATCGAATTCTCGCATTTAATTGATGAGTTGGGAGCGGCACATTAAAAAATTTGACACTGTGGAGACGAGACCTGAAGCACTTTACTGACACTTGCTGACAGCTCTGGAGAACTCACCTTCAATCTACCACTGTCGTAGATCTGTCTGTTGCAGAGAAATATTTGTACCTACCTCTGATTCCATATATATGCATCTAGCTTGTGGGGTAGCTCATGGTGTGGTACTGTATTAAAAGCCAAGTGGAGAAGTCGAGGATAATGACATCGGTCTGCAGGCTATTATCGTTGTTGATAGAAAGGTCCACTATTGTATTCGCTAGCTCTGGGTTTTGAAGGAATAACCAGTTATCTGATGATTTATTCTTCCATGTGTTGTGACATTTTACTGCATACTATTCTGAATGATCAACCACTTTACATGTACAGTAATGAAATCAATGAAGGGTCATTGGAGTACTTTCAAATTGGATATCGCCAAATTTCAATCTAAGTTTGCAGTTCAGGCTATTGATACTGCACTCGCTCATTACTAAGTATCACAAAGATCAAGTGTACAAAATAGAACAATGCAATTACCAAACACAAAAAAATAAAACCAGAGACAAATAAACCAGTAATTATTCTTCATTGGTAAAACTATAAAAAGTCATGGGTTCGATCCTCTGCCACAGCTATGTGTCGACGTGTCCTTGAGCAAGAGACTTTATCCACATATGCTTATAGTACTGGTTATGCCTGAGAAGACCTTGAGCATGATTTGCCTCAAGTTGTAATCATTTGTTTCACAATCGAGGTAAAATTAGTAACTTTAAATCAAAATATGATGATACTTGTAAAGAAGGAAAATATCAGAGAATCAGCAAAGGCAAGGAATCTCCTATACTGAAAAAGGGCGGGTTGAGGAGGGCCTTGAGAATTATAGGGATTCAATAGAGGAACTATTTTTGTCCTTGATAATAAAAAAAATCGTGATGCATTTAGACTGTTAGTATCCCTGCATTTTTGGAGGGTTACCAAGAAAGACCCTACAGTATCTCCCCTACGTGGCTCTGATTTCTTCAATTTTTACAGCACCACCATGTTGCTGTTATCTTGTTTCCGGTGTTTTTTGCTTGTTTTGGGGCATGAAGGCGTGTCCTTTTCATAGGGGAATATAATGGGAGTGACTTTCTTGGCATTAATTTAAGGTCAGGTGACCAAAGTCAACTGTATATTCCAAAGCCTAATCTTGAAATATATCGAAAAACGCTTTCATACTCTGGTGCTAAAATTTGGAACTCACTTCCTGGTTCTGTTATTTATTGTACATCTTTAGTTACTTTTAAATCAAATTATCTAAAGTGGATAAAATCCGCCAGTGTTACTAACTCCTGTATGACTTGTATTCTAATGTGCTTGATTTTTGTACCATGTAATTCTTCATTCATCTGATGTTTGTACATTATGTAATGCTGATTTTCTGTTTGTTTTCTATTACAATTGCTTTAATTCTTCATAACTCTCCATCTTTTCAAATGCTTAAGTTTCTAGTATGTAAACTTATTTGTAAATACATGTATTGAATCCGCCACTAATTATGTTTTTAAAATGTATATTTGTATAATATGGAGGCACACAGGGAATATCCAGCATTTTGGACTGTGTAACCTCTTGAAATAAAGTCTTTATTATTATTATTATTATTATAATTATTAATATTATTATTATTTATTATTATTATAATGGGCGGGGGGACAAAACAATGAAAATCGAAACTTCATAAGTATGTATGTTTAAAACAGTTAACAGGTCAGCATCCCTGTTCTGCATTGTTTTAAACTGACATTAAACACCATTAAAAACATGAGAATTAAAAATATATATAATTTTTTTAGGCGAATGGATGATTCTATTGCATAGGAGACTATGCAGATTTTTTTTTTTTTTTCCGATTTGAAATTCAAGATGGCGGCCGTACTTAAAAAATAGTCCAAAACTTATAAAATCTTCTTCTCATGAATGTACCTGTAGTAATGATAACCAACTATAGTTTTGTGAGATTTGTTCAAATGGTGTCCCTGGGGTTAAAAATTACCCGTCCTGACTCCCGAGGGTTCAATTAGGGGAAACATGTCATTATAATAAAAAAAAATATTTTTTAAATGGAAATGATTTTGCCTATATCTTCACAGAAGCATTGTTTGGTGAAGGAGGTCCAGATTTGTAAAATGACTGGGTTCCACTGTCTGGGTTACCCCAAAAGGGTAAAAATTGGGAATTACAAAAATCGTTTTCTTAAGAACCAGTTTGTCACATTTGTTCATATTTGGCATAAATTATCCCTATGTGTAGGGGTTTCATTGCAGATTAGAATTTAGGGCCTAAAATTTATTGGGGCCCTATAAAGGGACTTAGAATTTTACATAGGAATACTATGGTAAAACAGAAAATTCTCTTTTTTTCATCTATTTAAGCAAAATTATTATTCATTTGGAGTTCTGAAGTATCATCTTGTCATAGAAAATAAGATTTGGCTCAATAAGGAGAATTGACTTTCCATAAGGGGCCAAGGTGGGTAAAAAAAAGGTTAGAATAGAAAATTTTCAAAAATCTTCTTCTCAACAAATGGTCAGTCGAATTTGTTCATATATTTGATATGGAATATCCCAATGAATATGGGTTTAAAGTTTGTACAAATCAAGGTTCTTGTGTATATATAGGGCTCTGTAAGGGGACTTTGAAACTATTGGAAAACGGAAAATTCTCTTTTTTATCCTTCATTTATGACTTTTTTTTATTCAGTTTGAGTTTTGAAGCAATTTCTAGACATAACAAATATGATTGGGCAATTAGGTTAAAATTGGGAATTTTCACAAATTTCCTCTCAATAACCTTTCAGTAACTAGTTCATATTTGATATAAATTATTCTTACATCAGCAAGGGTTGAAGGTTCTGCATATCAAGGGGCTGGGATATATTTGGGCCCTGTAATGTGACTTTTACATAGGAATATTATAGGGAGAACTGATTTTTTTCATTTTGCATCCATGTGTTCACAAAAAACTTCTTTTTAAAATTTGAATCATTTCTGCTCATAACAAATCGCTTAGAGTGGGTAATTGAAACTCTGACAAATTAAGGGGCTTGGTTGTATAAGGGTTCTTTACAGAGGACTATATTTTTTTTACAGATGAATGGTATGGGAATTTAAAGTATTTCCTTTTCATAGCAATTAAGTTTTTGTTCAGTATGGGCGTGGTGGGGGTATTTATCCATTATTTGTTAAGACGACCCCCCAAAAGAGGGTAAATATTGTGGAATTTCAAAAAGTGCTATGGCCACTATGAGAAAGTAGAGCGTCCTCAGGCACTCTTGTGTATTAGTTAGTACAGATTTTTCCAGAGAAGCACATGACAAAAAGGAACTTCAAACTTCCTGGTGTTTTGTGTATTCAAATAAAGAAGAAAATGTACTACAAGGTTGATGGAGTTAGCACCCGTTACAACAAAATCACAAATAATTCAACTATAATATGCTACCAGACTGAAAGGTTACTTGCTCTCAGAAAATCAATAAAATAATAATAATTTTGGTTTAATTTTTGAAATTGTCACATCACGTTTTTTATTGCAGATGTTCTTATCAGTTTTATCTGAAGCTAGTGGAACTTTTAAGACACTTCAGGCATCACGGGGATATGTTCAGTTTCTGATCTTAACTTTTTTTTTTTAAGAGTAAACGGGGGTTCTCCGTGGCCAGGTGGTCTAAGGCGTCATCTCAAGATCACTTACCTCTCATCGCATAGGTTGAAGGTTTGAGTCAGACTTGCTCCAAAAACTTAATGTGAGAAAGTTTGCCAGATACCGGTACTTGCGAAAGGACATTGGATCTACTCAGATTTATTCTGAGGTCTTCCTCCACCAATAAAACTGGATATGTTATAATATGAAAATTGCATTAAACCCCATTTAAAACAAAAAATGAAGAGTAATGTCTCTTTTTCATATTCATATAAAAAATGTTAACACAACTCTTACTTCTTATTGTTTATGGAACAGCACATAACATAGAATTTATCTTATCTTGTCTTACTCTGGCTGCACTGATGTAGTACACCACAAGATAAATCAAGTTGTTTGAAGTTGCTTATCTTATTTATGCTCAACTGATAATTTCACTGTGCCCCCAGGGTCCTTTTTGACTCCGTAATAATTTAATTTAAATCATTAGAGTTTTTTTTCTTCTCTTTGAACTCGTGAAAACAAGTTCTAAATTTTATCAAATTAGTGCAATAGTGCAAGATTTAAGAGCTTGAGTGTGATCGAGATTTTTTTTCAAAGAAAGTAACTGTAAAAAATTGTTTTGAAGAAATTGGATGATGGTGCACAAGATGTGTGACCATTAGAAGCTGTTAGATTTAAAGATGTATTTATCAGAATTTTTCAAAAATTTACTTGCCTGAAAAAATTTCTCACTTACCTCTCACTTCAAAGGTCGTAAATTTCAGTATTGGGCCATTCTTAAAAATATATCCAACATGTGGGTAGGAAGCTATTTTTTTTGCTTAATTTTGATTTTGCAGAGTCATTTTAAAGAAAATGTACAGAAATCACGAAAAAATAATTTGCAATTTTGAGTGAGTAGGTCGGAGCATGGCAAACAAATTATTTTTTAAGGACGGCTCTGCTTAGTAAAAAATCTTTATGTAAGAAAGTTTTGCAAGTTACTCTTCTCAGATTCATTCTAAGGTTTTTCTGCACCAGCTAAACTGAATATAGCCTATATAACCTCTCATGTGTTGAAAATGTAAAACTCATTTCAAAAAAGAAATGAAAAGTTACAGAACAAAAGTTTCATGTAGGGAGACTAATAACTTAAAGGATGTACATCCGGATTTCTCAAAATTTTAGAATTTGCAAAACAAAAACAAAAGAACACAAACTTTTCAATATACAGTAAAACCTGTGTAAGTGGTCACCTCTGTTGACCAGTCACTTGTCTTGAAAGCAGCCATATTTGCTATTTCCCATTTCTATACTTTTGTGGCATATTTAACTTTATTAAGCAACAACCTGTCTTAAAAGGCCTCTTTTGCTCCTTCCCTAGATTGGCTGCTTAAGATGGGTTTAACTGTAATCATCTCGTCTATAAATGATTTGCTGAGTTTTATTGCCAATACAAAAAAGATCAAACTAAGCAGGCCAAAATAATATGTTAATACTTTACTTCATAGATACGAGTTTTCAAGCACCAATCACAGATTGAAGGCCTTTGAAAACAGTGCAGGAAGAGTTCAGATTGCTCATGATGAGCAATCTGAACACTTCCTGCACTATTTTCCACTCTGTCAGTTAATATAAACATTATTCACCCATCGCTGATACATGGTGAATTAATGCTTTCAATTTGGAAGAGTCCAAAAAATATGCTTATGAAGCAAAGGGTTAAAAAGGGATTTATTAATTTAGCCCACTGGTTATACAAAAAATGCTTGTATACAGGACAACGGGATTTCCGCATATTTTTACCTGGTACGGATTTTTCATCCTGTATCCCCTCCACCCACTTGTCTCACTCTCCTTGTGCAACGACCTTCCATCATTAATTAAGTCCTCACTCTCTGACAATGACCTCATGCTTTATTATGTATTCAATTGTAAATTTATGCTATTATATGAGTATCTTTGTGCTACTATAAAAATATACTGGATAAACATCTTAAAAAATCACATACAAAAAGGTGACAGAACACACATACAAAATCATACAAGAAAAAGTATCTTTAATGGGGTCTTCATTACAGATTGAAAATTTCGTCCCTTGGGATAACTGATTTGGCGGTCAGCAGAGCCTCGTTACCCGTAACCACCAAAACCGTTCTCCCAAGTGACGAAATTTGAATTAAATTTGAAGTTACAAATCATTCCCTGTCAAGATCTTATCTCACAGAAATAGAAAAGTTTACAACAATGAAGATTTTGATTGGTGGAAATTCTAATGTGCATCTTTTACATATAAGGATATGGCGAAAATCTAAAGTCTTTTTAAAGGCTGGGCCCGGTAAGCACAGTTGGTAGCGCATTTGATGATTATTATAGGACATTGCATCTCATCTTTCACCACTCATGATCAAAGCAAGAATATGACCAGTTACCTGTGGAGATGGGTGTGCTTGAGTACCAGTTAAACCTTCCAGGAACCCAAGAAAGAGTGGTTAGGTTAAGTGATCATCTGTTAGCCCTTCTGTGGCCAAAATATGATACTTACGCCATAATAAATTAATTGCTAGATTATCATCCCCACCCGCCCCTTAATTTTTTATTTTTTATTTTTTTTTTTTTATTAAAAAAACATAAAAATAATTAAAAAATTAAAATAAAAAACAAAATCCTCCCACCCTCTCCGTTTTTAAGAAAAATTTGGATGATAATCTAGCAATTAATTTATAATGGCCTTAATATCCAAACAAACTTATTTAGAGTCTAACAAAAATCTAATAAGACCTTGGTGTTTTTAATTGAATTAAACAGAAACTTATTTAATTTACATCAATTGTGAAACTAGTCCTAACAACTGATCTTGGACAAATCAAACACTCGAAGTATTCCTGAGTTGAACTAGCACTAAGCATATCTTGCTCAAGAGCATGATATGTAGCCATTGCTGGGTCTTGAGCCCACTACCTACCAACCCTGGGTCTGAAGCTCTGCCATTGTGCTCCACATAAACTAATAATTTGGAGGACTGGCATAAAATTCTATTTTGTTTATGAGTGTATGACAAACTAAAAGTCTTGTCGTTATAGGGAACCTAAAAGTTGAAGTCTCAAAGTTCTAGGTCACAATACATTATATTAATGTAGTAACTTAATTGCTACTCATATTATTGTATTATATTTTTAGACAAAATTTGTTCTTTGTTTTAAATTACTCAAGAACTTATATAGAAGGATAGGAAACTTACATCTCTCAACTAAATGTTTTTAATTATAATAGCATGCGAAAAATTAATAATTTGGCAAATTATTCTTTCAAATTTCACAGGCAACTGAATTCTTTTACATAATATGTTAGATGTATGTAACCTTAGATGTTTTATACTGTATTAAACATGCAGAATTATGTTGAATTTAAAATATTCAGTTTTAATTGAAATTAAAAGTACTTGCCTTGATTTTTTAGTTGCAGTATACAAATTTTGTAATTATAAGAACATTTTTATGGGAATTGTTTCATTTTGTAGAGAATTCCATTGTGCAAAGAAAGAATTTTAATTTGTATTTTTGAGATGAACAGAAGTTCTGATATTTGAAAACGAGATTTTGCAAGATTTTGCGTGAATACACAAGCATTCATAACGCCTAAATCAGTTGCTTTTCCTTCTCTATATTATATAAGTGCTTGTTTTATTGCTAATGGTGGAAGAAACTGGGCAAATATTATTCTTTAATAGTGGTATATTCTGAAGTCACCACATAGAATTATATATTTTCCTTTGTAAAGGAACTAAGGTGGACAACTTAAAATATAAAAGGGTATCCAGCTGTGATACAGACTGCAGCGTGGTCTAGTGGTAGAACGTCCGCCTTGCATGCAGAAGGTCATGGGTTCAATCCCCAGCTGGGTCATATCAAAGACTTTAAAAATGGTATAAGAAGCTTCCTCGCTTGACGCTCAGCATTTAGAGGAGAGTTTTAGGTCTGGTCGGCCCGGTGTCAGTATAATGTGACTGGGTGGGGTATCATACCACGTGTCTGCGGCATGATACTCCAGTGTGACAGCGCTTAGAATACTGTCTCAAGAAGACTCCGTTGCGATATGACTGAAAAAATTGTTGAAAGCGACGCTAAACACCATACAACAACTGTGATAAACTGCATGCTGGTACAAGATCATTTCAACTATAGATCCATTATCATTAACTTGTACCGAGATATTACCCTATGAGCCATACATTCACTTTGTTGTTTTTTTTCAAAAACAAAAAACTGTTGATAATGAAAATAAATGGTGTTGTGTTATTTCAGACAAACAATCATTATAGCTTAATTCTACCAACTCTGAGATTTCCTGAAATAGCTGTTGTTTTAGGAACAGCATTGAAATAGTTGAGCACACTGTCCCTCCAACAGCTCTTGTTTAAATATTATGATGCATTTCATCTTGAATGTTGTCTCCAGTCTTGGTCAAGGTCAGTCTAAGTTGTGACATAATAAATGAGTCACATGATTTTATTTTGATTTCATTTTGATCCATTATGCATCATGCATGGTGGTAATTCTTATGTTTAAAATCATAAAATTATTTGTTAAATTAGATCTATTATAATTATATATGCCGGTGTAATCAAAATTATAATATTGTCTTGGACTTTCTATTCATTCAAAAAAGGCTTCTCACAATTTTTTTTTTTTAAGAATGATTTTCATTTAATATGCAATAGATTCCACATTCTTATATAATAAATAATAAATAAATCTATCCATATCTACCCATCCTGGGTTGACAAACAACAACTTTTTAAACAATGGCCTTTTAAGCTTATAGCCTGGATTTAGCATTGCAGCTAATAAATTTTCCTTAAAAGGCCAACAACAAAAAAATCCCTACCGGTAGTATTGACTAACGTGTATTTTATAGACATATCTATCATTAGTAACACATTTGCCCGAGTATAATTGACAAGTCGATAACAATGGGAGGAAATTACCCAGCATAATAGGAAACTAATTAACTTGCACATCTCACGAGTGTAGTGTTCATGTATACCGTTCACAGTCATGGTTGGTTGATACAAGTAGTACAAGTTATTATCTACATACGATAGATACATCATAGATAATCTGGGACACTCTCATCTATATGATATATTAAAACCTGTTTTGAACCACGTAAACCATACCGCGTAAATTGTGAGGTGCAATGATAGGCTGAGATTGCTGGGAAAGGGAAAATTTAAGGGCGACAGACCTGCTGTGAAGTGATATATAGTTATTTATAAGGAGTGCATGACAGAAAACGTGTGGGTTGATAGTTACTGTATTTAATATGATCAATGGTAATGGTCTATCAACTGAGACTTTTGTCAGATTCTGTATGCACGTTATATCGTATACAGTATAATAACTTACTGTATATTTTTATACATTTATATTGCTAGTAAATATGTTTACTCGTTTATTCATACATGTATTAGTGATTGAAATTGGATACATTATATAAAGATTAACAAGGAAGTTATATATACACATCAAGGATATACTAGCATCAAAACAGACAGTGTTCTGTTACAACAGATAGTGTGATCTGTTCTATTCTTTTTTATTTGTAAGTGCATTTTAAAGTAATTATATTTTGAGCACTTTTTTAGATATGTGTGTGTTTTCTTGTCTGTCTGTCTGTCTGTCTGTCTGTCTGTCTGTCTGTCTGTCTGTCTGTCTGTCTGTCTGTCTGTCTGTCTGTCTGTCTGTCTGTCTGTCTGTCTGTCTGTCTGTCTGTCTGTCTGTCTGTCTGTCTGTCTGTCTGTCTGTCTGTCTGTCTGTCTGTCTGTCTGTCTGTCTGTCTGTCTGTCTGTCTGTCTGTCTGTCTGTCTGTCTGTCTGTCTGTCTGTCTGTCTGTCTGTCTGTCTGTCTGTCCTACTGCTTGTCTGTCTCATTTGTTCTTGTTTTCTCTCTGCCCTAACTGTTTTCTCTATCCTTGTGATTTCTCTCATTTATTATCTCTCTCAGTCTGTCATCATTTATTTTAAAATTAGATTTCTCATCACTGCTCGGGGCTTAATATAGGCTGTGCAGTAAACAATAGTTTCTGCATGGCAAATGCTTAAGTTATTGCTTATTCAGTCTAAGCAGATCCCTGTACTTAACATCTCATCAATACCTTGCTGTTATAACAGATATATTCCATACAATAATATACAGTAAAGATCTTGATAGATTGATGTTTCCAGTAAATTAAGTAAATACACTCAGGGTGTTTGAAAACATACCACTTACATACAGGTAATTTTAGTGCAGGAAATACCATCCGATTTCAAAGAAAGTTTATAAATGCTATAGCGAATCTCTGTCTTCTATTGTCAAAATTTCACGACTGACACTTGAGTTTTTGGTGCATTTTTTTTCTCCGTTTTTCGAAGCTCCCCCTAAAATGAAAATTCACAGGCGTCCATCACGAATGTATGAACCTGTATTCCTGCACTCGTTATTGATGCCTGTGAATTTTCACTTTTGGAGAAAGCTTCAAAAAAATTGAAAAAACTGCATCAAAATTTCATGTCTTAGTCATGAAACTGTGAAAGTAGAAGATAGAGATGGCACTCTTAACGTATTTAAATCTTCTTTGAAATCAAATCACGTTTTCTGCCCTAAAATTACCGGTATTTTAAAGTGGTCCATTTTCAAAGTCCCGGAGTGTATATATATATCCGGTTCCTCCATGGTTGAGAGATCACTGGTGCTGTCCAAGATCACATAACTCTCACTGCTGCGGTTATGTGTCTGAGACCATTTCACTAACACTGAGTAGGAAAGTTTGCCAGCTACTTACACCAATCAGATTCATTCTAAGATCCAGCTCCACCAATAGTACTTGATGCCAGGTTGTTTTTTTTATATTTTAAAACATATGCCGAAATTTTGGCCCTTCCCTGTCAAATAAGTACATTTTTTTGCCCTTGAGTTCAAAAAACATATCCTTTCCACCGTTTGCTTTTTTCTCCAAACATTATAAGCTATTATCATATTGGTTGAATGACAAGTTTAACATTTACATCTATAGACCAGCACTTCCTAGCTGTTTAATCATTCAACAAAAATTCTCCCTTTGCCCCCTTTTCCCTATTAAAAGGCCTGTGCCTCTTACCCATTTTTAGAAAAAAAGGCCATGATGCCGTATATTAACGTGTAATGCATGAAAGAAACATTCAAGTATATACACCCCACCTCATGGTATTTTATGTGATAAATGACTTTATAGTTTATGGTGAGGGATTTATGAATTCCTGAACCACACCTTCCCTTGTATTATTTATAACGTGAGCCAGTCAACGTTATCTAATGAATTACCATTATCTATTGAAAATACATGTTTAGGAAAGGAGTAGACACTATTTATGAGATATGATAAAACTGTCCAACACTGTGTATTAAGTTAGTGAAATCAGGTGGCTTAGAAATTCTGAATCGACCACTTTTTTTGTGTCAGTTCACTTTGGCTTAAAATTAAACCATTTGTTTTGTGTCCTACCCATGCAAAAGGACTTCCTTATCATTCAAAAGGACTATGAAAAAAGACTTCTTGCCCATACAAAAGGGCTACCTATCCATGAAAAAGGATCTTTATACTTTTTTTTAATACCGTATTTCATTTATTAGATAGGTTCACATTTTTTCAGCACTCCAGCAGTGTTGAGATCCATCAGATAGTTGATAAAACAGAAGATTCTGAATCTATATAAATACAGCAACTTCAAGGCCAACATTGAAATATTTGTTTGTTGGTTTAGTCTCCCAATTCTAGTTTTCAATGTTTGAAGGGCAGGACAGGGCAAGGGTAACAAAAAATTTACAATCAAAAAATATTTTCATATAAAAATGGCATGTATGGATGAAAAAAATGCTATCTCAAAAATCTAAACAAAGAAAATGATTTTTGAGGTGGCAGCTTTTTAGATGCATAGATAACAAACAATTTTTTAATTTGGACTTGGATTTATTATTTATTCTTTTTTTCTGACTTTATTAACAAGTAGAAATGAAGATTTGAATTTGATTTTCTGAGATAAATGTTTTGTAATGAAGTATGGTTGATATATATCACCAGACTCTAGATCGTTAGCAGGGGTACTTGTACATATTTATATTGCCAGGTTGTATATTATAAGATTTAGAGGAGAAGATATATATATATATTTCCCAAAAGTGATCTCTAGATTTGTTAATTGGCTGTCCTTTTTTATCAAGTTAAGAACCAGGGCTATTCCAGAGTGTCGGTTGGGAATTAGTATTTACACAGTAGATTATCGTATATCCCTGTTGCTTTAATTTGATTCAAAGAGAGCCTGTTCTGGCTAGCTTATAGTCTATAACATACCTGACTGTAAATTCAGGGATTGTAAGTTCGCATCTCCATCCAGTCTCAATCTCTGTGATAATATGCCATGAGCGCTGTTCTACAGCCATGTCTCCCACTGCTGGCTATCTGAGGAAGTAGTCATTGACTTGCAGAAGTGTGTCCCTACTCGTTAACATTCCATTCATCTTGTTTTGGGAGAATCTATTATAGAATTTAGCAAATTTAATTATGGTTTGAAACAGATGCACTATGTTTCTATGAGAAATGTTGATACTTCCACAAATAATTAAGGAAATGGAGTTTTAATGAGTTAGTGGTTAAACTGACTTCAAACATGTTCATATTTGTTCAAGCGTTACATCTTGTTAATGTTTTTTCTCTCTAAATTTTGTACTTTAGGGTGAACCATCAAAGAAACTACTCTTTCTCATTATAGATTAGAGCTAGACCTGATTAGCTCAGTTGTTAGCACGTCTGACTATCAATCCAGGGGTTGTGAGTTAGAATCTTCTTACATTGTCAACCTCTGTGATGGTTGATATACGACATTGATTCTCATCATTCGCCACACATTGCCGATTAAAGTGGGAAAATATCAGTTACTTGCGGAGATGGGGTGTGCTCAAGTACTGGTTAACCTTCCAAATCCCAGGAAACAGTGGTTAGGTTAACTGATCATCTCTTAGCCCTCGATGGCAGAAAAATGACACTTAATATTCAATTGATCAATCATTATAGATAAGAATGTGGAAGTGATCTGACCACATATATAAGGCAATAACAGTTTACCTTAAAAGCCTCAATTTCATATTTAAATTAAAATTTCGTTTTTTTAATCATGGCGGTTAAAAAAAGTTTTATCATTAATTTTGACATTTGAAGCTTTATGTTAATTGCGTCTATGGTTGTTGTGGGAAATAGCTTCAGGCATAAAATATTGTAATCAATTTAGTTTAATCGGTGTGGGGAATATGATTTCATTTCAGTTAAAGTTACAATATCCTGTCAGTCAAACTAGCTCATATTTGATATAAATTAGCCTTAAATCAGCAAGGATTGAAGATTGTGCATATCAATGGGCTGGGATATATTTGGGCCCTGTATTGTGACTTTTACATAGGAATATTATAGGGGAAAAAATCATTTTTCATGCATCTGTACAAAAAACTTATTTTTAAAATTTGAATCATTTCTGCTCGTAAAAAATCGTTAAGAGTGGGTGATTGAAGTTCTGACAAATTAAGGGGCTGGGTTGTATAAGGGTTCTGTACAGGGGACTATATAGTTTTTTTACATCTGAATGGTAGGGGAATTTAAAGTATTTCCTTTTCATAGCAATTAAGTTTTTGTCAGTATGTAGGGGTATTTATCCATAAGTTGTTAAAACGACCACTCCTCCCCCCCCCCCCCCCCACAAAGAGGGTAAAAATTGTGGTATTTCAAAATGTGCTATGGCCACTTTGAATCAGTAGAGCGTCCTCAGGCCCTCTTGGGCCTCTTGTTACTTAACAAAACAGTTTTCAGTTTCTGATATGTACAACATTATATTGAGAATTTTATTTTATTGACAGATGTGAGGATCATAGAGACTGCCGGCTAGATGAACAGTGCGGCGTCTAATCACCAAGAGTCTACCCACTTCATACATCAGAGATACCAGGATACTGCATACAACATATTTGTATGTATTTTTTAGCATACCCATACAATGTACCATTAATATCTAAAGATCCCTATCAAAACTAAGTTTTATCTAAAATCCACTCTAAATCTGTTTAATCCATTAAAACTTGTATCTATAAAATCCACACTGTGACGCTTTTCTTTAATTTATCAATGGATAGGTTTTTCAGTGACCTGAGACTTTCTCGTTATGCTTGTTCGTCGTGCGTTCATAAACAATTGACAATTTTTACTTCTCGAAAACTGTAAGCTCAATCGTAATGAAATTTTGTATGCGGCTTTGGTACCTAAGGGTGAATCAAAATTGTGAAGACCCCACCCCTTCTTTTATAGGAAGCACTCAGACACTGATGGGTCGTTTAGAAAATTTGAGAATTTTATGCCCCCGGGTTCTTATGGTCTGGCCCTGGGGTCGGGGCCTACTTTACAAAAAAATGTGAATTTCATGCCACTGGGTCTCACGGTTTGGCCCTTGGGGTGGGTACTTCTTTACTGAAACTATATAAGATAATAAGATGTGATTTGTTGATGCAGATATGACATTCAAAATCCATGTTTCGCTTCTCAAAGGACGAAAGTTGAAAAATAGATTGTTATCAAGGATAATCAGGTCACTGTTGAGGCCCATGGGCCTATTTTTTGTTTTCCCATGTCAAGATAAAAAGACGTTTTTTGCAATAAAGTGGTAAAAATTTTGCTTTAGCCTCTATCAACAGTAATGTGGTTAAGGTTTTGCTGGCCTTTATTAACAATAATGTGGTTAAGGTTTTGCTGGCCTTTATTAACAATAATGTGGTTAAGGTTTTGCTGGCCTCTTTCAACAATAACATGGTTAAAGTTTTGCTGGCCTTGATCAACATAAATGTAGTTAATGTTTTGCTGGCCTCCATTGACAATAATGTGGTTAATGTTTTGCTGGTCTCTATCAACAATAACATGGTTAAAGTTTTGCTGGCCTTGATCAACATAAATGTAGTTAATGTTTTGCTGGCCTCCATTGACAATAATGTGGTTAATGTTTTGCTGGTCTCTATCAACAATAACATGGTTATAGTTTTGTTGGCCTCTATCAACAAAAATGTGGTTAATGTTTTGCTGGCCTCCATTGACAATAACGTGGTTAAAGTTCTGCTGGCCTCTATCAACTATCACAGGGTTATAGTTTTGCTGGCTTCTATCAATTATCACAAAGTTATAGTTTTGCTGGCCTCTATCAACTATCACAAGGTTAAAATTTTGCTGGCCTCTATCAACAATCATAAGGTTAAAGTTTTGTTGGCCTCTGTCAACTATCACAGGGTTATAGTTTTGCTGGCCTCTGTCAACTATCATAAGGTTAAAGTTTTGTTGGCTTCTGTCAACTATCACAGGGTTATAGTTTTGCTGGCCTCTATCAACTATCACAAGATTAAAGTTTTGTTGGCCTCTGTCAACTATCACAAGGTTATAGTTTTGATGACCTCTATCAACTATCACAAGGTTATAGTTTTGATGACCTCTATCAACTATCACAGGGTTATAGTTTTGCTGGCTTCTATCAACTATCACAAGATTAAAGTTTTGTTGGCCTCTGTCAACTATCACAGGGTTATAGTTTTGATGACCTCTATCAACTATCACAAGGTTATAGTTTTGATGACCTCTATCAAATATCATAGTTGGCCTCTGTCAACTATCACAGGGTTATAGTTTTGCTGGCCTCTATCAACTATCACAAGATTAAAGTTTTGCTGGCCTCTGTCAACTATCACAGGGTTATAGTTTTGCTGACCTCTATCAACTATCACAAGATTAAAGTTTTGTTGGCCTCTGTCAACTATCACAGGGTTATAGTTTTGATGACCTCTATCAACTATCACAAGGTTATAGTTTTGATGGCCTCTGTCAACAATAATGACCGTACATAGAAAGCTTTTTTAATATTTTCTAAATGCTCGTCTCAAATTGGTTAAAAAAAAAATAAAAAAAATTGTATGTTGACGTTATTCTTGTGAAAGGTTTAACTCTGTTTAACTGTTTTTCTACTTTGAATTTAAGTTGTACTTTATTTTTGAAGACAATGAGGTTATGATAAGGAAATGAAACCTTTGGGACAAGGTATCTTTAACCCTCAGACAAAGATATCTTTAACCCAGGGGCCAAAGTAGTTTAAACCCCAGATGGGATTTACTTGTCCACAACGTAAAATCTTATAGGCTCACTTAATTTAGTAAATGTATGGAAGAATACGAAAAATATATAAAATTGAAAATGTGAATTTAGATGTCAATAAATATTATGTTTTTCAGCAACAGCAGCAGAAAGTGCGTCAAGACGAGAAACGTCGACAGCAGCATTCCAATCCCCATCATCATTTTCCCTTGGCATCATCCAATCAACACCCAGAGTTCAATCGTTACGGTAACCGTGGTGTAATTTCTAAGGAAACTGGAGCAATTGCCAAATTACAAGACGATACAAGCAATAATAAACCCATACCACCAACAACCATCCAGGTGCCAAGTTCACCATCTGGGGCGCCAGCTGTCCACACAAAAGTGACGTCGAGTGTCTGTATTCTCACTTGATCTTCGTATCGCCTCAATAGCAGTCTCTAGTGGTCAGGGCCTTGTCTTGTATGCATCTGCTTTTTGATATCCGCTGCATACGTAATCACAGTAGCATAAAACTGCTTGGTTTGTAAACTAATTGTACACGGCATAGAATTCATGACGTATTCATGAGCTTGCAAAAACAGTATTAATCATATACGTGTGTATGTTGCTTTCTGAAATATTTTTGAAAAATTATAAAAGCACGCATATTCTAGAGGCTTTAAGCTGAATATTACAAAGCTAGAAAGCTTAAAGTAGACATTTCATAGAATTGGTTTGATGTTGTATTTGTTTTGTGGTTTAAGACATTGTACCATTTTGGAGCATGCAGTTAATGTTGTGAATGGTTGCTGGATATTGTTGCACGAGTTACTGTATATCACGAGAAGTTGCATGAATGTATTGTCATTCACTGAATGTGTAGACTACTAAAAGACAGTGCTTGCTTTCAATATTTTCTTTGTAAAAATTGAATATCAACTTTATTTAATATTTTTGTAAACTCTTGTTACAATAGATAGAAATATTTTACAACAGTTCAAATATTTTACAACAGTTCAAAATAACACTATCCTCTACTAAAAAAATCAAAAATTAATTAAATGGTTGTTTTTGTTAGTAATGATATATATAACAATCTTCTACTTAAATTTGAACACTATATTTTTGCACGTGAAAAAGTAGTACCCGTTTATTTCCTCACAGCATGATCAGACTGACTCTCTTCACCATCACCATAAACATCGCAGAAAAAATAAAAGTAAACCAGTAACCAGTCTAGAAAGTAACGTATAAACAAATTACAAATTAAAAAAGTAATAAATAGGATGCCAGACTAGAGCATTATACATATAACTGCTCATTCTTCTGAGGTGGAAATTTTAAAGAGAACGGACTAGATATTAGTTTGTAAAGATAAAGCTCTTGTGCATTTTTCATGAGCACATATGTTTTAATATCATATCTTTACAAGAACTATTTTCTGTGAAAAGGAGATTCTTCGTGCAAGTATAAAAGTTAAAGTTGACGTGAAATAAAATTGTTCTAACAATGGAGCTTCATCCAATACTGGAGACTGAAACCGTACCAAACCCAGGATTATGGTATGTGCTGTCGGGACTAGGTGAAAGTCCCAGTATGAGGGTAGGGGAGTCGTGCAGTTACATCCCCGGGAAGCACGAGACAGACAATGGGCACCTGTATGTTATAGGTGGGGCTAATCCAAGTGGACCTTTCTGTGACACTTACGTACTGGATCTCAATACTTTTCGATGGGATTACACAGACACATCTGGATTCCGTGCCCGGTATGAACATGCTTCATTTGTACCGGAATCTGAGCCAACAAAGATTTATGTTTTTGGTGGAGCAGATCAGACGGGCAATATGAATGATTTGCAGGTATTAAATACCAATACTAATATTTGGAGCTCTGTAACAGTATCTGGTACCCCACCCTCAGAGCGTACCTACCACTGCAACTCCGCCATTGTGGGTGATAAATTCATTGTTTATTCTGGAGGGTACTGTGGATCTGACCCAGTTAGTGACAGGCAGGTGCATTGCTTCGATGTGAATAATCTGTCATGGAGAACTTTAAATGTTAAAGGCGATTCGCCGAAGCCCCGTCACGGTCATGTGGTAGTTGCCGTGGGCAACGTTGTGTACATACATGGTGGTATGTCCGGAACAAACTTTTACAATGACATGCATATGTTAAATTTGGACAAACTTACCTGGTCTGATGTGAAACGTAAAAAGATGTACCCGTCTGCTAGGGCAGGACACAGCGGCGTTGCCATAGGAACAGATATATTTATATTTGGTGGAATGAACAGAGATGGTGCACTAGATGAAACGTTCAAGTTTGATACTCGTGAGTACCTGCTGTCAAACTTAGAAAAAGATATAAAGTCAGTGGGTGATTGAATTTCTGACAAATCAAGGGGCTGGGATGTATAAGAGTTCTGTATGGCACTTTCCTTTTTTTTTACAGATGAATGGTATGTGAATTTGAAGTATTTCCTTTTCATAGCAATTTGTTCAGTATGAGTGTGGTGGGGTATTTATCTATAAGGTAAATATTGCGAAATTTCAAAATGTACATTGGCCACTATAAGCCAGTAGAGCAAAAAGTGCCATAGCCAATATGAGCCAGTAGAGCGTCTTCAGGCCCTCTTGGGCCTCTTTTTTAAAAGGCATCGGGTCAAGCAAGGGATCGAACCCACAGCTCTTGCGTAAGCAGCCAACTGCACTACCAACCCACTTTACAGCGTGTATTGTTCAACATCTGTTTACAATCAAGGCACACAATGGGGGTTGGGATGAGCTTTTTATGGCAAATCTTGCTTGATGAATTTTTATTCCAAATAATAAGGAAAGCAGCATTGGATTTTAAATCCGCTTTCAAAAGTAGGGCATCCTGGCATTCATAAATATTTTCGCGCGCTTAATGACCTAATTTTGTGCTGACGTGTCGTAAAACACCATTCATTCATTCATAACTAGGGCTAACGAAGATGAGCATTTACTTTTGCTATCCTTGTCCACAGTAACATGCAGATCTAAAATATTTCTTTAGAAACCATTCTGATATTTCAACGGTTCATTACACTACTGTCATCTGCATTATATAAAAAAGAATTAAGTCAGTTTCGCATTTAATCCTAGATATTTTGCATACTTTTCACTTCTACATAATTATATACATCTTCTGCATGCTAATACAATCTGCGGTAGAATGGTGGATAAATTACCTGTATGTTTCTAGCTCTTGTGGTTTAAGTTCTATGTCTGTACCGATCAGTGTATGTATTTTCTGTTTAAGTTCAAGATTAAGTTAGCATGGACTGGTTTGTAATTTTGTTTAATAATTGTTTAGCTTATCTGAGCATCGTTCAGTTGAGCTATTCCTGTAGGTGGACAGTTTGTCGTCATCCATTTCTTTTATTGACTTTTTATTTTTAAAACCATGGAATCAATTTTCATGAAACTTGGTCATTTTAATAGAGCCTTTTGAGGGATGTGTTTTTGTCTCAGCACCATTGTGGCAGTCATTACTAAAACTAGAATGAAAACATTTCAAAAAAGAAATATCCTGCGACTCCTCTAATTCATTGCTGGTCCAATTCCATGTGCATGTTGCTCCTGGGAATAGTCTGTAGAACGAACCCAGCTCTCCCGATTGGCTCCGTTAAATAGCAGTGTTGGGAAAGTCACATTTGAACACATTGATTGGTCAGTTGCTTCATCTGAAATATTGAATGATGTCACAGTTTAGAAAGCCCTCAATTGCTATAAATTGTGGGACAGGCATAGAATTCCCTGCTTTTAAATATGGGATTTATAGACCTGCTTTGGGAAATATCTGGTTCTGGGATAGACTATCCTGGGACTAACCTTTTTCAAGTTTGTTTTTCACCTTCATAAAGTATGGACAATATGACTACTTTGACTTTGAGTGTGTCCAGGACTTTTTTTTCCGAATGAAATAAATTGTGGTGTCAGCGATCAATATAGTTTTGTTTAATTGTCTGAGTCTTTTATTATTGCAAAACAAGACTTCATTTGATTTCAAAAAATATTTTTTTCAAATATGAAAATGATAATTAGATTTATTGCAAAGTTGAGATGTTTTGCTCCCATAGACAGCTCTTGTTGGATTGATCATTATATACTGTCAATGTTTAGAACTTAGTAGGTTCCTGATTATGAAATTATATGCAGGGGGAATAATGAGAAATTATAATATACCCGGTAAAAGTATTTTTTAAACCATAGTTATTTCCCTTTTCAAAATAGTGTAGATTTTTAAACAAAAATGTTTGCAAACACTAAGCAAAAATTCAAAGTCTTGTTTCCATCTATAAAAAACAGTTACATCACAGTGGACAAAGCTAGACATTCCCGGGCCTGCGCCAGCGTGTAGACTGGATTATGGTATGTGTCTGATTAAGCTGAAACGCAGTCTGGATTCCGGAGACAGCTCCTCTGATGTCGTCACTGCAACCAGGCAAGCCCAGGATGTACTTGATAGAGAAATGACAAAGCCAGGAAGCGCAACATCTCGCAGCAGTTGTCCAGAGTTGGGCGTCTCGGGTAATTACATCTTGCATACACATTCAAACCTGTGGAGGAAATTGGCCTGTATTAAGCAAAACCTGACTTAAAAGGTTACTTTTGCACCATTTCTTGACTGGCTGATTAAGACAGGTTTGACTGTATATGTACTAGTCCTGTCCAATTGTTTACTCGTCGTGGCAAGGAGACAAGTAGAATTTTCCAGCCCTGGCTAACTTTGGAGTTTTTGTTATTTTATTGAAGCTAATATCTTCTGAAATCAATCATTTCCATTTAATTGGATATATAGTCTTAATAAATTGATTGTTAGATTAAAGGCCCAAGATTCATGAAACATCTCAACTTAAGATTTTCCTCAGCTCCAATATTTACAATGCTATTATAGCTTCATTTACATCGATCATTTTGCATGTGTAATGAATGACATCATTTGGAGAAATCGAAATCTTTGTTAAGATGTTTAGTTCACAAGGCTCTTGATTTATCAGACTTTTGAGCCGGGCCGGATTAGCTCCGTTGGTTACACATCTGACTATCAATCCAGGGGTCCCGCCCAGCAACGGTCTCCATGATGATTGATATACGACATTGCGTCTCATTATCATTTGTCTCTCATGGCTGATTCAAATGGAAAAGTTATCAGTTACTTGTAGAAATGGGGTGAGCTTGGGTACTGGTTAACCTTTCAGGTTCCCAGGAAACAGTGGAAACAGTGATCATCTGTTAGCACTTGATGGCATAAAAATAAGGCTAAATATTCAATCAATCAACATTTTGAATCTTAAATATTTGTAAACTCTGAAAACATACTTGTATAGTTATGGGTAAGAAATGTGATTTCAAACAATTCCTTTTAAATAATCTTTCAATTGAGTTTTTCTTAAGACAGGTTTGAATGTAGTTTGTATTACTTTTCATGTGTCCCTGGCTGAGTAGTTCAAGATGACATTACAAGATCACTGATGTTAGGGCCCAGCACAGTTCAAACAATTTATGTGAAAAAGTTGGCCAGTTAATCAGTTACTTACAGAGATGGTTGTGCTCGAGTACTGGATCCCAGGAAGGAGTGGCCAGGTTAACTGATCTTCTGTTAGCTCTTGATGGCATAAAATTGATGCTAACTATTCAAACAAACACTTACCTCCCAATACTGAGGTTAGAGCCCTGGCAGTTCAAACACTTTATGTGAGAAAGTTAGCCAGTTACTTGCAGAGATGGGTGTGCTCGAGTACTGGATCCCAAGAAGGAGTGGCCAGGTTAACTGATCATCTGTTAGCTCTCGATGATGCTAAATATTCAAACACTTAGTAGTACCTCCCATCACTGAGGTTGGTTAGAGCCCTGTGCAGTTCAAACACTTCATGTGAGGAAGTTGGCCAGTTACTCAGTTACTTGCAGACGGAGGTTCTACTCCGGTTCATGTATATACATCTGAGGTTTTCCTCCACTAATAAACCTAAATGCCTTATAATTATGTTTCGTTGGAAATGGTTCACCTATATACAGTAGCCAGTCTACGTATCTTGACTGTGACTCCTGCTGCAATGTAGTCTGCAAACAGTAGCTAGTCTACGTATCTTGACTGTGACTCCTGCTGCAATGTAACCTACATACCAAACAGTAGCCAGTCTACGCATCTTGACTGTGGCTCCAGCTGCAATATAACCTGTGTATTGTAGCCAGTCTACGCATCTTGATTGTGGCTCCTGCTGCAATATAACCTACATACCAAACAGTAGCCAGTCTATGCATCTTGACTGTGGCTCCTGCTGCAATATAACCTGTGTACTGTAGTCAGTCTACGTATCTTGACTGTGACTCCTTCTGCAATAGAAACCTGCATACAGTAGCCAGTCTAAGTACCTTTACTGCGACGCCTGCTGCGATGTAACCTGCATACAGTAGCCAGTCAACGTACCTTTACTGTGACTCCTGCTGCGATGTAACCTGCATGCAGTAGCCAGTCTACATATCTTGACTGTGACTCCTGCTGCAATTGTAACCTGCATACAGTAGCCAGTCTACGTACCTTTACTGCGACTCCTGCTGCGATGTTACCTGCATACAGTATCCAGTCTACATATCTTGACTGTGACTCCTGCTGCAATGTAACCTGCATACAGTAGCCAGTCTACGTACCTTGACTGCGACTCCTGCTGCGATGTAACCTGCATGCAGTAGCCAGTCTACGTACCTTTACTGTGGCTCCTGCTGCGATGTAACCTGCATACAGTAGCCAGTCTACATATCTTGACTGTGACTCCTGCTGCAATGTAACCTGCATACAGTAGCCAGTCTATATACCTTTACTGTGACTCCTGCTGCAATGTAACCTGCATACAGTAGCCAGTCTACGTACCTTTACTGTGGCTCCTGCTGCGATGTAACCTGCATAAAGTAGCCAGTCTACATATCTTGACTGTGACTCCTGCTGCAATGTAACCTGCATACAGTAGCCAGTCTACATACCTTTACTGTGACTCCTGCTGCAATGTAACCTGCATACTGTAGCAAGTCTACGTACCTTTACTGTGACTCCTGCTGCGATGTAACCTGCATGCAGTAGCCAGTCTACATATCTTGACTGTGACTCCTGCTGCAATTGTAACCTGAATACAGTAGCCAGTCTACGTACCTTTACTGCGACTCCTGCTGCAATGTAACCTGCATGCAGTAGCCAGTCTACGTACCTTTACTGCGACTCCTGCTGCGATGTAACCTGCATGCAGTAGCCAGTCTACGTACCTTTTCTGCGACTCCTGCTGCGATGTAACCTGCATGCAGTAGTCAGTCTACATATCTTGACTGCGACTCCTGCTGCGATGTAACCTGCATACAGTAGCCAGTCTACGTACCTTTACTGCGACTCCTGCTGCGATGTAACCTGCATGCAGTAGCCAGTCTACGTACCTTTACTGTGACTCCTGCTGCGATGTAACCTGCATACAGTAGCCAGTCTACATACCTTTACTGTGACTCCTGCTGCGATGTAACCTGCATACAGTAGCCAGTCTACGTACCTTTACTGCGACTCCTGCTGCGATGTAACCTGCATACAGTAGCCAGTCTACGTACCTTTATTGCGACTCCTGCTGCGATGTAACCTGCATACAGTAGTCAGTCTACGTACCTTTACTGCGACTCCTGCTGCGATGTAACCTGCATACAGTAGCCAGTCTACGTACCTTTACTGTGACTCCTGCTGCGATGTAACCTGTATGCAGTAGTCAGTCTACATATCTTGACTGCGACTCCTGCTGCGATGTAACCTGCATGCAGTAGCCAGTCTACGTACCTTTACTGCGACTCCTGCTGCGATGTAACCTGCATGCAGTAGCCAGTCTACGTACCTTTACTGCGACTCCTGCTGCGATGTAACCTGCATACAGTAGCCAGTCTACGTACCTTTACTGTGACTCCTGCTGCGATGTAACCTGTATGCAGTAGTCAGTCTACATATCTTGACTGCGACTCCTGCTGCGATGTAACCTGCATGCAGTAGCCAGTCTACGTACCTTTACTGCGACTCCTGCTGCGATGTAACCTGCATGCAGTAGCCAGTCTACGTACCTTTACTGCGACTCCTGCTGCGATGTAACCTGCATACAGTAGCCAGTCTACGTACCTTTACTGCGACTCCTGCTGCGATGTAACCTGCATGCAGTAGCCAGTCTACGTACCTTTACTGCGACTCCTGCTGCGATGTAACCTGCATACAGTAGCCAGTCTACGTACCTTTACTGCGACTCCTGCTGCGATGTAACCTGCATACAGTAGCCAGTCTACGTACCTTTACTGCGACTCCTGCTGCGATGTAACCTGCATACAGTAGCCAGTCTACGTACCTTTACTGCGACTCCTGCTGCGATGTAACCTGCATACAGTAGCCAGTCTACGTACCTTTACTGCGACTCCTGCTGCGATGTAACCTGCATCCAGTAGCCAGTCTACGTACCTTTACTGCGACTCCTGCTGCGATGTAACCTGCATGCAGTAGCCAGTCTACGTACCTTTACTGCGACTCCTGCTGCGATGTAACCTGCATGCAGTAGCCAGTCTACGTACCTTTACTGCGACTCCTGCTGCGATGTAACCTGCATGCAGTAGTCAGTCTACGTACCTTTACTGGGACTGAGCTTCTTGTTGATAATCAATCACAATTCCTCTATAAGTAATGCAGATTTGCATTGCATTTGGGGCTGCGTATTATACCCGGCATTCAATGTAAGATCGACACAGAGCTGGAAACCAGCGTTCCAAGAAAATGGTTGTCAATTGCAGGAGTGTTCACATTCTCCAAACCAGAAGTAGAGTGAACCAGTCAGTGGAGATTGGGAAATGGCATTAACCCCATTATCTTTTCTTTTCAGATTCTGCAACTAATAGTGTCGGAGCAGAAGCCTCTTCTTCATCATCATCTATATCATGTGACCAAGGGGCAGATAAGCTGGATGACACAGATGGCGCTACTGGTGGTGTTGTGTTGGCGCCCCCTATTGAGGACAAGGTGTTTACCCTGTGTTTGATTCATGGAGGCATGGACACAGAGGGAGAAGTGTTCGATGACCTTCTAGTCATAAACCTCGACTCTCCAGCACAGCCACAGTGACCATGTTAGAATTAGGAACATTAACTTAACAATTTGTTCAAATCAGGACTTGTTGCACTGAAGGAACAAATCTGTAATTACCATAAACTCATTAATGAAATGGTATAAGAAAACTGAAGGAAAAATATATTTTATGTTCATAGAAAAGGAATTTAAACAAGCATTTTAAGTTTGTCTCAAAGTTTTGTTGCTTCATTTTTAAAATCTTAATGTTTTCTTTTTATGCTCTCTCCAAGGGGGGAAACATATAGTCGCCACTTCGTCCATCCGTCCATGCCCAAGTTCTTTTCCGGGCTATTTCTCTACAACCTCTGATTGGAATTTTATGAAACTTGCTAGGATGCATCACTACCAAGTGCAGATGCGCATATTGTCTTTGTGTTCCAGTTCGATGACTTTTCACAGAGTATTGTCCCTTTGATTTTCACTTGGGGAGCATCCATTGGTTCCACCGATATTTTCTTGTATTCTTTTTATCTTTATATATATACATGTAATTTCTATGCAAAGTTTCATGAAAATATCATTCAAAAATGCTGCAGAAGAAAAAATGACATTAGTTAAAATTGTTTGGATATAATAGGATTTACTATTAAAAGATTTCATTGTGAAAAATTGTGTTTATATGGCATCCAGTTTAAGAAATTGAGTTTTAAAAAAACTGATTTCCTTCATCCAGTGTCAGTTCCTAGAACAGCCATCTATGACATGTTCAGCATACAATATGTGGTCTTACAGACTGTTACATTTTATAATTCTGTGGCCTATAGTTAAACTAGAAGAATGTTTTTTCTCCACTGTTAAAATCATTGTGTGAATGTATTTTAAACAGCAAAATTATGAATGGTTTTCAGCCATATAATAAAATTTATTGATTTCGGTAAACTACAAATTGTATTTAACTTACGAACACTGATATTAGTATGCTCACTCTTGGCTTTGACCCTTTCACAAGCTTGAATACAACTGTATTTAAACATTTGATAAAGCACTTAGCAATTTATTGAAAAATAATTACTCTATATGTTTTACAAGCAAGAAATTACTTGTGGTTTTCAGTTCAGATTGAAAATTCAGCCTCGGGATAACTCTATTTAACAATCATGTGTTACATCCAAAACAGTTATCCCTTAGGTCAGAATTTTTAATTTCTATCCAAACCATAAACCCACAAAAGATTCTTATAGTCTACATCATGTCATAAAGGCAGCGAATATTGCTTGCTTCCATGAATTTGACAAATTCCGTTTTGTCAATCTGGCCATCAAAATTGTTGTACTATATCTGCAGTATGATCTTTCCAACAACAAGACAGGAGTTCATAGAAGCAGTCTTGGTATTACTTCTTTATAACCAGCTATTATGGCAGTATTCTTTTGTCTGTCTCCTTGTTGAAAGTTGCCATTCAAGTGTATGCTCACATTTCATGTTTTCTGTTTATCAATAGACTTGTATAACTTTTGTATATGCAATTTTCTGTCTAGACCCTTTACTCCATAGATACGCGTTTTCCCGCACCAATCACAGAAGGCCTTTGAAAACAGTGCAGGAAGAGTTCAGATTGCTCGTTTTCCACTCTGTCAGTTAATATAAACAGAATTCACCCAATAATTCAAAAGCATTCTATATAAGGTGTCCAAAGGCGTCTATATAAGGTGTCCAAAGGCGTCTATATTAGAGGTGTCCAGAGGCGTCTATATTAGAGGTGTCCAGAGGCGTCCATATTAGAGGTGTCCAGAGGCGTCCATATTAGAGGTGTCCAGAGGCGTCCATATTAGAGGTGTCCAGAGGTGTCCAGAGGCGTCCATATTAGAGGTGTCCAGAGGCGTCCATATTAGAGGTGTCCAGAGGCGTCCATATTAGAGGTGTCCAGAGGCGTCCATATTAGAGGTGTCCAGAGGCGTCCATATTAGAGGTGTCCAGAGGCGTCCATATTAGAGGTGTCCAGAGGCGTCCATATTAGAGGTGTCCAGAGGCGTCCATATTAGAGGTGTCCAAAGGCGTCTATATGAAGTAAAGGGCTAAACAAAAATTGATGTACAATAGACTAGTATCCAGAAGAAATGTAGAAGGAATAGACATTATCTTTTCCTTTAATATTATATTTTTAGGTTACCATTGATAACCTATTACCTGTTTAAAATGACTTCCAAACATAATTTCTCCTCATCTAACACTAATATCATATGTTCATAATGCCTTGCGCTTTCTTTAAGATGGCTTAGTTCGAATCCCCACCCGGCAACAGTCTCTGTGATGATTGATGTACGACATTGTGTCTCATTATCATTCGTCTCTCACCACTGATACAAGTGGGAAAGTTATCAGTTTCTTGCGGAGATGGGGTGTGCTTGAGAACTGGTTAACCTTTCAGGAAACATTGGTTAGGTTAACTGATCATCTGTTAGCCTCGATGGCATAAAAAAGACGCTAAATACTCAATCAATAAATCATTTGATAGCATATAGGGAAAAAATCAAAAGAAAAATTAATTTAGTAACAAGTACCAATTTAAATTAAGTTCTTTTAAAGTACATTTTAAAAAATACAAAATTTCTTGTAAAACTTTCTCATCCTCATTTTATTAAGCTATAAGTCGGGTACGGTTAGCTCAGACAGTGGCGATTACAGTTTGCTCAGATGGTGGCGCATCTGAATTCAGGATCGTAAGTTAAAAAATCCTCGCCAGGCCACTGTCTCCATGATGATTTATATATACAACATTGTGTCTCATTGTTATTCTTCTGTCACTGCTGATTCAAGTGAGAAAGGAGAAAGTTATCAGTTGATTGGTGTGCTTAAATACTGATTAACCTTCCAGGTTCCCAGGAATGGTTAACTGATCATCTTGTAGCACTCGATGACATAAAAATGATGCTAAATATTGAGATAAATTAAGCTATGAACGTGCAATTGAAAACGTCCATATTTCAATATTTTATTTTATTACATGATGATGTTAATTACCGGTATACATCTTTTATAAATCTCTGCCAAAATTGTTTTTTACCCTCCCCACACTGATTCAGATATTTCATACAATTTATTTTGTTGATATTTGGTAATATTTATATAATGACTGTTGTAATAAATCGAATGTACTATTAAAGCTATGAATGTGCGTATTCGATAGACTGTGCTATTGAAAAACCAAAATCTCAAATTTTCTGTGTTTACTAAGATGAGTGTTAGACTGCTATTGAAAAACCAAAATCTCAAATTTTCGGTGTTTACTAAGATGAGTGTTCGTCTGCTATTGAAAAACCAAAATCTCAGATTGTCTGTGTTTACTTAGACGAGTGTAAAATGTATGTGTGTAAAGTTTTTGAGTGTTTGTGTTTACTTAGACGAGTGTAAAATGTATGTGTGTAAAGTTTTTTAGTGTTTGTGTTTACTTAGACGAGTGTAAAATGTATGTGTGTAAAGTTTTTTGAGTGTTTGTGTTTACTTCCATGAGTGTAAAATGTATGTGTGTAAAGTTTTTGAGTGTTTGTGTTTACTTAGACGAGTGTAAAATGTATGTGTGTAAAGTTTTTGAGTGTTTGTGTTTACTTAGACGAGTGTAAAATGTATGTGTGTAAAGTTTTTTGAGTGTTTGTGTTTACTTCCATGAGTGTAAAATGTATGTGTGTAAAGTTTTTTGAGTGTTTGTGTTTACTTCCATGAGTGTAAAATGTATGTGTGTAAAGTTTTTGAGTGTTTGTGTTTACTTAGACGAGTGTAAAATGTATGTGTGTAAAGTTTTTTAGTGTTTGTGTTTACTTCCATGAGTGTAAAATGTATGTGTGTAAAGTTTTTGAGTGTTTGTGTTTACTTAGAGGAGTGTAAAATGTATGTGTGTAAAATTTTTGAGTGTTTGTGTTTACTTAGACATGTGTAAAATGTATGTGTGTAAAGTTTTTGAGTGTTTGTGTTTACTTAGACGAGTGTAAAATGTATGTGTGTAAAGTTTTTGAGTGTTTGTGTTTACTTCCATGAGTGTAAAATGTATGTGTGTAAAGTTTTTGAGTGTTTGTGTTTACTTAGACATGTGTAAAATGTATGTGTGTAAAGTTTTTGAGTGTTTGTGTTTACTTAGACGAGTGTAAAATGTATGTGTGTAAAGTTTTTGAGTGTTTGTGTTTACTTCCATGAGTGTAAAATGTATGTGTGTAAAGTTTTTGAGTGTTTGTGTTTACTTCCATGAGTGTAAAATGTATGTGTGTAAAGTTTTTGAGTGTTTGTGTTTACTTAGACGAGTGTAAAATGTATGTGTGTAAAGTTTTTGAGTGTTTGTGTTTACTTAGACGAGTGTAAAATGTATGTGTGTAAAGTTTTTTGAGTGTTTGTGTTTACTTCCATGAGTGTAAAATGTATGTGTGTAAAGTTTTTTGAGTGTTTGTGTTTACTTCCATGAGTGTAAAATGTATGTGTGTAAAGTTTTTGAGTGTTTGTGTTTACTTAGACGAGTGTAAAATGTATGTGTGTAAAGTTTTTTAGTGTTTGTGTTTACTTCCATGAGTGTAAAATGTATGTGTGTAAAGTTTTTGAGTGTTTGTGTTTACTTAGAGGAGTGTAAAATGTATGTGTGTAAAATTTTTGAGTGTTTGTGTTTACTTAGACATGTGTAAAATGTATGTGTGTAAAGTTTTTGAGTGTTTGTGTTTACTTAGACGAGTGTAAAATGTATGTGTTAAGTTTTTTGAGTGTTTGTATTTACTTAGACGAGTGTAAAATGTATGTGTGTAAAGTTTTTGAGTGTTTGTGTTTACTTAGACGAGTGCAAAATGTATGTGTGTAAAGTTTTTTGAGTGTTTGTATTTACTTAGATGAGTGTAAAATGTTTTTGTTAGTTTAAGTTTGTTTTTGCTTGACCACTGCAAGTATTTGTAAATGTATCAAAATGGCTTTTGACATGGCATGGCAGCACTGATATTTACCACATTAAAATTTAAAAGAAGCATTTATTGAGGAGGGAGATTTATAAAACAATATTTTTTTTTGAGAAGGGAGTTTTTCTTTTCTTGCATACCAGATAAGGATACCAGCATCTTTACCAGGGCTAGATATTTCTGTCTTGCATACCAGATAGGGATACCAGCATCTTTACCGGGGCTAGATATTTCTGTCTTGCATACCAGATAAGGATACCAGCATCTTTGACGGGGCTAGATATTTCTTTCTTGCATACCAGATAAGGATACCAGCATCTTTACCGAGGCTAGATATTTCTTTCTTGCATACCAGATAACTGTTTATTATAGTAACTCAGTAGTCTCGTTCCCACCAAAACAGTTATCCCTCAGAACAAAATATTCTATCCAAACTTCATATCCATGTAAGATTCTTATGTTCTAAATATAACACATAAAATACCAGTAAGCTATTTAAGATATTTATAAAACTTGATTTCGCTTAAAATGCACATTTATAAATTATATAGTTAAAAAAAAAAAATGTAATTTTTGGAAAGAGTGCTGTCTCCCGGGGTGGTATGCACCAACCATTCTTAAGAATATTCTCTGCCTTGAACTCAAGAATGAATTTTGAAAAACACACTAAGTGACCAGTTTTTGAGGTCAGAATTTGTAAGCATGTAGGTACACCTAATATGTTGTCTAATACACTCACAAGTATTCCATCTGTCATGGTAAACTAGATATATAAGGTTGAAATTTGGATTTTCAAGCTTAAGTATAAGACTGTTATCAAGAATGGTTGGTGATTACAACCCCTGATTGTTTAACTACAGATATATGTATCAGTTGATTTTAGTGTATGTTGATTTGTGCTTGTGCTACATGTATAAAGAAAAATTCAAAATTAAAATGCATTTTAGCTTTGTCCTGCTTCCAAAATGTGTTCTAGATTTTGAATTATGGCTAATGCCACAATATCAGGCCTGTAAGTTTGATATTATTAAATTACCTGAGAGTTGCTTGAATATGCCAAAGTTCATGGGGGTCAATGATTTAATAAATGTAAACAGCCTGATGTTTGAATAAACTTAATGTGATAATGCATAGGTGCGTAACCAAGCAGTAGCCTGAAAGGCTTCAACATCAATTTTGATAGTGTGCCTTTTCTAAAAAGAGAAACAAGAGTGAATAAAAAAGGAAGTTGTTTATCGTTTTCTACTTTGAAAAAAAAGCACATGTGTGCAGCGTTTATATCTTTCAACTGTTCACATATTATAAGACCTTGTAAACTGGAATACGACAACCATGGAATATGACTTTTGAACACTCTTGTTAACTTAAATTTTAAAAATTATATCACCAGAGACCCACCCCCCACCCACCACACATACACACTTACCCCACCTTTAAAGTATTCTATATACTCTTTTTATTTCCACCGATATGTGATATATGAAGCCCAACCATATACATGAGTTATGCCCCTTCATGTGTAAAGGGAGAATATTGGCAAACTTACACATTAAAGCTGCAAATGGAGATTTTCTCTATGTTATACACATAAAATAATGTGTGCATCGATTCAGTTTCATAATGGACCTAAGTGTAATAAAATTAACACTTTTCAAAATTTTGATAATACTGTATTGCGAGACGCTAAAAAGTACTGTCAATATTTACATTTATTTCCGTAAACATTCCAAACATAGCTTTGTATTTCCAAAAATATTTGTGCACGCACCTGATCAGACGTAAACAGTTTACGATGGTTGATCGGAATACAGAAAGCAGTTCATTTAAAATGGAAAGGTAAACTATTTAAATGATTTAGCTTCTGAAAATCAAGGCATATTATAAAGAGGCAATATATAATTAATTATATCCCTTGCATTCTTAAATACGTCAGTTTTATGCATTTCTTTGTATTTGTAATGTTTATTTATGACATCATATTGAGACTTAAATGCCAATATACTCCCTTAAGGCATTTGCACACATACAGGGGTATTTTAATTTCAAATTTGCATCATGTAATTTTAAAAAAATAGGGTCACATGAAAATCAAAATTATTTGGTTTAACATTTATCTTTTCAAATTTGCGAACATACAAACCACTATAAGTATAAATATGAATTAGAATGGAAGATATTTTGCAACCTTCATTAGTTTTTGCAGTGGCATAATATTAATACCAATATATGACACTAAATTCCAACATTTCTGACAAATTATTTTGTTCATTCCTTTCATGCCTAGCATTAATATATATATCTATTATGTATAATGACTGCTTCATTTTGTTACGACAGTTTGCATTTTTAATAAAGTATTATTTGTAACTTTGTTTTCTCTGCGTGTTTTATATGCATTACCATGCACACTGTTTTCTTCGCGTGTTTTATATGCATTACCATGCACACTGTTTTCTCCACATGTTTTATATGCATTACAATGCACACCGTTTTCTCCGCGTGTTTTATATGCATTACCATGCACACCCAAATAAACATTTGAGTCTTGATTTAGGGTGCACCATGGCTGAGTGGTGCCATCTCAAGATCACTTACCTCTCACCACTAAGGTCATAGGTTCGAGTTCTGCTCGCTTCAAAAACTTTATGTGGGAAAGTTTCCAGTTACTTGCGGAAGGACGGTGGTTTTATTCAGTCTGAGGACTTCCTCCACCAGTAAACTGGATAATTATGCCATTGCAAATATAACCAGAAATGTGTTGAAAATGGCGTGACCCCATTCAAAAATAAAACAAAATGATTCTGATTCTTTGGTATACAGCCCGTGTGGTTCTGGCTAAGGATAGAATCACTGTCGATCTCTGCAGAGGGTGAGGAATCCTCCGAATGAGTGTCGTGTTCATTTTATCATTTTTTGTCAAGTTCATTATTGTGGTTAAATTACCAACTCCTGTATGGTTTCAGGGAGCAATATGCGTGATGGCAAATATGGATTACTTCGGCTCGTCAACATCGTAAAAAGCGACAATTTGAGTAATGCAATAGCATTTGCTGAAACTGCAGTTCTGCAGGTATCAAGGTTCTAGATTCATTCTGCATATTCATTTGTTGATCTTTTTTAGCTCTACTGGCCAAAGGCCAGAAGTGCTTATGCGATGGCGCGTTGTCTGTCATCCATCGTCTGTCGTCTGTTAGCAGCACTTTCTCTGAAACCACTAGGCCAATTAAACTGAAACTTCACATGCATGTTTCTGTTGCATAGGAGACTATACAGAAGATTTTTTTTCGATCTGAAATTCAAGATGGCAACCGTTACTAAAAATAGTCCAAAACTTAAAAAATCTTCTTCTCATGAACGGCCCAACAACTAAGATATTGTTAGATTTGTTCAAATGGTGTCCCTAGGGGTAAATATGACCCCGCCCCAAGGGTTCAATTAGGGGACACATGTCATAATATTTTATTTTTTTTTTTTTTTAAATTGAAATGATTTTGCCTATATCTTCACAGAAGCATTGTTTGGTGAAGGAGGTTCAGATTTGTAAAAATGAATGGGCTCCACTGTCTAAAGGGGTCAGGAGGGGCCCCAAAAGGGTAAAAATTCAGAATTACTAAAATCGTTTTCTTGAGAACCGGTATGTCAGATTTGTTCATATTTGGCATAAATTATCCCTATGTGTAGGGGTTTGATTGCAGATAAGAATTAAGGGGCTAAAATTTATAGGGGCCCTGTAAGGGGACTTAGAATTTTACATAGGGATACTATGGGAAAACAGAAAATTCTCTTTTTCTTTCATTTATTCTGAAACCACTAGGCCAATTAAACTGAAACTTCACATGCATATTTCTGTTGCATAGGGGATTATACAGAAGATATTTTTTTTTCGATCTGAAATTCAAGATGGCCGCCATTACTAAAAATAGTCCAAAACTTAAAAAATCTTCTTCTCATGAACGGCCTAACAGATTTTCAAAATGTTTATGTAGTAATGATGACCAACTATAGTATTGTTAGATTTGTTCAAATGGTGTCCCTAGGGTTAAATATGACCCCGCCCCAAGGGTTCAATTAGGGGACACATGTCATTATAATATTTTATTTTTTTTTTTTTTAAATTGAAATGATTTTACCTATATCTTCACAGAAGCATTGTTTGGTGAAGGAGGTTCAGATTTGTAAAAATGAATGAGTTCCACTGTCTAAAGGGGTCAGGAGGGGCCCCAAAAAGGTAAAAATTCAGAATTACTAAAATCGTTTTCTTGAGAACCGGTATGTCAGATTTGTTCATATTTGGCATAAATTATCCCTATGTGTAGGGGTTTGATTGCAGATAAGAATTAATGGGCTAACAATTATAGGGGCCCTGTAAGGGGACTTAGAATTTTACATAGGGATACTATGGGAAAACAGAAAATTCTTTTTTTCTTTCATCCTTTCTGAAACCACTAGGCCAATTAAACTGAAACTTCACATGCTTGTTTCTGTTGCATAGGAGACAATACACAAGATTTTTTTTTCGATCTGAAATTCAAGATGGCCGCCATTACTAAAAATAGTCCAAAACTTAAAATCTTCTTCTCTTGAACGGCCCAATATATTTTCAAAATGTTTATGTAGTAATGATGACCAACTACAGAATTGTTAGATTTGTTCAAATGGTGTCCCTAGGGTTAAAAATGACCCCGCACCGAGGGTTCATGAGTCAGTAGAGCGTCCTCAGGCCCTCTTGGGCCTCTTGTTTTTAAAATATGTTAATTTTGCTACCAATGTTCGTTCTTAACACAGTCTCTGCCCTTAATTTCAATTCTGAAAATGTCATGTAAAACTACAAAGCCTGCGCGAGCTTTGCTTAGAAACGGCATTAGCAAAGGCTTTCAAACATCAATCATCTTACATAAACTCCCTTTTGGTTTCCTAATTAATATTTTACTTAATGAACAGTTTTATAAAATATATCCTTATATTAACAAGAGGCCAGTGACAATATCCAAGGATGGTAATATAATGGGGGAAAAATGGTGTTTGCTAATGCTAAATTTTCACTACAAACAAGAGGCCCAAGAGGGCCTGAGGATGCTCTACTGACTCATAGTTGCCATAGCACATTTTGAAATTCTACTTACAATAGAAACATCGGGGCGGGGTCATTTTTAACCCTAGAGACACCATTTCAACAAATCTAACAAAACTATAGTTGGTCATCATTACTACATAAACATTTTGAAAATCTGTTGGAATGTTCATGAGAAGAAGACTTTTTAAGTTTTGGACTATTTTTAGTAATGGTGGCCATCTTGAATTTTAGATAAAAAAATAAATCTTTTGTTTAGTCTCCCATGCAATAAAAACATGCATGTGAAGTTTCAGTTTAATTGGCCTAGTGGTTTCATAATAAATGAAAAAAAGAGAATTTTCTGTTTTCCAATTGTATCTCTATGTAAAATTCTAAGTCCCCTTACAGTGCCCTTATATATCTTAACCCTTAAATTCTTATCTGCAATCAAACCCCTACACTTAGGGATAATTTATATCAAATATGTACAAATCTGACATACCGGTTCTTAAGAAAACAATTTTACTAATTCCCAATTTGTACCCTTTTGGGCCCCTCCTGACCCCTTAAGATATAGGAACCCAGTTATATTTTACAAATCTAAACCGCCTTTACCTAACAATGCTTTAGTGAAGATATAGGCAAAATTATTTCCATTTAAAGAAAAAAAATATATATATATTATATTGACATGTGTCCCCTTATTGAACTCTCGGGGCAGGGTCATTTTTTACCCTAGGGACACCATTTGAACAAATCTGACAGAACTATAGTTGGTCATCATTACTACATAAACATTTAGAAAATCTGTTGGGACGTTCATGAGAAGAAGATTTTTTAGGTTTTGGATTATTTTTAGTAATGGCGGCCATCTTGAATTTCAGATCGAAAAAAAATCTTCTGTATAGTTTCCTATGCAATAGAAACACCCATGTGAAGTTTCAGTCTAATTGGCCTAGTGGTTTAAGAACAGATGAAAGAAAAAGAGAATTTTCTGTTTTCCCATAGTATCCCTATGTAAAATTCTAAGTCCCCTTACAGGGCCCCTATAAATTTTACCCCTAAATTCTTATCTGCAATCAAACCCCTACACATAGGTATACTTTATATCAAATATGAACAAATCTGATATACCGGTTCTTAAGAAAACAAATTTAGTATTTCCCAATTTTTACCCTTTTGGGGCCCCTCCTGACCCCTTAAGACAGTGGAACCCAGGCATTTTTACAAATCTGAACCTCCTTCACTAAACAATGCTTCTGTGAACATATAGGTAATATCATTTCCATTTAAAAAAAAAAGAAATAAAAAATATTATAATGACATGTGTCCCCTAATTGAACCCTCGGAGCGGGGTCATATTTAACCCTAGGGATACCATTTGAACAAATTTAACAAAACTATAGTTGGTCATCATTAATACATAAACATTTTGAAAATCTGTTGTGCCGTTCATGAGAAGAAGATTTTTAAGTTTTGGACTATTTTTAGTAACAGCGGCCATCTTGAATTTCAGATCGAAAATAAAAATCTTCTGTGTAGTCTCCTATGTAATAGAAACACCCGTATGAAGTTTCAGTTTAATTGGCCCAGTGGTTTCAGAGAAAGTGCTGCTAACAGACGACAGACGACAGACGTCAGACGACAGACGACAGACGACGGACGACAGACAACGCGCCATCGTATAAGCACTTCTAGCCTTTGGCCAGTAGAGTTAACAATCAGATTATTTACTATGTAATCGTTAATGTTCATTAAGTAAAAAATAACAATTAAAGGAAACCAAAAGGGACCGACCGCCAGTGACCGACAGGGAAACCAAAAGGGAGCCACTGCAGTGAGCGACTGGAGTTTCTTAATTGTTATATTTTAACTTTATGGAAACTAACTGGCCTAATGTTAAACGTCATTTGACTGACAGTTTATGTAACTCTGGGCGGAGCTACGATTAAAGCCGAGGTGACTGATACTTGTAAGCCCATCCGTTACTAACATATATGGCACAAAAACACAAAAGTTTCCACATGGTAGGACATATCTAGTTACTAAGGCTGTTTCTAAGCATAGCTCATGCCGGCTTTGTAGTTTGAACACGATTCGTTTCCTTTGTGTTTTTTTTTCGGTTTTTGTGGGGTGTTTGGTGCATTCTGTTGGAAATACCAGAAACATAATACATTTTCAAAAATTGACAATACAACTTTAATGACGATGTCACAAAGGTGCTAGCCAACAAATACCAAATTGTTCAGAAAAAAACATAAAGATATTACTTATTATAACAACCCTTCATGAATTACCAGCATTTCTGAACTTGTTTATTTTGAGCAGACTGAACACGCTAGTTCCCTGTGGTTGAAATACGGAAGACACACGAGTGTTCCGCATATTCCTTCCACCAAATACAACAGGTTTCCATCGTTATTAGCCGCTCCCCTGACTATAAACTCTGTATCTGCATCCACACAGACGTAATCCGAGGGAGAACCACCGACGTAACCTGCCATGAGATAACCGGTGTACTCCAGATTCCACCCTGGATAACAATTTGTCCGTGCTGGGATCATCAGCGACACACCTGGAGCTTTGCACACGGCGCATCTTCATCCTGGGTATTTTTTTCAAAATAGCAGCCATATTGAAATCGAATTCGCTTCCGTGAATATGACTTTTACTATTATCCTCATCGTCATACTTTGCCCACGTGGGATCATCAGGGAGGCACAGGTGGTTGGCTCCATTTCCATTTTCATGATAATGCTATCCTGCAGCGTAACCTTGAATATATGTGCATACTCTAATTAAATATTACTTTTGATCGTTTTACTTGAACATGACTTGATGTCACTTATTTCAATGAGATCCTCCCAGGGGGGGGGGGGGGTCCCTATTCTCTGGATCTCTTAAAGTAATGCCTATTGTTCCCCAGATCTCCAAAAGTATTTGCCAAAGTTCCTCAAAAGTATTTTGTCCATGTTCCCCAAATCTCTAAAAGTATTTCCACTGTTCCCTAGATCTCCAAAAGTTTTAAACATAGTTCCCTGAAAGTACCAAATAGTGTTTGTTTCTTTACGTATAACATCAACTTTAATCTTCTCTGTTATTATTTACAAATCATCATAATAAGCAAAATCCATGTACTGTCTTCTTTTCCTTGTTTAAACTATTTATGGTCTATGGCTTGAACTTTCAGAGAAAACGGTGTTTTTTAAGTTTCCTTGAAAATGTGCTTGTAAGCCCTGTGGCAGGGAGTATTTGTGGTTCAATCACGCTGGTTCAAGAACTTCAAGAGTTTGTGGTTATACAAAATTAATGCTGTGTGAGTTTGGATAAGTGCGGGGGATACAGCTTCTACAAGAAAAAGGTTAACGAATGGACAACGGACAATTTACCACGACATAAGCCCTGCTGGCCTTTGGTAAGTAGAGCCAAAGAAGATATCGATGGAAGAACAGAAGAGACAAAAAAAAATGAACAGCTGAACGGTTAATTTACAAAAGGCAGTAAATACACATAAATAATTGACTTTATTGTGTAAACACAATCTAATAACAAAAAAATTAGATGCCAGGCGATATTGAACACCAGTCCTTACGACCCGAAATCGATGATATTAACCACTCCACTATTCTGCCTTTAAGCATCAGTACTGTAAATATATCTTTGCTCGGAATTACCATCCAAAATTTATTTCGGGTACATACGATTATGGGATGAAGTTGTGCAGGGGCCCAGACTAACACGTAAGAAACCGCCAAAGCTGTCAGAAGCTGTTTCAAGCAGTCGACATCTCATTTAAAAAGTAAATTATGATCAAGTATAAAAATTATACATAAAATCAGTGACTTAATTACAGAGACTGGCAGGCTAATAGCAATATAATGTCCACGACACTTTTAGTATTTCTATAATAACTCTTCGAATCTTTGTCTGAATTTAACCATTTTGATGTCAAAGTAAAGCTGATAAAAATGATGACCAATTCCAATTATCAATTATTTAATATTTTTCTTCTGGAATATTATTATGGATTGAAATCGAAATATGTTTTCACGAAAAAAAAAATTTAAACAAAAAACGGTAGTCTTGATTTGTACGTTAAAACAAAACAATAAAAATAGAAATATTAGGTAAAAAGTTGAAGCAGTAAGTTTTCCATCGGTGGCGAAAGTTTCATATTGATATTAATTGAAGTTGTTTTTTTCTTATTTCAAAAATGGGCTAGAAAAGAGAAAATAATCACACAAAAAAACTTTAAGCGTAAAATTCTTCATTTCCATAAATTTAAAAAAGAAAAAGTTAATCTCCAAAATCAAGCCCTTTCTTTTGATACCATAATCACAAAAATATGTTGATTCTGGAGGATGTGTGTTTCCATGATTTAGAAAACGCCACGTCTAGTGGTAAAGCACCGAACCCGTGATCGGAGGGTCGTAGGTATTTCAATCCTTTGCTACGACTGTGTGGTGTCCTTGAGCAAGACACTTTTTCCACATATGCTTAGTACTGGTTATACCCAGGAAGACTTCGAGCGTGATTTGTCTCATTCGTAAGAACTTGTTTCACAATCGAAGTAAAATAAATAAGTTCAAACTAAACTAGAAAAAAAAAATGTGCCACCTGAAATTTAGACAAGTGCCTCCAGTTGCCTATCTCTGTTTATATGTCTCTGATAAAATTAATCAAATTAGGTACTTTTTTCATTAAGGACAATATCCCTAGATCTCTAAAATTAGGCCTTTGATCCCTGGATCTCTGAAGGTAATGGCCAATGTTCCTCAGATCTCTGAAAATAAATGGCCATGTTCTCCAGATCTCCATAACCCCAGGAGGGCCTCTTCAATACCCTCTCCCCTAAAATGCCAATTTCCGTCTCATTTTTCATTCAGGTGAACATTGGTAAATTGTTCTCTCTTGTTATACATCAAATATATGCACTTACGAATTTAACAGGTAGTGTTCATATAGTAGTGACCTGCATCAAGGACTAATACAAAGAAGGATAAGAAACTTGCATCTCCTGACTAAAAGTTTATTAATAGCACCAACAGGATTAATAATTTGGGAAATTTTAAAAACTAACCATTCAAAATTCACAAGCAACTGATTTCTTGCACATGGAAGAAACGATGTATGTAGACTTAAATCTTTGTGATGGTTTTGGTCATGCAAAATGATCTTAACTATTGCAGTTTGATGTTAAATTTCATTTAACTTAATTTAAGTGCCGTTCGCCACAATGTGCTTCCCTAGATAGCGTCATTATCTCCGATTGATGTGTGTGCTTAGCCACCTCGCTAACCTATTTTGGTTAGTTATTATAACGCGAGGACTATTTTAATATAGATCTGCTCGTAAATTGCCTTTCCATATTTCATCGAAATAAAGTTGAAACAAGAAAATATCGGTGGAACCGATGGATGCTCCCCAAGTGAGTGTTTGACTCTGTACCATATTTCCCTTAGTGCTGATGGCTACTTGGTTGAAAAAAACCAAACTGCATAGCAGGAGCAATATGTGGCTCTTCACTTGACAGAACTCATTCGCAAATCATTGAACTGGAAGAAAATGACAATATGTGCATATCCTAGTTAGTTTTACAAAATTAAAACCAGAGGTTGTAGCGAAATAGCGTCATGAAGACAATATGCACATCTCCACTTGGTAATCATGCATCCTAGCAAGTTTCACCATAACCCCATAAAAATCATCGAACCGGAACACAAAAAATATTATGCGCATGTGCACTTGGTAGTGATGCATCCTAGCAAATTTCATAAAATTCCAAAATTGGGTTGTAGAGAAATAGCACGGACAATAATTTGGTCACAGACAGAATCAAAGGGCCATAACTTCGTAAAAAATCATCGAACCGGAACACAAAGATATAATGCACATCTGCACGTGGTAATGATGCATCCTAACATGTTTCATAAAATTCCAACGAGAGGTTGTAGAGAAATAGCCCGGACAAGAATTTGGTTACAGACTCAATTAAAGGGCCATAACTCCGTGAAAAATCATCGAACCGGAACACAAAGATATTATGCGCATCTCCACTTGGTAGTGATGCATCCTAGCAAGTTTCATAAAATTCCAACACTGGGTTGTAGAGAAATAGCCCGGACAAGAATTTGGTCACAGACAGAATCAAAGGGCCATAACTCCCTGACAAATCATCGAACCGGAACAAAAAGATATAATGCATATCTCCACTTGGTAGTGATGCATCCTAGCAAGTTTCATAAAATTCCAACGAGAGGTTGTAGAGAAATAGCCCGGACAATAATTTGGTCACAGACTCAATTAAAGGGCCATAACTCCATGACAAATCATCGAACCGGAACACAAAGATATTATGTGCATCTCCACTTGGTAGTGATACATCCTAGCAAGTTTCATAAAATTTCAATATTTGGTTGTAGAGAAATAGCCCGAACAAGAATTTGGTCATAGACAGAATCAAAGGGCCATAACTCCCTGAAAAATCATCGAACCGGAACAAAAAGATATTATGCACATCTCCACTTGGTAGTGATGCATCCTAGCAAGTTTCATAAAATTCCAACCAGAGGTTGTATAGAAATAGCCCGGACAAGAATTTGGTGATGCACGGACGGACGGACGCACACACGCACGGACGAAGCGGCGACTATATGCTTCCCCCCTTCGGGTGAGAATAATAAACTTCACCTTAATATTTTGATAAAAATATAGGTTTCTTAATATGACATAGATTTAGTTAAAAAAATTCAACAAACATATAAACTTCGCCCACAGTGGCATAGCTGCCTTTACGCTATAATGACCGGGCTTGCATAAATTTTTGCAAACGCATCATTATATCTCCTGAAAATACCTCCCAGAATGCAGGAAATGCAATCTGAAAGTCTTTTTTTCTGCTGGGGCATGCACCCAGACCCCGCTAGAACCTATTGGGCTTGCACATCATTTTAGGGTCAGCTACGCCATTGGCCCTGTACCTTTTTCGTATTGGAAATAGTGCTGATCGTAACAGGCTGTATATGTAACCGGGGGAATGTGATGGTGTTGAAGTTTTGTTGTTAATGACAGAAGAAACTACTATAATTTTTTTGAGACGTGAGGATTTTGACAATGGGGATTTTAAGGTACTCTCTTAAAAACACATGCACTAGTTTAGAGATGTCCGTTTGAATTTTTTTTGTTATATAATTATATAACCGTAGTAATTTTATTTAAAAAAACAACAACATCAAGTTAAAAATATCATTTGATTATCAGTGCACATGTCCTGTTAACCGAGACGGTAATGCGTCAGAGTATTAACCCTTGGGTCGTGAATTCGAATCCCTACCTGGCACCAGTCTCTGTGATGATTGATTTATGACATTGTGCATCATTGTCATTCTGTCTGTTTCAAACACAAGTTTATATAATTTAATAACTGTGATCATTTTATTTATTTATAGTAATACACTATAAGCAATCTTGATTTGCGTGAAGAGTCATAAAACAACATACACATTTTTCATTTCACAGATAAACAAGAGCAACAACAACATTAGCGGTAATAATCTGTTGATTGATAATAAAATAAACTATATCCAAGTATATTTAAACTTGTAAATAAAATCATTAATTTATTTTATATATTTACACATTAAATTTAATAAAATGATTTTAGCGTTTAAGTAAAATACTAGTTATCCCCTGCCACCGCTCGCAGAGCGGAGCGGGGATATAGAAATGGGCTGCGTCTGTTCGTCATGCGTCGCCTGCTGTACGCACCGCATCTCCTTCACACAACTCTTCCAACATACTGATGACTACATCTTCTTCTTATTATCCCCCGCCACCGCTCGTAGAGCAGAGCAGGGGATATAGAAATGTGCTGCATCTGTCCGTGCGTCCCCTGCTATCTCCTCAGTTGTGATTGCATTTTTAAATAACTTGGCACAAATGTTCACTAGGACAAGACGATGCGTCATGTGACTGACTTAGGTCTGTTCGTCAATGGTCAAGGTCACAGATTCGCCCGTCCATCCGGACCTTATCGTCAGTTATTGGATTTTTAAATAACTCGGCGCAAATGTTTACTAGGACAAATGATGATGTGTCATACGAATGACTTGGGTCTGTTTTTTAAAGGTCAAGGTCACAGCTCCGTCCTTCCACTGCTGTCCGGACCGTATCTTCTTCAGTCGTGATTGGATTTTTAAATAAATTGGCACAAATGCTAACCAGCCCAAGACGATGTGTCATGCGAATAAGTTGAATCTGTTCGAAAAGGGTTTTCTCTGTACCATTGACACTCTGCTCATGGACTTGCACTGCATGTGAAACGTCAGTCTACTCCATATCAATCTCATCAACCAGATATTTTGGAATTCATGGCCCATGTGCTCCATATTCCTACAAGAAATCCTATTCTTCTAGCAGTTACATATAACCCCCCAAATTTAAATAAGAACCTGTTCCTAGTAGAGCTTTCAGAAGTTCTTTCAAAGGTTCCAGAACTGTTTGACATTGTGCTTGGGGTGACTTCAACATTGTCCCTGATGATCCTTCTGTCATATCATTTGCATTTGCCTCATTCAGTGGACTGATCTTCATACAGTGAAACATTTTCAAGGAAGAGCGTTAGACCTGGTCTTTACATCACTATCACTATATGGGTTCTAGTCTGTCTACCCTCTGCCATACACAGACTACTTCCTTACATGCTTCACTCTAACGTAGCCAATACAGTGTGTCAAGTTAAAGAGACAGGTCTGTATCTCAAAGCTCAAGGCTAAATGCCTTCTTGCAATTAAGGCTAAATGCTTTAAATAACAATTTTATATTAACCCTTAAAAGCATAACCCGTGCTTCTTTTATAGAGTATAACTATGCCAATACAAAAGCTAAAATATTTTAGGATGATGTAAGTATTTTTCTAAAGTTGATAATATTTAAATACCACCAAATTAAATTTAAAAACTCAAAATTAGACCAAAATATTTCTTTCATTTTGTTGATGCAATTATAAAAGAGTATATGTAAAGTTTTACTACAAATGTTTTAACTTTCTTTATTACCTCTCTTGTGTCATGTTATCATCAGTCACCATTCCTTGTTTCATTTTATACTACACATCATCATACCAATACCAAAACATGCTTATCAAAACCAGAGACATAATACATTTGGTGTATTATGTCTCTGTCAAAACCAAGGACTGTCTATTTCACGCGTTTCGTTAGTATAGCATAGTATATTAAGTAATAACAAAACCACTGCCTAATATAGTTTCATTAATTACGACAGTTCAAAGTTGTCATGGGTGGATGGTAATTAAAAGGTAATTATACACCCACGCGAGTAGCTAAAGTAGATGACAGGGTGATGGATATTTAGCATTTATTCAGCCCTGTATGTGATGTACCTCTATTCTTCAATTGTCATCATACCCATGTTTACTAAATATGGCGATATATCAGCTTGTTAATTAATGAGAGTTAAGTGCTAATGAGATATTGGGAAGTTGCTATAAAAGTGAAGAGAAAACGAGCGTCTTCGAAGAGAGGGTCAGAGTCTGGGCTGAAGTCAGGTCAGCCGGGCAGGTCGCTCGAGAATGGATTGGGAGGTCACCTTAGAGTCGGAGGGGTTTGAGCAAGAACCTAGGCTGTGTTGTATTTTTGTGTCATACATATATCTGCTTGTGACTTTATATTTTAGTTAGAATGGACTTGTAATAAAATCATCATATTGGAACATTGTGTTTGTGATACCTGCTCCGCTACAAATAAAAAACTTTACATTTTATATATGGCTGTAATTCCAAACGCCGCGCGCACATTAAAAAATTTAAACAACGCTCTGTACGCCTAATCTATGGAGATAACAATACACTAATTTGTTTTGAAAATAAAGATGGCAAAACATGAAAATCACAATTCATACATCGATGGAAATCATCGGTTTACCTTATCTGTGACTAAGACACTTCGTCACATGAAGATGCTGCAATTGATATTCATTTTGAAACATTCATTCCATTGACAAATGAATGCATTTTATTTGTGGTAAAAATCACTATCAACGTAAGAACAGAACTACAGTAAATTTGAATTGAACTGTATGTAACGTTTCTTATTTTGTACGGTATATCTAACAATTTTAATAATCTCCTGGTGAACTTTGCTTGTAAAGGCATTGTACAGTGTATACATGTTGACATTTTAAAGTGGGTTTTTGGTCACCTGTGGGTATTGTTGCTTGTTTGACACTTGTAAAGAGAAATTAAATATATAAAAGAACGACCCAAGTGTTCCAAGTTATATTTATTTTGATACATGTACATAAAAGCATACGTATGGTAAAGGCAATTTTCTTCCATAGGCAAGTTTTTTCTAAGTATTTAAGCACTGAAATTTCTGAAATAATAATTGAAATTAAAAGTATGGGGTAAAATAAGCATTGGTTACTATCAATATCAGTGAACATTGATTGGTTAATATTAAGTGGCAATTTGGTTAAAATGTTCATTTTTTACCCTTAGATATTTAGCTCACCTGAGCAAAGCTCAAGGTGAGCTATTCTGATCGCATGTTGTCCGTCGTCCGTAAACATTTTTTTGTTGTGTGCACTCTAGCACCCGTACTTTTATTGGATCTTCACCAAACTTATATAGTAGTTATATAACCACAATATCTCGGTCAAGTTCTTGAACTGGCCAAATCGAACAATTATTGTCAGAGTTATGGCACTATTTATCTGGAACACTAAACTGATGTCAAAAATAACTTCAAAAATGAAAATTAATTAATTCATAAATGCATGGTGTCCTGTTACACAATTTCCGCAGTTTTGTGTTGTCCTGTTACACATTTTGCGTCCAATTACATCGTACTTGGTGTCTCATTACATCATACTTCCACTTGGCACTAATTGCTAAATATTGAACTAAATAACCAGTTTTACATTTGAAATAATTAAACTAAACCTGGTAATTCATTTAAGTAGACTTAATAGATGCAAGAAACTAATTTGACCATAAATAAATGAATTTATAGTATAGTGTCCAGTGTTACTAACAGTGAAATTTAAAAATCACATTCTTTTATACATAAAGCTAGAAACTGTTAATATTCTTAACGATATAATAACATTAAATGTGTAGTATCCTAATAAAGCATAAAATTTAACAAGTATTAAATATTAAAATAGAGGACACCAAAGGGTTTGTGTTGTAACACAAATTCCCGGACTCCATATTATGGCTAAAATGTCAAATTTTAATTCAGGGAAGATGGTCATGACACAGTTGAGGAGATTTATGTGAAGTTAAGAAACGATCCTTTTGCTAGGAGGGCATTTCCAGCAGTGATGTCTATGTACAGACTGGCACTTCTAATTCCACAGTCAACTGCAGCAGTTGAGAGTGGTTTCTCTTTAATGAATGACATATCAACATCTTTGAGAAGTTTGACACAGAATACTCTGCACTCACTAATGACAATAAGTTACTATGGAGGAGGTGATTCTTTTGACGACACTGTCTATGAAGGTCTTGTTGATGACTTTAAAAACAAGAAGAAAAGGAACATGGAACTTTAAATCTGAACATATGGCACTCAGTGAATCATGAATGGCACTACAGTGTAGATGTGTTTAATGACACTGCTGCAGTGCATTTACTGAACTTGAGAAAATAATTCATTATTGAGATATGTTTCAAACTTTAGTTGAAGTTCTAAATGGAGGAAGATGTTTATCATTATATGACCACTATTTTATTAAACCATTAACTGTTTCTTCTGTTGTATGTCAAAAAATTCCCTAAATTCTGAACGCGAGTGATTTCTTCTCCTAAAAAAAGGTATGGGCCCCTTCCCCTTTTTCAGCGGTCATGCACTGTCTGTGAGCAGCAAATTCTTATTGCACTAAGATTTTACGCTTCTAGAAATTTCTTAGAGGTTATCGGGGATACAATGGGATACCACAAAGGAACAGTTAGTACGCCATATTGAAACATTTTTAGGACATAATATGGCCGTCAGAGGAACAAAAGTGTTATTAAGAGATCTTTTTTTATGAAGAGAGGTTAACCCAACATTGTTGGTTGTATAGACGCAACGCATGTGCGGATACAAGCGCCATCAGAAGACGAGGTGACGTTTGTGAACAGAAAATATCATAGTATCAACATTCAGGCAGAGTGCGACCATGAAAGTTAGTTTCTACGCAGTAAATTTTACTTAACTTATTCACTTATGCAAGTCTTACATAAAATCTATTTCAGTGACTCGTCAAAATGTAATATTGTTTTGAGGTAGTACAATTCAGTGATTCATTTAAAAACGATCCAATATGACTGGAGTTTGATAGAAAGAAAAGAAGACTGCACTAAATGACCAAATGTTAACAGCATTTGCTTCGAAATAAATTGATAGAAAGAAAAGAGGACTGCATTATAAGACCAAATGTTAATAGCATTTGCTTCCAAACGACAATCACTCGTTCTTTTAAATTACCCCACTCACTTAATTTACTATAAATTTACCATTTTTTTCACTGGAATAGGTAGATACAGTACTTGAGCAGCAGGAGAGCAACATGGTTTAGCAGACATTTATATACCTAACAACTTCAATGATGTCATTATTTTTTCTTGTATCCAGCATTTCCTTTGTAAAGGCCGGTTGTCACTATCAAAGTTCCTTTGTCAAAGAAACTATGAAAGTGAAAACCGTTTCAAAAAAATGTAATCAAAGAGCTTTGACTGACTTTGATGAGAAAGAACTCAATCCTATTTTTCGTCAAACTTCGACGAAATCAGCCAATCAGCGTTTAAGGTTCAGTATTGATATTGATGACGTCAAATCAAAAGTAAAATGGCTGGGAAAAACATGTCATGCAAAACAAAATTGTTTTGGAAAACAGAAACTGCGGAGTTCATTCAGCTTGAAAGTAGAAATAGTTTGGAATGTGAAATCGAATGAGTTTCTTTATCCATTCTTAAATAATTCCTGTATTCTTCTTGTTCTGTTTGCAGCTCTTTGAGAAGTATATTATCACAGGAACCTGAAGTTCTATGGTCTAGTAGATATATAAAAAAAAATCTATACAGACTAGAGATCTATAGATACCCTTACAGTAGTTTTCACAAAAAACAATCTGAATAGGTTGTTTCTTTAAGTAATAAATTCCTATACCACAAAAAAAAATATGTTCTGTATATATAATATTATGTTTGTTTGTATTAGTATTATACCATAGGTGTCTCTTTAGAATAGAGACCAGGAATGCAACGCGAAAATCGCATTTCGCTATTACAGATCTTTTACGCCGGAATTGACATGGTAAATCTGTAGCACAGATATTATTGAACCATAATACAACAAAAATTTAAATTTACAATGTATATAGTTGTGTTTTTCAGTAATTTTTATCATCCAGCCGTACTTCTAGTTTGTGCAGAGATCCATGTCGTGGCGTCACATCCGCGAATTGAAGTGGCAGACGCGAACAGAATTTAAATATTTACAACATTTTTTTAAACATCTTAAAAAACTACAAAACGGCCAGTAGTTATATTTTTATTTAATATGAAAGATAATGACATAAAACGGGTAACACTAAATAGCGAGAAGGACTTTTTTAAGAAAAGGACAGAAAGGGAGATTTCTTTAAGAAAAGGAGCGATTAAATCAACATTTCTTAATTATTTTGCATAAATTTGTTATTTTATTGAAAAGAACATTAAATAAATAGCCGTGCGCATTTTTAGAAAATTTCATTGACAAATAAATGTTTTATTACCAAAATGAAATCATCCATGTATAGAAATGGGGAATTGGTTTTAAGAAAAGGACTTTTTTTTTAAGAAAAGGAGCGATTAAATCAGCATTTCTTTATTATATTGCATAGATTTATTAATTTATTGAAAAGAACATTAAATAAATAGCACATGCGCATTTTTAGAAAATTTCATTGACAAATTAATGTTTTATTACCAAAATGAAATCATCCATGTATAGAAATGGGGAATTGGTTTTAAGAAAAGGACTTTTTTTTTAAGAAAAGGAGCGATTAAATCAGCATTTCTTTATTATATTGCATAGATTTATTAATTTATTGAAAAGAACATTAAATAAATAGCACATGCGCATTTTTAGAAAATTTCATTGACAAATTAATGTTTTATTACCAAAATGAAATCATCCATGTATAGAAATGGGGAATTGGTTTTAAGAAAAGGACCTTTTTTTAAGAAAAGGAGCGATTAAATAAGCATTTCTTTATTATATTGCATAGATTTGTTATTTTATTGAAAAGAACATTAAATAAATAGTAAATGCGTATTTTTAGAAAATTTCATTGACAAATTAATGTTTTATTACCAAAATGAAATCATCCATGTATTGAAATGGGGAATTGGTTTTACGAAAAGGACTGATTTTAAGAAAAGTGCATGCGTTCTGTCATGTTAGCCAACGTTACATAAGTAACTGTTGTTTCCAGCTGGTACCAACGTGGAGGTCTGACAGAACGACTTTAAACCAGCCTTTTTTTTTATTATTATTATTATCATCATTATTATTATTATTACACATGTCCATTCATATCAATACTCGGCGCTAACTAAGCAAGGTGTCAGTCACTTCAGGTGACTGACCCATACCGAGTCACAAGTCACTTCAGGTGACTTGTTCAATTATGAATAACTACAACATTACTATATTGAAATATACTTTAGGTGACTGATCGAGTTGGACACAGCAGTTTGCATTTTGCGTTGGGTGTACGTGATCTTTCTGCTCGTTTTCTTTTCACCTGATTAGGTTTTTTCCCGGCCGATGCATTTTTTTGTATAATTCTCGAGCCGTCAGAGGAAACTACAACATTTCTGTTTGCTTTACCTTTGTCGGTGAGGAATCATTGTTCCCTTCTCTCCTTTTGCTCCTGTGACAAATCAGTCCCACTATCAATATCTATGGCGTGATGAAGGAATTCATTGTTAAGCTTAAAATTTCCCATATCACGTATAGCACGACATCGCTCCATTGTCTCGCCTTTAACAATTTCGTACAAAATGTCTATAAATTTTGGAATGTCTTTTAATTTCCACTGCGTTGCAGATTTCAGGACATGGTTAGCGGATTCGCTATTGTTATTTGTCCAGTTGTGAGGAATTTTTCCCTTCTTCGCTGGTTCTATAACATGGCTAATCAACATAGGAACGAGTTTTGTTTCAAAGTATGGCCTAAATTTCTTTTCCCCCACTGTTCGATCATTTTCATCATTTGCGTTTGGTGTTAAAAGTGTCAATATCCCTCGATTCGGTTAGGCCCTCTTTACCAAAAGTTGCTTCGGTTATAGTTATTCTTTCTTTAAATGGATATCCAACTTGTTCTTCCATGTATTTGATAGTATTTTGTTTTAGATGCCGGGTGCAAAGCACGTGCGTACACCCGACGAAACATCTATTAATAGCTGACTTAAATGCTAATTCTTCATCACTACCTATAATTAAATTTGTCAGCTTAGTGTCCGTTAAATGGTCTGCTATGTCATGCATGAATACACTTAACGTCTTTATTGTTGGGCTGGTGTAAGTTTTATTTAATGTTCTCTTCAATAAAATCATACTAGAAAAACAATAAAATAAAGAAATGTTGATTTAATCGCTCCTTTTCTTAAAAAAAAGTCCTTTTCTTAAAACCATTTCCCCATTTCAATACATGGACGATTTCATTTTGGTAATAAAACATTAATTTGTCAATGGAATTTTCTAAAAATACGCATGTACTATTTATTTAAGGTTCTTTTCAATAAAATAACAAATTTATGCAAAATAATAAAGAAATGTTGATTTAATCGCTCCTTTTCTTAAAAAAAATGTCCTTTTCTTAAAACCAATTCCCAATTTCAATACATGGACGATTTCATTTTGGTAATAAAACATTAATTTGTCAATTAAATTTTTTAAAAATACGCATGTACTATTAATTTAATGTTCTTTTCACAAAAAAAAACCCATATAATTTATGCACTTTAATAAAAAAAAAGTGTTGATTTAATCGCTCCCTTTCTTAAAGAAATCTCCTTTTCTGTCCTTTTCTAAAAGAAAGTCCTTTTCGCTATTTAGTGTAACCGGTGATTAAAAATGTAGTTTCTTTACCTTTTTGTATTTCTCAGACTAAACTTTATCTCAATAAACCGCTTGTTTGGTTATAGAATATTGGTGTTGTGTTATTTATAGCATAGGAGCACACAGCAAATACAGAAACATATAAATCACTATGACCACAAGCTGAGTGGTGCGAAACGTACGCGGTGCGAAACATCATGATGGCGAAACGTCCGGCTTTCATATCGATCTGTCAAAACACAATGACACATTTTGTCATTTCCAGTTATTAAAGAACTAGATATAGATCTACATAACCAAAGATGTAACACAACAGAATACGTTAATTTTAATAAAGTAAAGGGTTTGTTACTTAACACTTGACTGACAAATTGTTAGTGTTTTAAAAAAAAAAAAATGGATGTTAGCGCATATACATAAAAAGTAGCACAGTATCCGTATAGAACATACCGGTAAATTTTCAGTCAATGTAGGGAGGACGTTGGCATTGTCGGCATACCGACAAAGACTGTCAAAGACTGTAAGATTTTAAAAAATATATATTAAAAGAAGTGTAAAAGAAACTGGTGTTTGGGTTGTTAGGTTTAAAAATTAAAACTTATTAGTTATGGTGAAATGTGTTTAATTCTGCTGATTGCAGACATAGGGACATAGAGTGCAACATAGGGATATCAGAAGCTAATGAATTCCAGTGAAAAACTGTTGTGGAGAAAACGAGATTTTGTAATAGTCAGTTGTTGCGTCAATTAATTTGAAAGCAAATGAATGTGAATGCCGAGATTGTCTGTTCGTCAGTGTCATGTAGTCTTCTAGTGGATAGCCACAAGGGCATTAATAATCTTGTAACATAGGGAGAGTTGTCTTTGGGCTAGTCTCCCTCCATAGACTAGTAGTGATGATTTTAACCTGTTTTTAATCTACATGCATATAAACCCTCCCTCACATGTCTGAACTACACTGTGAGGATGCCAAATTATATGGTGATCCAAATGCACAAAAGAAAATCATCTAACTTGTAGAATTCAGTGTGATTTCCTGCAGCGGCATTTGTTGGTTTTTAGAAATTTTCGTCTAAAATACTGTGACTATGTCCATAAAACACCGACCAAGACTTTTGTTTAAGTTTCTTTAAATTGTGTTTCTTTTATCACAGATGGCAAAACCAAAAGAAAAAACTAGTTTGGCTTTTCAGCAGAAATGTGCTGCAGCTGGGGACAAGTTGAGAAAGTTCCAGGCAGATAAGTTGAAAGAGGACATGTTGAGGTGAGATCACACAAGGATAATTTGATTTTAACTAGTATATTTTGCATCAATTGTAAAACAGGTTTTTACAGCTTAATATACAAATATTGCTTGATGTTTAAAGTGTTAAAACTGATACCAAGTTGCACCCTATTTTTGCCACAATAACATGATCATTGCGCTTAAAAAATACTTAAGATAGGGCCAAAATAAATTAATTGCTAGATTATTAATTTTTATGCCGACCCGACTATTTTTATTTTCATAAAAAAAAAAAAAAATTGAAAAAAAAAACATAAAAAATTTTAAAAATAAAAAAACCAAAAAACTTTTAATAAAATTTGGATGATAATCTAGCAATTAATTCATAATGGCCTTACAGTGGTGGTGGCGAGGAGTGGTGCTTATTTCAGTTCTATTGTCCGATTTTTATTCAGTTTAACTGCTTGACCCTTACCTTCCAGCATGTTAGACACTTCAGAGAAAAAAAAAACTACATATACATCAGCAATTATATTGTTGCTTTTTTCAGACTTTTCACAGAGGAACTACATGCAGATTTGACCTTGCAGCTGCAATACAGCACCATTGCCCTTCATTCTGTCATGATAAAGGCTAGGTAAGGAACTGTTCATTTAACATACTGACAAAATAAATTAGGTGCAGTATGGGGGTGGTAGTGTAATGAATAGAGTGTTGGCTGCTCACACCAGAGGTTGCGGGTTCGATCCCCAGCTCAACCCTATGCCTCTCATAAAACAACATTCAGTACTGGTTTACCTAAGAAGAGGACTCGAGAGCAGTTCATATAGGCTCTGAGCTTTCATCGCAATCAAACTAAAATAAATGAGTAGAATCTAAAGTATGTTGATATTCAAGGAAAATGTTCCTTCATAGTGTCATGATAAAGGTGAAGTTAGTTGATATTCAACGAAACTGTTCCTTCATACTATCATGATAAAGATGAGGTTAGTTGATATTCAACGAAACTGTTCCTTCATAGTGTCATGATAAAGGTGAGGTTAGTTAATATTCAACGAAACTGTTCCTTCATACTATCATGATAAAGATGAGGTTATTAAATTTTGATATTCAAGGAAACTGTTCTTTCATACTATTATGATAAAGGTGAGGTTAGTTGAGATTCAAAGAAATTGTCATTTCATACTATCATGACAAAGGTGAGGTAAGTTGATATTCAAGGAAAATTCCTTCATACTATCATGATAAAGGTGAGGTTAGTTGAGATTCAAAGAAACTGTCATTTCATACTATCATGATAAAGGTGAGGTTGGTTGAGATGCCAAGAAGAAATTGTCCCTTTTATACTGGCTGTCATCATGATTAATTGATTGATTGAATAATTAGCATCATTTTAATGCTATCAAGGGCTTACAGACGATCACCTAACCACTGTTTCCTGGGATCCTGAAAGGTTAACCAGTACTCGAGCACTGCCCACCTCCCCAAATAACTGATAACTTTCTCACTTGAATCAGAGATGAATGATAAAGAGACACAATGTTGTATATCAATCATCACGGAGACTGTTGTTGGGCAGGGATTTGAACTCACGACCCCTGGCTTGATAGTCAGACGCGTATCAGACTGAGCTAATTGGGCCAAGTTGAAATTCAAGTGAATTGTCCCCTCTTACTGACATGATAAAAGCTAGGTTTGTTGTGATGCAGAGAAAACATTCCTTTATACTAACTGTCATTAAGGTGAGGAAGTTCAAGATTCAAGGAAATTGTAGGTCATGACTACAGCATGAAAATGTAAGATTCCTGAAAAAAATATTGTAAGTTTGAGAACAATCTGCAATGCTTACAGATGAGTATAACATTCTAAAATAGGAACAAGAGCAAAGTAGTTTCCTCTCATTTTTCAGAAGCCCCAACCTGTATAACATGCTGATGTCATTTCCTGGGAGTAGTGAAGCAAACAAGTATGTTTCCATGGCAACCTACAACGAAACTACAGAAATTCAGAATATTTTTAGGTGAGTGTTATCTCACTTTGCTTTTAGCTCTATCTCAGAATCTCATTGCTGTGTGACAGGTGTTACAATGTATAATTCAAAACCATGTAGTATTTCATGGTGACCCTGAACTTTACAGACAGGTGTTAGTTTTTTGGTATTGGATAATCTTGACCTCTTCGGGTAATTGGCTTTCATGCTGAATGTTTAAGTGTGTCTGTTTCCTTGTTCCATTAAATGATGGATCAATTAATTTGGTCCATAGCATTGCAATATTACTTTGGATACATTTGACCTCTTTAGATAATAAACTTTATGTACTAACAGTTATGTATTTGTGTTCCTTTGCTTGTCTCAGAGTCACCAAATTGGATCCAGTTGTATATTACTACTAAAACACACGCAACATATTTTCATTTGAACTCATATGAATAATTTATCCTACAAAATATTAAATTTAAACAATTTTTCTTAATCATAACAGTCAAACACTGTCAAGGTGGTGTGGTGGGGAATCAGTCACTCGGTGATAGGTCTAGTTTAATGAGTAGAATTATTCAAAATCATGTGGCATTATTTTGGATGACCTTGACCTCTGTGGATAATTCATTTAACCAACAAAATCATTGCGTTTTTTTCTCGGTTTTGCTCCATTTCTTGAATAATGTTTTTATAGATGACTTTGAGTTCATACTGAGGTGTGAATGATAAAACCTTCAATAGTTTGATATTTTGCTTTTATTTTTGTTTATTGGATACTGTTTTACCTTTATAGCAAACAGTTCTTTTCCGTGGTTGAGTTGGAAATAGTATTTCATAAACACGTGTACCATTATCCAAAATGATCTTCATTTTCTGTATACCTGTACCCATGAGTGGTTAGTTTTAGATTCAGACATTTTTTGTTATAAAAATTCTGCTATACACGAGTGTGGGTTATACCTGAATAATAATGGTAGTGTTTTCAAGATATTATGATAGAAATTATATCAGAAATGAGATATAAACATGATGTCGTAACATAGAAGTTGTTGTGCAAAAGGCATGAGGGTTTTGGCAATTGGGCCATCCGTAAAATATATATTGTTTGCTGTGCTCCAACCTACTCACTCAAAATTGCAGCTACCCCAACTTTTTATTGACTTTCCAGGCATTTAAATTTTTTTTTTGCATGATTTCTGTCCATTTTTCTTTAAACTGACTATGCAAAATCAAAGTTTGGCAAAAAAATAAAATAAAAAAATTAGCAACCTACCTACCTACCCACATGAAAAACACTGCAAATACACAGCAAATAAATTTATTTTTTTTGGGATGGCCTTGTGTTACCTTAAAAAACAACCACTTAACATTTCAGGCAAATATACATAGAAGATGATGTGTCGCCGTACCTAGACAAGCTATCAGATCTAATCAACAGTCATGAGGAGAGACAAGATAGAGAAAAGTACCATATGTGTGATGCAGATCCTGGATCAACCCATGAAACATTAATAAAGCCTGATAAAAATGAAGGTCATGCTGTGCTAAACGGTGATCCAAATTTTGAAAGCACTTGTGATGCAACTGAACTAACCGATGAAGCTCTTCACAGTCTGGCTAAAACAATAGTGAAGCAGGCTATTCAAGATGCAATAGCAATTGTGAAAAGCAATGATCAGGTCAAAAAGGAATGCACTGACAATGGAGTTGTTCTAAATGGAATGTCTGATGATGACACAGAAGGTGAAGCTATAGAAGCTAGTGGTAACTGTGAAATACCTACACTTTTCAGTAGTAGCAATTCATATATAACAGCAACTGAAACTGAAACTGAAAACAGTGAATCTTTTAGACAAGATGTGAGATGGAACACAAAGTGCCTAGAAAATAGAGTCAGTATTAGGTCTGCCAAGGAGAGCAGTAAAGAGTCGGTGGCGACTGTTTTGGAGCGAGTATACGGTGTTCAGACGGCCATTAAGCCATGTAGTCAGCTGGGCGAGGACTTGGTGAGAATACTTGGACAGGAGCTGACTGATTCTGTTGTACAAGTGCAGGGAGAGAAGTTCTATGTTCACAGGTATCTGTATGATGTATTTATATTCAGTAAACACAAAATAAATACAGTTTCCTTTTGAAAGGAACACCTTGTCTTTTTGAGTAATTTGGCATATTTAATCCAATAGTTTGTGACCTTTGGTTTTATAAAAGAAACATACTTCCACAAACTTCTTGGACTACTATAAGATGTATTTAAGAATGAACCTCAACCAAGTTTCACTTCCTGTAGCACAAGCCAAGACATAGGAGAGAGTGTTTCCCCCTCCAACAAGTGTGAGTAGGTGTGTGTGTGTGTGTGTGTGTGTGTGTGTGTGTGTGTGTGTGTGTGTGTGCCAGTGTTTTGGTAGAGGGAGGAGTTCCCATGAAGTTGTAATATACAAAAGACCAATTACTGTGTTCTAGAAAGTGTATTCCAACTGATACAAAACACATCCACTGTTCATTCTGGTGTGGTCTATTAGCCCATTTCTGTGGTTGATTAATTTTATCATCGGTAACGTATCACTGTTGAATGGTTCTATGCGGCCGAGTGGTTTTAAGGCGTTATTTTCTCATTACCACTACCTCTCAACACTGATATCATTAGTTCAAGCTAGCTCCTAAAACCCAGCAGGACTCAAACCAGTGACTGTAACTGTGAAAGGTAAGTGATCTTGAGATGGTGCCTTAGACCATTTGGCTGCAGAGACCCTCAAAATATTATTGAAAACTGAAACATTTCATCATTTGTAAAGTAACTCCCTACTCAAGAATTGGGAGCTTGGAATTTTTTAAATTACAATATCTTCGGACCAGAACTGATAAATGATTAATTTTACTGCAGATGTTTGCTGGCAGTCCGTTCTTCATATTTCGATGCCATGTTGAGCGGTTCATGGAGGGAAAGTGACGAAAAACAAATTATGTTAGAATGGTAAGTACATATTATATGTGTAATTGTATGATGTATGAAGCTATTGTTAACTGACAAAATTGCCTATCAGTTTCTCAGTTATGCCATCAATAATAAAAAAAATGCTTCTCAACTCAGGATATTAGAAGTGGGCAGGTACCGGTAGGTATTATTTTTAAAATAAAACTTGATATTAAAATAATGGCTCCCCCAGTTTAATGACCATTTCAGCAATAAATAATTCATAGATTGATGCTGGTATTTTAATTATATATAAAAAAGTCTTGAGATTTTATGTTTTTATTTGACAGGGTAAAACTGGGAGCTGAATATATGCACTTTCCTATACACCTGACCCAATATTCACTAAATATATGAACTAGAGTGCATTGTATGCACTTGAGATGAAAATTTTAAAACTGCTTCATAAGAAAAAGTACATTTTTAAAAAAAGAGCATTCCAATGACAAAGCTTATGTACATGTATATCAATAACTGTCTGTTTTATATCGAATTTGTTCAGAAATGATAATGTTAATAGAAATTATTATACCTCATTTTCATCTTTGTTCAATATGACCTCTAGTCAATATATTAGTATATGGACTGGGCCCTGTCCAATATAAAACTGGAGCTGACCTCATCTGGTCCAATATACAAAATGTGTAAGTATTTCAATATGCTAGCCAGACCCGATTAGCTTAGTCATTAGCACATCTGACTATCAATCCAGGGGTCGTGAGTTCAAATCCCCACCCGGCTACAATCTCTGTAATGGTTGATATACAATATAACATCTCATAACCATTTGTCTCTCTCCACTGATTCAAGTTGGAAAGTTGTCATTCACTTGCGGAAATGGGGTGTGCTCGAGTACTGGTTAACCTTTCAGAATCCCAGGAAACAGTGGTTAGGTTAACTGATCGTCTGTTAGTCCTCAATAGCATAAAAATGATGCTAGATATTCAATCAATCAATCATTCAATATGCTAGCTAAATGATGTATTATGCCTAAATGAAATGATGAATTTGTTACTTTTGTATTTGCTTGAATATATTCAATATACTTATGATAAGAAATAATACACGGTATGTCGGTCTAAATGCAAGTACATCCTAGATATAACTGTCCAGTCAGTAAACTTGCATATGGACTGTAACCCCATGTATTATTTGCCAAATGAAAAGTTAAGATTTTGTGAATACACGGCTCGGCGTTTTAATGCAGATATGGAGGGGAACAGATGCAGACATCTTACATGAATTTGTTTAAATAATGTAAAATTTCAGTGTTGATCCTTGTGTCCTGAGGCAGACATTGTTATACCTGTACGGGGGTGTTATAGAGGTTGACAGCTCATGTTCCCTGGGTGGGCTGATTATGATGGCGGACATGTATGCCATGGAAGGACTGAAGGAGGTGGTGGCTTTTAACCTCAACAAAGAGTACTGCCACTTCTTCCACAGGGTAAACCAAGTTATATATTTACTTACTGTATTGTTATAATGTACTTAGAATAATGTCCCATCACTTTTCCTTTATTTTAGCTATATGGGTCAGAGGGAAGACATCTTAAGGCACGTTGTCTTTAGTCCTTTATATACTAGTATCAATTACCAGTTTAAGTTAGCTAGGGACACTCTCTTGAAAGCTGTCTGGCTAATTTATATCTTAGGCCATCCTTAAAATAATATTTGTTTTCTATGCTCTGACCCAGTATTTTCATGTGGGTAGGTAGGTAATTTTTTTTTTTTTGCTAAATTTTAATTTGCATACCGGGTAGTTATTTTTGAAGAAAAATGGACAAAAATCATGAACAAAATTTTTTATATGCTTTAAAAGTCAATAAAAAAAAGGTAGCTGTAATTTGAGTGAGTATGTAGGGGCACAGCAAACAATTTATTTTTTAAGGACAGCCTTATAGGCAAACTTTACATGAATGTTTATCTTGAGAATAAAACTACATTTATTCTGAGTACCCGTAGTGATATCAAAACAGAAAGAATTACTCAAAATCTTTAACTAACGTGCTAGTGGATTTAACAGATTTTGTTCTTGGTTAGAAATAATCACTTTATTGTCGAGCACGCTTGCAGTGAGATCATCATAGTCGTAACATTGGCTATAATTTTCTCATGAATAGTGGGATTTTAAAATAACATGGCACAAATGTTCGCTCTATTGAGATGAAATGTTGTTGTGTAAAACCCACATCTGTAGTTCAGAGGTCAAGGTCTCACTTAGAGGTTCAAGATCAGACATAGGTACACAATTCTCACAAAATCTCGTTTTCAAATATCTTAACTTCCATTAATATGAGAAATATAAATCAAAATTCTTTCTTTGTACAATTAAATTTTCTAAACAAAGAGACCATATTCCCAGAAAATTGTATTTAAAATTGTTTAAGTACTTATGATTACAAAATTTGTATACTGCAACTAAAAATCAAGGAAAGTACTTGGAATTTGACTTCAAACTGCAATATTTTAAATTATAGATCATTTTGCATACTTAAAAACTTAAAAACACCTAAGGCAACAAAAAACGCCGTACATTTTAAATGTTAAAGAAATCAGTTGCCTGTGACGTTTCAATGATTAATTTGCCAAAATATTAATTCTTCGCATGCTATTTTATCAACATTTAGTGTAGAGATGCAAGTTTCCAATCTTTCTATATAAGTCCTTGATTAAAGATATTTGTAGAAGAATAATGTAGTGTGCACAAATTGAAACTGTTTCATATATTATGTGATTTGACTGGTTGTGTTTAATTGTTGACATTGTGTTCAAGATTCATTGACGATTGATATACGTCATTGTCTCTCATTATTCTTCTCTCACCACTGATTCAAGTGGTCGTTATCATTATTTGTGGTGATATGGTTTGCTGGAGTACTGGTTAACCTTCCAGGATCCCGGGAAACGATGGTAAGGTTAACTGATCGTCTGATAAAAAAAATGATGCTTAATATTCAATCAATCAATCAATCAATCAAATCAAGATTCATTGGGTAGGTTGGAGGATAGTGAGAAATTACTTTCTTAACCCTTTACTTCATATAGACGCCTTTGGACACCTAATATAGAAAGCTTTTGAATTATTGGTTGAATTATGTTTATATTAACTGATAAAGTGGAAAACAGTGCAGGAAGTGTTCAGATTGCTCGTTATGAGCGTATCTATGGAGTAAAGGGTTAAGGAAGATCTAAAGTATAAGTTTACAACTTGTGATATTATTTGATACATGTATGTTATACACGTTGTATTGTTATACCCACACAGCCCTGCTCTGACTGTATAACTGGTGTGCCAGAGGCCCTGACATTGACGATGATGTACAACATGGACGCTCTGAAAAATAAGTGTGTAAAGTGGATTAACAAAAACTTTGGGAAGGTCTGGGCGACACAAACATTTGCACTGCTTCCGCAGGAGGTGTTAGAATTCTGCTCTTCTACTGCCGTGAAGGATTTGGTATGTAGAAAAATTGTGGGGCTACAACAATAGTTTAGTTTAAGCTCAATTGCAAAGAAAACTCAGAGCTTAATGTTAATTGTTTGAGCCTTGGATTGAACCTATGACACAGACATATATTCCCTTAGTACTGGCTCTAGCAAGAAAACAGCATTAAGAGTGATTAACATTAAGCTCTGAGTTTTCTTTGCTATTGGGCTTAAACTAAACTGTTGTCAGAATCATTATGAAACCACCATTCAGGGGTGTAAAATATGAGTCACCCGCTCACCATGGCGACTAGATTTAATTTCGGAGGACTTTGAAATTGTAAACAGTTGTCCAGTCGGGCGACTGCATTTTGGCAGTAGCTAATTGTTAAGAATTAAAATTTGACATAATTATGCATTTTGGCCATAGCAAAACATTTAAAATTTGAAAAAAGTTTTAATTACTCAAAAGCAAAAAGACCGACATTTAAATCAGTTGAAGTTACGATTTGTAGTCGTTTTTAGTGCACATGAGGTTGCTAGGTAATCAGACAGACTATGTTTCCGCTTACGAAAATCAACTGTATCATTTGATCAAAATATTTATAACCCGACTATAAAGTAGAAATTACAATGCACATGTTTATATTAGCACCGTCTGGTTTTGCGAGAACCTGTCAATAATGTCAAAACTACATGATATCAGGTCGATATTTTGCATAAAATCTTCCACTGGAGGTTATGACAGTGAAAGGAGAGAGATGTAGAAAGATCGGCAACAGGCCGAGAAGCATAAAAAAAGCAAAGAGAATATGACGCGGTAAAAAACGACGAGAGGTAATCGAATGGAATTAGAAAATAAATACACATGTTTCTGAAAACCCAATAAAATCTTTATATGAATGTATTATTTGCTGTAAAATAAATTTATCTCTAATTCTGGTGAAGAAACACCCAGTTTCACAATTTATTATTAGAAAAATAACAACATGCAGTTATTTATTGATGGTTGGAAATATGAATTAATCTGTTTGCCGCACCCCCACTACTCTACCTTTGTCATATATTTGTCATTAAAAATGAAAGTTACTTTTTATTGTATAAAAAGTGTCATAGTTGTTTAAAGGTATGTATGTCTAGTTAATACAAATATATATTAAACCTATCATCTGCATTTTATATTCTGTTGGTTGATTATCATATTTTATATAAATGAGGGTTTGAGTTTCAAGAAAACAAAATAAACACTTACTATTTAGAAATTTTTAATTTATTTCTTTACTTGTCACATACAAACTTAATGTGAAAATTACAAATAAATAACTAGCATTTTTAATTTGCATAATCATTTAAACAATACATACAACAGTAATTGTTTGACATAGTAAAATATAGATAATCAATCTTTTTGGTAAGGGCAACAGTTTACTGACAAGTAATTTTTTTCAACTGGTACTACAGAGCAAGTAGCTTTAAAAATATGTTTACACCCCAGCCGTTTTCCTGCTAGTTACTGAAAAACTTTGTCTCATTTAAATGAGCTGGGATTGAACCCGAGACCTTAGTAGTTAGTGGCAACTGGTCTTGAGACAGCACATATGGGTTGGTGGTTCGGATTGAACATTCTGTCCCGAGGGATAACTGTTTTTGGAGGGAAAGAGGCTCTGCCAAGTTCCCATGAAAACACAAAAACATCTAATCGAAGGGATGGAAATTTCTATCTGAACTGAAAAAACACATGTAAAATTATTTATCTTGCATACCAAACAGATCGAATGTTTATTTTAATCTAAATTATTATTAAATTTTACCACAACAGCTTTTAAGACGTCAAATTAAAATATATTATATCACAGCAGGGTAAGGGGATGTAGTATGAAAATTCCATACCCATAAATAAGCGGAAGTCCTTGTTCAGTATGCAAGAAAAACCCATCATCTGTCTGTAAAAATAAAAACTTGCTTAAAATTGAATGTCAATGTTTCATGTAGGCTGTGGACAATGTGATAGACACTATGGTGGAGTGTAAGCATCTGAATGAGAAAACACCCCATCTCAAGTGGACAGAACCGATATTTGACCTCATCACACGGCTGATGGATTCTGCCATTGAGTACGCCAGCCAAAACTTTGTACAACTTGTTTCCAGTAACACATTCCGTAAAATTGACAAGGCAAGTGTAAACTTTGAACTTACTTATTTAACATTAATTATGAAACATGTCCTACCAGTTGGACTAGTCATGCTTGAAGTCCTCCGGGGTTGAACAGGTACTAAGCATATATGTAGATAGAGTGTCTTTAATGCCCCAGGACATCACCCATGGTATTTTTTTTTTGTTTTTTTTAATGGGGTTTAATGCCATCTTTATCAAATTTCAGGTTAAACATGTATATGGCATATCCAGTTTTACTGGTGGAAGAAGACCTCAGAATGAATCTGAGTAGAACCATTGTCCTTCCGCGAGTAACGGGCACATAAAGTTTTTTGAGTGAGTAGGCTTGATCCTACAACCTTAGTGGTGAGAGGTAAGTAATCTTGAGACAGGGCATTAAACCACTCAGCCACAGAGGATCCACGTGCATGGTTGTGATGGGGGATTGAACCTACAACCTTAGTGGTGAGAGGTAAGTAATCTTGAGACAGGGGCATTAAACCACTCAGCCACAGAGGATCCACATGCATGGTTGTGACGGGGGATTGAACCCATGAATTTTTGAGTCTGATGCTCTTCAGTTTTTGCATTAAACAATTTTTAAAATAGAAAACAATCATTATTGTGAACAATATATTCCATGAATGAGAAATATTTTTTAACTGCTAAGCTGGAAGTTATGCTACCAAAATTAATTATATATTAATTTTGTTTTGCAGGCAGGTATAGCTTTCAACAGGCAGCCCCTGGACGACATATTTGGCATGGTGATAATGGCGTTATCTCCAGAGAACTCCTGTCAGGCATATCTCTCACTCAACAAGTGGGTCATGATGTTTAAGGCTCGTGCCGACGAAGAATCCGAACCTCTGTATACGCGGGTAAGAACTGTTTTATTGATTGTCATAAGAATTTTTAGCTTAATTGAGTATTAAGCTAAATGTGGACTAATGTTTGGTAGTTGTCTTGTAATGCTGTACCAAAGTAAACACAAACAATAACCTTGTTTTAACCCTTTACTCCATAGATACACGTTTTCCCACACCAATCACAGAAGGCCTTTGAAAACAGTGCAAGAAGAGTTCAGATTGCTCGTAATCAGCAATCTGAACACTTCCTTCACCGTTTTCCACTCTGTAAGTTAATATAAACATAATTCACCCAATAATTCAAAAGTCTCATTATTGGAGGTGTCCAAAGGCGTCTATATAAGAGGTGTCCAAAGGCATTTATATTAGAGGTGTCCAAAGGCGTCTATATTAGAGGTGTCCAAAGGCGTCTATATTAGAGGTGTCCAAAGGCGTCTATATTAGAGGTGTCCAAAGGCATCTATATTAGAGGTGTCCAAAGGCATCTATATTAGAAGTGTCCAAAGGCGTCTATATTAGAAGTGTCCAAAGGCAACTTTATGAAGTAATGTGTTAAAGAATGGTGAAGGGACATTCAATGTTTTGTTACCCCTGTCTGTCCATTAGTCCGTTTGGTAAATAATTGGTTTTCAAAGGGATCTTTGTATTTAATAAGTAGGTATTTGATGTTTACCAGTAAACAAATTATAAAATACAGGTCAAGTGTCAATATTTTGTCAATGTAGGTCAAATTTTACAGGATTTGTGACACGATGGTTTCTGATCAATAGCGAGGACATACGTGTTGACAGACACATATTTTTATCTGGATAGTTCTGTGTAGACTAGATATGCACAGCCTGAGTGTATTTGATGAGCAAGGACTAACAGATTATAATGAAAATGCATAGATATGTTATCTTCCTGTAATGTTCTTATGTGGGCTTTTTTTTTTTTAAAGAGTAGATCGGGCATTGGTGTTGGAGTTGTCATCTAATCTGATTGGTGTTTTTTTTCGGTGACATATTAAGACAAAAATAAGCTTTTAACCATCTAGGCAGTTGAATTGTTTTTGTATGGTGTTAAGCGTCGCTTTCAACAATTTTTCAGTCATATTGCGACGGTGTCTACTTGAGACAGTATTCTAAGCGCACTCACACTGGAGTATTATGCCACAGACACATGATATGATACCCCACCCAGTCACATTATACTGACACCGGGCCGACCAGACCTAGAACTCTCCTCTAAATGCTAAGCGTCAAGCGAGGAAGCTTCTAGTACCATTTTTAAAGTCTTTGGTATCTCCCGGCTGGGGATTGAACCCACGACCTTCCGCATGCGAGGCGGAAGCTCTACCACTAGACTACGCCGCAGTCTAGGCAGTTGAGGTGATTTATAGAAAAAAATACTATCAGGCCAAAATTTTTTTTAATCTTATTGTTTTTCAACATATGATAGGTCATATATGACATAAATGGAGTGGTGGTGTAGTGGATAAAGTGTTGGGCACGGGTTCCAGCTTGACCCAATACCTCTTAAAGAACATCACCCAGTACTTTTTCTACCCAGGAAGTAGACTCGAGAGTGGTTCAAATAAGGCCATCTTCAAAAAATATATTGTTTGCCATGCTCCTTCCTACTCCCTCAAAATTGCAGCTACCTAAACTTTTTTATTGACTTTCAAAGCATTTAATTTTTTTTTCATAATTTCTGTCCATTTTTCTTTAAAATGTCTATGAATTTCAAAATTTGGAAAAAAAAAAAATACCTACATGTACCTACCTACATGGAAAATACTGGGTAGGAGCACAGCAAACAAATATTTTTTTAAGAAGGGCCTCAGTCTTTGGCTTTCTTCACAATCAAGCTAAATAAATAAGCATCAACTAAGTATTTGGAGTTATTTCGATATAAAGTCATAGAATTAGTTGGGCTATACATTTGGAAAACTTTTGTGTCCAACTGAAAATGTTATAGACTGGGTCTTGGAATATATCTATTTTTTGCAGACTGTATTAAGTATTTTAAAATATATATTTTTTGTCACAACATTGCCAATGCTTAAAAATACTTTAACAGCTTCAGTTTATGTTTCAGGAGTTTTTAGAGTTTGTTGAGTACCTGTTCAAGAAATGTAAGGGCCATCTATGCCTGTATATTCATCAGGCAGCCAATACAGTGGAGTGGGGACTCCTGTCCAAGGACATGCAAGCAGAACTTATGCAAGGTACACTTTAGGAATGAATTAGAAATTTTGATTGTTCAGGATAATATTGTGACCTTCCGATATTAATTAGCAAATTTTGTTCATACTGTATATATATAAGTTTGATTGATTGATTGAATATGTAGCGTCATTTTTATGCTATCGAGGGCTAACAGATGATCAGTTAACCTAACCACTGTTTCCTGGGATCCTGGAAGGTGAACCAGTACTCTAACACACCTCATCTCCTTAAGTCACTGATAACTTTCCCACTTGAATCAGCGATGAGACGAATGATAATGAGAGGCAATGTCATATATCAATCATCACAGAGACTGTTGCAAGATGGGGATTCGAGCTCATGACCCCTGAATTGATAGTCAGACACATTAATGACTGAGCTAATCAGGTCTGGCTTATATAAGTTTAAATATTATGATATTACTTTTATCATAATGACTGGCTGATCTGACTTTTTTTATGAACTATACTTCTGATATAAGGAGGTTGTGAAGCATGTGGTCCAGAGGTAAAGCATTGGACCGAGGATAGGGGTAAGAGCGGGGGACTGGGAGATATTTTGATCATCCACCACGGCTATGTGTGGTGTCCTTGAACAAGATATTTTATCCGCATGCGCTTAGTAATGATTCTTCCCAGAAAGATATGTCATAATTGTAAGAATTTTTTTCACAACCGATGTAAAATAAATAAGTTTAAAAAGGTTATGTGAGCAAATCAGTATTAATTCACGCTTTTTGATGAATTACATAGATTTTTTTCATGCATTCCTGATAAAACCAAAGAAATGAAACTTAGGGTTGGAATGAACAATCTGAGCCTTAGTATTTTGTATAAGTACATGTACATAAAATGAAATTAAAAGGTGATTGATGTCATTGAATAGAATGTTATAGGATTAAATTCTTTTTTTTCTCTCTTTTTTCTGCATGTGTAAAGATTGTCGAACCACACAATAATTATATAAAGTCCAAAGGATTTCATGTAAAATTTGTGTGTGATTTGACATTCTTTACACATACATAAAAAACAGAAAAAATTAATTTAATTCTTATAATTCCAATCTTGACGACAAAATGAATATTTTAATTAGTTTCAGACACTCCCTTAAGTGAAATATATAAATAAAAGTTTTAACTGTCCATTGCATAGTAATCACACAGTAATACATATTGTTATTAGAAAAGTAAAAAAAAAACGGTCTGGCTCAAGGGTTTTTATCTTAAAATTAAAAATATTGCCATCATCCAATGAGAATGCTTCAAATACACATGAAAGTGAGATTGGAATTATGAGGAAATCACTTTGGTCATACAATCCCAGAGTGACTTACTCTGATGGCTGTGTGTCCTGCAATCAAATCCATCATCTGAGCAAGGACTTGTATAGAAGGATAGGAAACTTGCATCTCCTGACTAAATGTTGTTGAAACAGCACACGTAGGATTGATAATTTGCAAATTAATCATTTAATAATTCACAGGCAACTGATTTCTTGTACATAAAATGTAAACTGTTTGTAATTTTAGATGTTTAAATATATTTCGATAATGCAAAATGCTCTTGAATTAAAGATATCGAGGTTTAAAGAAAAATTTATCGTAATTCGTCATTATTTTAGCTGTAGTATATAAATTTTGTAATCACAAGTGCTTCAATAATTTTAAACACAAATTTCTGGGAATGGTATTGTTTTGATGACAATTTCATTCTGCAATGTAAGAATTTTGATTTGTATTCCTGAGATGAATGGTAGTTAAGATATTTAAAAACCTCTCACCCCTAAGGTTGTAGGTTTGTGTCCACCTCACTACAAAAACTTAATGTGAGAAAGTTATTTGCTGAAGCATAGTGGCTCTACTCAGATTCATTCTGAGGTCTTCCTCCACTAATAAAACTAGATGTGCCATAGATAACCTGAAATGTGTTGAAAATGGTGTTAAACATCATTAAAAAAATGAGAAAGTTTGCCAGTTACTTGCTGTAGGATGGTGGCCCTACTCAGATTCATTCTGAGATCTTCCTCCACCAATACAACGGGACATGCCATATATAACCTAAAATGTGTTGAAAATTGCATTAAACATCATTAAAAAAATGAGAAAGTTTGCCATTTACTTGTGGAAGTTAGACTCATTTTTAGGTCCTCCTCCACCAGTAAAACTAGATTTGCTATTTGTTACTTGTTCTGTGTTGAACATTGCTATACACCCCATTGATAAAACAGTAAAAAAAACAAAAAAACATATTGTGTGTTTGCCTGTTGTTTTATTTTATTTTTGTGGGGTGGTGTGTGTGGGGGGTGGGGGGGGGGTATAAAAATAAAAAGGGTCAGGGCAGTATGAATATTAGGGGGCAGGTGGGGATGATACTCTTGCAATTAATTTATTTTGGCCTTATGTACTGTATTTTATTAACAGAGGCAAGTTATGTGTGTATTGACAATCCGAACAAAGGTCGGGTGGCGCGGCCAAAACTCACCAGTATGCAGAAGGTATTCTTTTTAATCTATCTTAGTTTATTCTTTGTACATAACAGTGTATGTAATTTTGGTATTATAAACACTGTATACATGTGACAGATTTAATTTAATGCATATTTTTCTGTTACTGTCTGTATTTCCTAATTTTCCATTTATATGATTACAAAATGTCAGATTATTGTGGAACATAACCTGGTACATGTATATGTTGGTGCAAATTTATTTGTCAATATGATTTATATGATAATTATGTTTCTGGTATCTTTATGGCTAGACATGCACAAGGAGCTGTATGGTGGTATACTCATTTTGTTACACCAATCATAGTTGGCTTTACTTTCATAGACAAGATGGGGTTATGGGATTGTGTTGTGTATGGTGCCGTAACATTTTTTCGATCATAACCTGAATTCGATCACTTCCGAGAGTTATGAATATTGCGTACGCATTTCGACTTCTTGCACATTTGGCAGTATTTGCAAATAGTATTCATTTGGTCATTGAATGCAATGAAAAACATAAAAAATAATGCTTTCGGTACAAGTAAGAAAGTATTTTTATATTACAGACCTAAAAAAAATGTGTTTCTCACTATGTCAATTTTTCAGTTTAAATAAAACCTTGACAAACTCTGCAATACAGGTCAAGGTCAAAAGTTATAAAAATATTTCGCTTGTGCTTGTTACAGAGGTTCCGGTTGAGTGACATTATAGATTTTTTTTTTAAAAATAAGTTTGAAATAAGAGAAGGACCACATCTTAATGTAGAAAAATAAATAAGTAAACAATTGAAAAGTTTGTTATTAGAAATAGATAAAAAGAGGCAGATATATATAGTGATACATTAATAAAGTATAAAATAAAAAAGAAGATAATTTATATTTTTTTGAAATTAGTGTTTCATTTGGTTACTATGATTATTTAAAAAATAAAATTAAAAAAACAACAAAAAACACATGCTGTTCAGTAAATTTATTTTGTTATGGAATAAACCTATTGAGAAATATTAATTCATGTTAAAGTAAGCGCAGTTTTACCTGTGTTCATTTATTTGCACTTTTGCAGCCTCTTGTCATTTTAGTTTGACGCATTGCTTCATCCTGTCATGTGCACGGAATCAGGTGCTGCCATTTTGTTGGACGTATATTGGATCACCATGATCAAACGTGAATGGTGAAGTCAATGGGCATATATTTGTTATCTTTTTGGTAGAAAATAATTATATGATAGTTATTCAAACGTTTTGTACAAGCATTTAGTGTCAACATTCATTTTATATTGAAATATTTAGCTGTGATGCGTAAGTGATCGAAAACCGGTAACACCATCATACATTGGTGATGGTATTTGCATCCTCTTCCAATATCTGCATTATCACATAAACAACCTGTCACTTTCATTATGCTCTCTGAAGGGGAAAGTTGTGGCTTTGTTCATATTTTTGTCCATGTTGGAATTTTATGAAAATTGCTAGGATGTATCACTAATGATTTGAGATGTGCATGTTGTCTTTGTTTTTCATCGTTATGTCCCTTTGATTCCATTCATAACCAAATCCTTGTCCACACTATTTCTCTACAACTTTTTTTGTTTCAGTTAGATCATGTTGAATCTTGGTATCTTACATGAATATTACTTTTGGCATCCTTTTATGTTCCTTCACTGAGCACATTGTCCGTAGTGTCACCCTTGGGTCAGAACAGGGTCGTCCCTGGCTGAGTGTCTAAGATGCCGTCTCAATTTATTTTATTTTTTTTTATGAATGGGGTTTAACAGCATTTTCAACACATTTCTGGCTATATATGGCATATCCTGTTATTCTGATGGAGGTAGACCTCCGACTGATTCAGACTGAGTAGAACCTACGTCCTTCCAGGAGTAACTGGAAACTTTCTCACATAAAGTTTTTGGAGCGAGCAGGACTTAAACCTACAATCTTAGCGGTGAGAGGTGAATCTTGAGATGTCGCCTTAGACCACTCGCCCACAGATGACCGGCGATGTCTCTCAAGATCACTTACTTTTCACCACTAAGGTTTTGATTCGAGTCCCGCTCGCTCCAAAAACTTACTATGAGAAAGTTTGCCAGTTACTTGCAGAAGGACAGTGGTTGTGCTCAGATTGATTCTGAGGTCTTTCTTCACCAAAAAAACTGGTTATATTAAACCCCATTAAAATATTTTTTAAGAGTTTTATTCCTCTCCCCCCCCCCCCAATTTTCATTGAATCTTATCTAAACTACCACACCAGTAGTTTTAACCACAAGGTATCAGAAAAGTTCTGGAACCAGCCATATTTGACCACATATTTCTCTTGCCACATGGCTGGAACAATTAATTACATTCTCTGAAAGTTCAAGACCTGGACCTTAGATATTTTACATGTAGTATTGCCTGATGGTCCTCTGAAACGTTTGTTGGAGCCAGGTCCTTGCTTTCAAATTCCGGGCTGTGCAACGAGTAGCACAATACAAGGGGAGTTTACAAAAAATATTTCATCTCAATTTCCTCTGAAATTTTTATCTGTTTCTTTGTTGCCAGTAGAGCGATTCAGGTACTTTTGTCATTTGATTCCCATATTTTATCAAATAACATGATTTTGCACAAATATATGTATATTTCTTTCATTTTGTGTTTGGGTATTATATACAGTATACCTAATACCGAGATATACCTATTACCGCGAATGCCCGTATAAAAACAATCTGGGAAGACATGCGCAAATCTCCAACTTCCGTTAGCGTCGGCATTTGTTTGCATTTCGTATCGGCAACTGTTTATTATTCAACATACTTGAGTAACCTTATTACTGTTTATTATTGACGCAATTCTTTACATGGCTGAAAAAAATTTAGACTCGCGGTATTAGGTATACAATGAAACATTCCCATTCAGTTGTTGCTTTGAAAATTGACCCCACATTAATGAAGCGTTACATACAATATTGTTTAATGAAACAGTCTCTATATTATATTTTATTATTTGGGTATATTTTGGAAGCCTAATGTTATTTATTATTATAACATGTATTATATTTTTAAAATTATGTTTAAATGTTCTGGTAATACATGTATTCATGCTCATTTTAATACATTTTGAACTTAATTCCTAAATATGCATCACCTATGACTTTCTGCTCAGTAAACGGTTGAAGGTTATTGAATCACGAAGAGAATGTTCCATTTGAAGGTAATGGTTGATTCTGTCCTTGTAGTTTATCTTGTTTAGAAGAAATTTTGTAAATATATAACACAGGTCAGCATTTTCTGTTTTATTCTGCAATATTTTAGCACAACTTAATGTGTGACTTTATCACTGGCCGCGATTTAGTATTTGGTTAACAAAATTAAAGAATTTTACACTTCAGCGACAAAATACAATATAAGTTATTGAACAGAATAACAATAATATAATATTATGATGTTTGATATAAATGTGCAGTTTTACTGCTAAGATCGAAAAAATATTGGCAATACCGATTAGGCCTCTAAAGCCTGTTATGAAAGTTTTGTGTTACAAAATTCAATATAAATACACTCTCCCGCAAAGCTGATTAAATTCAAGGACATACTTCACAGAAATATTCCTTGGGTGACCCTCTACCATATTTGTTCAAGCCATCTTGATTCGTCAAAAAACATGGCCGCCAGGGGGCGGGGCAAGTTTAATTAATAAAAACTTAAAAAATCTTCTTGTCAGAAACCATCAGATCGATTCCTTGGGTGACCCTTTACCAAGTTTGTTAAAGCCGTTGTGATTTGTTAAAAAATATGACCACCACAGTGAGGTGCTAGTTTACTATATAGGCAGTTATAGTAAAAACTTCAAAAGCCTTCTTGTCAGAATCTACTGACCTGATTTTGATGTAATTTCACTGACATTTACCATGGGTGAACCTCAACCAAGTTTGTTCCAGCCATTGCAATTCGTCAAAAAACATATTTGCCAGGAAGGGAGGCTGATTTTCTTTATATTGATATATACTGAAAACTTTCATTCAATATCTGATATCCAGATATCTGCTCAAAGATACTATTGTTATCACACAACTCTTCTATGCATCTGTTACATCTTCAAAACAAATAAAAATTCTAACTACTCGCCCATCTTGTTTTTCTGGAATTTTGAGTGTACATGTGTTACATAATCAACTTAAGTTGGGAGACTCAAGGTCACTCAAGTGAGCAATATAGGGCCATATTGGCCCTCTTGTTTGAGTGTGTAAGACTTGAACCTATGGCCTTAGACAGGTAAGTGATCTTAAGACAATGCCTTAGACCATTTGACCATGGAGGACCCTCTTCACAGCTCATGTCTCAAGTATGTTCGAAATATTTGTTGATTGTCATTTTATATTTCAGAAAATTTCTGCCACTTCCCCGCTATCTCTGAAAGAGTATTTTGATCGTCACTTTGGTCACAGAGATGCTCAGGTGTCTTCAGGCAGGTCACCACAAAAAACTAAGTCAAATGTATCTAGTAATAGAGGGACCTCACTAGCAGATGGGAGGAGAAGCTCTTCCAGAGAGAGAAAATTAAAACAGGACCCAACATCAGCAACAGTTTATAAAGAAAGATCTGCTGCAGTAGCAGGTATGAAAAATAAAGTTAAGGCAAATACAGAAGTGAAAGGACAAGCTTCTAAACCTCCTATAAAGAATATGAAACAGTCAGAAAAGAAACAAGGTGCGTCTATGGCACTACATTCTAAAGTGCAAACAACGAAGAAGATAGGATTGGGTGTCAAAATGGAAATGCCAAAGTGTGGAAAGCCAGTAATCAATCTTCAGACAACAAATGCAGATACCACAGAGGGTGACTTGGATGAAGTTGCAATTCAGAAAGATGTATTACATGAGGCAGATAACACTGACAGTGATTTGGGTGAAGTTGCAATTCAGAAAGATTTGCTACATGATGCAGATGATACTGAATATTCCGATTGTTTAATTGGAGATGAACTCATGAGTAGGAGCCAATCAACTGCAGCATTTCAGTCTAGTTTTGGAATTTCACAGTTAAAGTCAGCCCAAAGTGTTGACAGTTTTTTTGACTCTCGACATGGCATAACGACAGTAGTTCAACGACCAATCCCAACGTTAGAGGTTATTTTTATTATCCCACATGAATTCTATGAATCATTTTGATTCTACACCACACAATGTAAGTGTGTATCATGTTGATAAAGTATTAATATTGATTTATGTGTATGTACAACTCAAAACCTGTGTCTTGGTGTTGTGTTATAGTTGTTAGTAATCAACACTATTGTATTTGCCTTGTCATCAGCATGAAGAATTTCATGTCGTTTGAATGGACTTAGCTTATATGTACTAATATGGGCCAATATGATGAAACAAATACAATATGATAGAATAAGACCAATAAGAACATAGGTTGGGTCAATATAATGAAATAAGAACAATTTTAATATGGGTTGAACCAATATGAATATTGGCTGGGGCAATATGTAAAAAAATGTACAATATGGACATGGGCTTGGCCAATATGTAAAAATAAGTACAATATGGACATGGGCTGGGCCAATATGTAAAAATAAGTACAATATGAACATGGGCTGGGCCAATATGTAAAAATAAGTACAATATGGACATGGGCTGGGCCAATATGGTAAAATAAGTACAATTTGAATTTGGACTGGGCCAATATGATACAATAAGAACATGGACTGGACCAATATGATAAAATAAGAACAAGGACTGGGCTAATATGATCTATTAAATACAATAGGACCATGAGCTGGGCCAGTAGGATAAAATAAGAAATGGAATGGACCAATATGATAAAATAAGAACAAGGACTTGGCCAATTTGATAAATACAATATGCACATGAGCTGGGCCAATATGATAAATACAATATGCACATGAGCACAATATGCACATGAGCTCGGCCAATATGATAAATACAATATGCACATGAGCTGGGCCAATATGATAAATACAATATGCACATGAGCTGGGCCAATATGAAAATACAATATGCACATGAGCACAATATGCACATAAGCTGGGTCAATATGATAAATATAATATGCACATGAGCTGGGCCAATATGATAAATAAAATATGCACATGAACTCGGCCAATATGATAAATACAATATGCACGTGAGCTCGGCCAATATGATAAAAACAATATGCATGTGAGCTCGGCCAATATGATAAAAACAATATGCACATGAGCTCGGCCAATATGATAAATACAATATGCACATGAGCTGGGCAAATATGATCAATACAATATGCACATGAGCTGGGCCAATATGATAAATACAATATGCACATGAGCACAATATGCACATGAGCTGGGCCAATATGATCAATACAATATGCACATGAGCTGGGCCAATATGATAAATACAATATGCACATGAGCTGAGCCAATATGATAAATACAATATGCACATGAGCTTGGCCAATATGATAAAAACAATATGCACATGAGCTGGGCCAATATGATAAATACAATATGCACATGAGCTGGGCCAATAAGATAAATAAAATATGCTCATGAGCTGGGCCAATATGATGAATAAAATATGCACATGAGCTGGGCCAATATGATAAATACAATATGCACATGAGCTGGGCCAATATGATAAATACAAAATGCACATGAGCTGGGCCATTATGATCAATACAATATGCACATGAGCTGGGCCAATATGATAAATACAATATGCACATGAGCTGGGCCAATATGATAAATACAATATGCACATGAGCTGGGCTAATATGATAAATACAATATGCACATGAGCTGGGCCAATATGATAAATACAAAATGCACATGCGCTGGGCCATTATGATCAATACAATATGCACATGAGCTCGGCCAATATGATAAATACAATATGCACATGAGTTGGGCCAATATGATAAATAAAATATGCACATGAGCTGGGCCAATATGATAAATACAATATGCACATGAGCTGGGCCAATATGATAAATAAAATATGCACATGAGCTGGGCCAATATGATAAATAAAATATGCACATGAGCTGGGCCAATATGATAATTCAGTATGCACATGAGCTGGGTCAATATGATAAATACAATATGCACATGAGCTGGGCCAATATGATAAATAAGAACATAAACTGGGTTAATATATGATAAAATAAGAACATGAACTGTGCAAGTATGATAAATTAAACACAATATTTAAAGGTAAATACTTGACAAAATATGGACTGGGCCAATATGATAAATACAATATGCACATGATCCCTCTGGCCATTATTCATTTTCCTGGCCGATTATTACCTCCCGGCCAAGCTCTGTCATGTATTAATGTCTTTAATACACATGTTCAGTTGCGCGACTCAAAGGGAGTAATTACGTTTTCACTCAACGGGACTGTAACATCTACAAGACAATGCTCATGATGTCCATTAATCAACCTTTTTATTACATGTGCATCTTAATTATGTGTACACATACTTCATTTATATTTTAGCCAAGTTTAAAATGAAAGAAAAATTATAATACAAACAATTTTAATTTAAAACAAAAAGAAACTGTTAATGACGCGAACACACAACGTTCAGAATGATAAAATGTAATTTGACGTGCAGGTTAACCAACTGAGCTATTGTGCCATTATGACGTTGACGTCGTATTTTAAGATATTTATTTGTTTTTCAGTTTCAAATGTGTGTCACTATGCAGTTGCTTCCCTTGATTTGTTTACATTAGAAACAGAATAGAAATAATAAAATAATGTACACGGACACTTAATACCATATCAGCGATTTTCTTTAAAGAAAACACTTACTTTTCATCTGTGAAAGAATATACCGACAAGTTGAAAACAAACTGGCAGTGATGACGTTTTGAGTGGCCATTGATTTCACGCGCAAGCATTCAATATGGCCGATTATAATTTTGAGTTTTCAGCCCGGGCCATAAGTGATAATCAGTGCGTGAAGGCAATAACTGGCTTAAAACATGCTCATTTTTGTTACTATATATAGTAACATGTGTATTAAGCTAAAATAAACAAGTATAATAAAAACAAAAAATGGCCGTAGTAAGACTACTTCATGTTATTACAGAATTAGGAGTAAGACCAATTACTGACCAAATATTTAATCAATAACTTTATTTTATTATTATTATAGGATGTAATGTCCCTTCAAGGCAAGAACTGGTGCATCCTTCTATTTTTTTATTTTTTTTTTAAAAAGCAATCTGGTGATACTTGTACATTGCGAAATTTATGTTATGTCTGCATTATATTTGAAAGTTTCTTCTGCCATACTTTGAACTATAGTTGAAACTCGTTATCTCGATATTGGAGCCCCGGTGTTAAAAAAAAATTGAGATGTCAGAATATTGATATAGGTTTTGACCTGATAATTGTCGTCTGCTGTATGTCAATTGTACTTTTGTTTTCATATTACAGACCGTACAGTAGAATTACAGTGTCGTGATAAATGCTCATATCAAGGCTATTCTTTAAACTGCACGGCTGTGTGAGATATAAATTGTTCTGTCATATTGACAATGAGGCTGATTGATTGAATCAGATGGTATTTATACAATTTATATGCAATCACTCAAATAGATGACAAGATGTTTGAAACACTCTTTCAGTCATTAAAACTGACACATTATAATAGACTGATAATTTATAGAATCATTTCTTATCCCTTTACTTCATATAGACGTCTTTGGACACCTCTAATATATACCCCTTTGGACACCTCTAATATATACGCCTTTGGACATAGAAAGATTTTGAATTATTGGGTGAATTATGTTTATATTAACTGAAAGAGTGGAAAACAGTGCAGGAAGTGCTCAATTGCGTATCTATGGAGTAAAGGGTTAAACAAACTGTGAAAAAATAACATGCACAGATTTTCACACATGGAATAAAAATTTAACAATTTCAAAAAAAGACATAAAAAAAATTGACACAGACAATATTCAGAAAAAAGGAATTTATTTACATACACAAAGAAGGGGAAAATTGGGAACGGTAAAAAATATTGACTTGATATCCACATAACTAGTTTCAACTGTATTTTGTACTTATACAATAATTAATGTTAAAGATATACATCCCTTTTACATAGGCAGCAACTAATGCCTGCTTGTTATGTTTGCTATTTTTTAGATATCCAATTATACATTGTTAATTATATTTTATTTAGTTTACGCGGTATTTATAAATTACGTGTACAGAGATTTTTCAGTGAATTACTTTTGATAATATCATTGTTAAATCTAATGAAATTATAGTTGATAATTTCACCATTTAAATTGTGAAATAAAATTAATGTATGTGAAATAAAATCAATTAAATTTCACCTATGAGCACTGAAATTTATTAGCTCATTCATTGCATTTTCATACCACTTCAGTGTTCACTTGATGAAATAAAAATGATATTTCACTGAAATCCACAGTTATACTACAATGGTAAAGTCTCGTGTCATAATGTTTGTATTACAAAGCTAAAGTTTCAATTCAATTTTGGGATCCCTGCTTGGCCAAGTGGTCTAAATCACTGTCTTATTATCACTTGTTACTTCTCGTTTGGATTTGAACCTAGCTTGGTCCAAAAACTTCAGTTGAGAAAATTTGCGAGTTACTTGCAGAAGGATGGTGGACATACTCTGAGGTCTGCCTCCACCAATACAACTGGATATGCCATATATATCCTGTAATGTGTTCTGAGGTCTGCCTCCACCAATACAACTGGATATGCCATATATATCCTGTAATGTGTTCTGAGGTCTGCCTCCACCAAAACAACTGGATATGCCATATATAACCTGTAATGTGTTCTGAGGTCTGCCTCCACCAATACAACTGGATATGCCATATATAATCTGTAATGTGTTCTGAGGTCTGCCTCCACCAATACAACTGGATATGCCATATTTATCCTGTTATGTGTTCTGAGGTCTGCCTCCACAAATACAACTGGATATGCCATATATAACCTGTAATGTGTTCTGAGGTCTGCCTCCACCAATAAAACTGGATATGCCATATATATCCTGTAATGTGTTCTGAGGTCTGCCTCCACCAATACAACTGGATATGCCATATATATCCTGTAATGTGTTCTGAGGTCTGCCTCCACCAATACAACTGGATATGCCATATATATCCTGTAATGTGTTCTGAGGTCTGCCTCCACCAATACAACTGGATATGCCATATATATCCTGTAATGTGTTCTGAGGTCTGCCTCCACCAAAACAACTGGATATGCCATATATATCCTGTAATGTGTTCTGAGGTCTGCCTCCACCAATACAACTGGATATGCCATATATATCCTGTAATGTGTTCTGAGGTCTGCCTCCACCAATACAACTGGATATGCCATATATAATCTGTAATGTGTTCTGAGGTCTGCCTCCACCAATACAACTGGATATGCCATATATATCCTGTAATGTGTTCTGAGCTCTGCCTCCACCAATACAACTGGATATGCCATATAAAATCTGTAATGTATTCTGAGGTCTGCCTCCACCAATACAACTGGATATGCCATATATAATCTGTAATGTGTTCTGAGGTCTGCCTCCACCAATACAACTGGATATGCCATATATATCCTGTAATGTGTTCTGAGGTCTGCCTCCACCAATACAACTGGATATGCCATATATATCCTGTAATGTGTTCTGAGGTCTGCCTCCACCAATACAACTGGATATGCCATATATAACCTGTAATGTGTTCTGAGGTCTGCCTCCACCAATACAACTAGATATGCCATATATAATCTGTAATGTGTTCTGAGGTCTGCCTCCACCAATACAACTGGATATGCCATATATAACCTGTAATGTGTTCTGAGGTCTGCCTCCACCAATACAACTAGATATGCCATATATAACCTGTAATGTGTTCTGAGGTCTGCCTCCACCAATACAGCTCGATATGCCATATATATCCTGTAATGTGTTCTGAGGTCTGCCTCCACCAATACAACTAGATATGCCATATATAACCTGTAATGTGTTCTGAGGTCTGCCTCCACAATACAACTAGATATGCCATATATATCCCGTAATGTGCTCTGAGGTCTGCCTCCACCAATACAACTGGATATGCCATATATAATCTGTAATGTGTTCTGAGGTCTGCTTCCACCAATACAACTAGATATGCCATATATAACCTGTAATGTATTGAAAATGGCAGTGATTCATTCAGATGTTAGTAGCACGTTTAACCGCCCACAAATGATAGACTTTACATTTTTGACATCACATCCATATGAATGCTTAATGGAGTATAATCCAGGGGCAAACAATAACTCCATTATAGTCCGTCTGTATAGTTACATGTGCATGTACAGGAATACGAATTTATTGCATTTTTTTACAATTATATATGCTGGTGATATTTTCTCAGTTACTGAAAAGAAAATTTGTGAGACAATTTGACAATTATAAAGTTTTTTGCTCTATTATTTGATTATGTGCATATTTTGTGACCTTACCTTCAATATATTTTGCATTATTATTATACATACAGTCAAGGACTTATATAAAGAAGGAAAAGCAACTGAATGAGATGTCTGAATGTTCGTGTATTCACGCAGAATCTTGTGAAATCTCGTTTTCAAATATCCTAACTTCTATTCATCTCAGAAATACAAATCAAAATTCTTTCTTTGCAAAATGAAATTTTTTACAAAACGAGACCATTCCCAGCAAATTGTGTTTAAAATTGTTTAAGAACTTATGATTACAAAATTTGTATACTTCAACTAAAAAGTCAAGGAAAGTACTTGAAATCTTGCTTCAAACGGCAATATTTTAAATTCAGGATCATTTGCATGATTAAACATTTTGAAACATCTAAGGTTACATATCCATACAGTTTATGTAAAAGAAATCAGTTGCCTGTGAATTTGAATGATTAATTTGCCAAATTATTAATTCTTCGTATGCTATTTTGTCAACATTTAGTAGAGAGAATTTTGTAAGTTTCTAATCCTTCTATACAAGTCCTTGATGCAGTGATGCTAATTTTCTCTTCTACCTCATTTGACAAGAGATATACATGTACCAGTATAAATAAATTGATAGGGAAATGGACAGTGCCTTTTCTCTTTGACCTTATTTAACTTTAGAATGAACATCTGCACATGTCTGAGTAAATACATAGAGAATGGGACAATTTGTCTACTATTCCCAGACTTCCTAGTGCATCTTTTAAATGAGTGAAAACATGAGAAGATGAATGTGTAGAGAATTGGAGAGTACCTGTTCTTTACTAACTGTTGAATGAATGCATCTCTATGAATTATGGACAGTGCCTGTTCCTTTCTACCTCTTTTAACAAACAATTTACATTTATAAATGAATACTGTAAATGAATATAACAATGAATATTTGTTGAGATGGAGAGAATCTGTGCAAGGGAGTATATTGGCAAATTACACATACAAGCTGCAAATGGAGTCTATCTTTATAAGTTATTCACATTAATTACACACATACAAGCTGCAAATGGAGACTTACTTTATAAGTTATGCACATTAATTACACATACAAGTTGCAAATGGAGACTTACTTTATAAGTTATGCACATTAATTACACATACAAGCTGTAAATGGAGACTTACTTTATAAGTTATGCACATTAATTACACATACAAGCTGTAAATGGAGTCTTTCTTTATAAGTTATTCACATTAATTACACACATACAAGCTGCAAATGGAGACTTACTTTATAAGTTATGCACATTAATTACACATACAAGCTGTAAATGGAGACTTACTTTATAAGTTATGCACATTAATTACACATACAAGCTGCAAATGGAGACTTACTTTATAAGTTATGCACATTAATTAGTGCTTATCTACTGATTTAATGCATTAATTTACCTAAGCATATTTGTTTAATTAATTCTAATTAAAATATTAACAATAATTTATTGCGGGGATGTGAAAAAATATTGCACAATATTTACATTGGTCTCTGTAAACATTCTGAACATAGCTTTGTATTGCCGAAAATACTCGTGCTTTCTGTGGATTGAAATAAAAATTTTAAACATATGCACAGGCAGTTGTCAAATTATATATTGAGAATGTTTATGTGATATTATTTATTAGGTATAGGTTCTATATAGAAATCGGCACAACATGTATGTGAATGAAAACAAAGAATGAACTTACATTTTGACATGGTTGTATTTTATGCACTTTATTAACATCGAAATGTAGCAAGGAGGAAATACGTCATAAAGAATTGACCAATGGTTAATTGTGTTATGTGCAAATAATTGATATTAATTTGAACTGTTGCCTTAGTGATCTGATTGTTTTCGCTCATTTGTTGATAGACCGCAGCGTGGTCTAGTGGTAGAGCGTCCACCTCGCATGCTGAAGGTCGTGGGTTCAATCCCCGACCGGGTCATACCAAAGACTTTAAAAATGGTACTAGAAACTTCCTCGCTTGACGCTCACCATTTAGAGGAGAGTTCTAGGTCTGGTCGGCCCGGTGTCAGTATAATGTGACTGGGTGGGGTATCTGCAGCATGATATTCCAGTGTGACAGCACTTAGAATAATGTCTCAAGTAGACACCGTCGCGATATGACTGAAAAATTGTTGAAAGCGACACTAAAAACACCATACAACAAATCATTTGTTGATATGGTGTCGTGATTCATTTGGTACCTTAACCTAATAAAGCAATTCTTTGCTAGTAAATAAACTCTTTGAAAAAGTTTGACCATTGCCTGTGTGTTATTGTTGACATCAGTCATAAAATATGTACTTTTACTTGTACTTGTTTTGACATTGTCGTGGTTTATGAGCATTGATTGAATACCAAAATCAGTTCATTCAGATTGGAAAGAAAGGTAAACAAATTAAACGATTTTGCTTCTGAAAACTGATGCCAATAATAAAGTTGCAGCATAGTTATGCATATACTTTAAATACACAAATGTTTAAGTTACATGACCTTGTACATCTTTGTATGGGTAATGAATGACATGACATTGGGAGCTAAAAGCCAATATTCTCCTTTTAAGCTTCCTGGGATGAATGTCCAGGAGAGCTGTTGCCATGACCCCGGCGGTGGCGTCTGTAAACATCCAGGTTGACATTTTACATTTAGCTGCGTTTAAGTTTTGGTGTTTGCTGCCTCCAATCTCAGTCTTTGCATGTGTGGTGAATTTTATCCCATAGGCGAGCTTTGTTGTCTTGTGACAACTCTTGTTAAATTTTGCATCAACCTATTTATATGAATGAGTGAATGACTACAATAAATGAACATAATAAATTGAATAATACAAGTATTTGTGTTGTCTTGAGGTTTTATATCATATGTTTTATGTTAATATTTACATATTCTTTATATACAATGATACAATGTTGCAATTTTACAAGTTTATTTAAGATTTGTTTCAAATATTGTGAATGACAACTATTTGTGTTATACATTATTATTTCTGTATCAAAATGTATACTTAAGTTGATGTTCACAGACTTTGTTGATGCACTCAAATGATGTTTTTCTCTATTAGAAAATAACTTTTATTATTCATCACATTTTTGCTTGTATGGTTAAAATGAAGACTGAGATGAAATATGTCAATATTATACAACTATCTACCTATTAAGATTGTTGGCTCTAATTTTCATGGCTACGGATTTTATATCTTAAATAAAAGTTGTATTTCTTTTGAAAGACAAGAATTCAGTTGACTATAAATTATGAATCCTTTGTGTGCTATTTTATCAACATTATGTCAGGAGATGCAAGTTTCCTATCCTTCTATACGTCAAGTCCTTGGTAAAGCCGATTTTTTTCTAAAGCAAAAATAGATTATCAGTGTATTTTTTCAAAGATTAAATATTAAAATATTAGTCATCCATTTTTATAATGCTCGTTATTATAATTCAGTTTCATTATGCATAATATAATGATATCCATAATGATCCCATTTTTATCAAAATTAACAAATAAATAGATTTTGTCGTAGGTATCATCTTAAAAATGAAATAATACAAAATTGTGGCATGGCAACATAACTATTTAGTTTAAATATCAATTTCATCTTAAATAATAATAAATTTGATTTTTAAGTGAATTAAAAAAAAAAAAAATCTTTATTTACTTTTAATTTGGTGAGCCAACATCCTTAAGTGATTAATCATTAAAATCATTCATCCAACGAAAAGGACCCAAAGCATGAAACTATTGACCAAGATGAATTTGAGATTAATAGTTTCCTTCTTAATTTAGGTCAATAGTCCTTTCCCTTTGATAAATAATTTTAACATCTGACCACTTAAAAGGCAGATAGTTTTTTTATTATATTGAATAACAGCAAAAAGAGAAGTCAAGAAGTAGGTTTTCATATTTATTAGAAGTTCCCCTTCACTGCTTCAGAAGTTCCCCTTCACTGCTTCAGAAGTTCCCCTTCACTGCTTCAGAAGTTCCCCTTCACTGCTTCAGAAATTTCCCTTCACTGCTTCATAATAGATGTGTGTAAAGCAATTATTTAATTTTATAAATACTTTTTTTAACCTTTGAATGCCTGTTCTCAACAGAATGAAACCAGTTTTGACTGGATGAAACCAGTTTCAACAGAATAAGTGGTCAATACTTCATTTTTGAAGTAATATGTGCATAGTTTCAAAAATAATATTAATTGACCCACTGGCAATACAGGCAGTACTTGTATTCTTCTCCTTCTCCTAACTGTCAGACTCGAGGGCATGTTTGTAATGATTTAGCCTGTGTGGTTCCGGCTAAAAATAGAATCACTGTTGATCTCTGCAGAGGGTTAGGAATCTTCCGAATGGGTGTCATGTTCATTTTATCATTTTTTCATGTTCACTATTATGGTTAAATTATCAACCCCTGTATGGTTCAAGGTAGCCATATGAGTATGGCAAGAATAGGATCACTGGCTCATGCATGTCGTAGGAAGCGACAATTTGAGTAATACGATAGAATTTGCTGAAATCAAGGTTCTAGGTTCATTCTGCATATTCATTTGTTGATGTATTTTTTTTTAATCTGTATGTTAATTTATTGTTTTTGTACATGTAGAGTGAACCTGGAATCTTCCTTCCTGTTGGCGTCGAATAACCTATAATGTGTTGGTACGCCGTAAAACCCTATTCATTCATTCATGTAACGAGTACTGGTTAACCTTTTAGGATCCCAGGAAACAGTGGTTATGTTAACTGATCATCTATCCTCGATGACATAAAAATGATGCTTAATATTCAATCAATCAATCATTTTTGCACTTTCAAACATTGTCTTGAAAAGTGACAAATTTTTTCCACCTTTTGTATTTTTTTTTGGTTATCTTTGCTAGTCTGGAGTATTTCTATAACATTTGAAGGAGAATCACAACGAAACTTGGAACATGGATAGAAGGCAATGAGCCATAACTCGTAACAAAATTTTGGCAGCCCCATTATTTGTTTTAAAAAGGTTAAAACTAACAATAATATATGAGACAACTCTACTATTGTACAAGGAGCAGACAAACGTTTTACATTTGAGCTCAAATTATCTTTATGTAAATTGATCATGAAAATATTATATGCATAATAATCTGACTTCTGTTTGTGATTTTATGATAGGTTAAATTTAGATTATTATCAAAATGTCAAGGTCAAAGTCAAATGTAATGAGGAACTACTGATGGAGTTTTCATTTGTGTTCACTTCATTGTGTTATATGCTCAATCTTGTTTTACATTGTTAAATGTCAAGATCAAATTGTGTTAAGTTTAATGTTGTCATGGTGATGAACTTGTCAATAAAATGTTGTGCCAACTTTATATAAGAAAGTAAACATGTATGGTATTTCATAAATGATGAAATATAAGAATGAATATGTGTTGAGATGGACAGATGATTTTGACAAAAATAATTTTTTTTTAAATTGCGAATAGGTCAACGACAAATGGTGTCATGACAACTGTTGTCATGGTGAAACACTCAGAATGTTGTGTGAAATAAATATAAGAAGATATGGAGCATGATGACACATGCAAGGGCAAGGTAAAGTGTCCAATGGTGCATGGTAACACATGCAAGGTCAATGTTAAATGTCCAATGGTGCATGATGACACATGCTAGGTCAAGGTTAAATGTCCAATGGAGCATGATGACACATGCAAGGTGAAGGTTAAATGTCCAGTGGTGCATGATGACACATGCAATGTCAAGGTTAAATGTCCAATGGAGCATGATGACAAATGCAAGGTCAAGGTTAAATGTCCAATGGTGCATGATGACACATGCAATGTCAAGGTTAAATGTCCAATGGTGCATGATGACACATGCTTGGTCAAGGTTAAATGTCCAATGGTGCATGATGACACATGCTTGGTCAAGGTTAAATGTCCAATGGTACATGGTGATGGTTGCTACATTTTAAAAGATGATTTGTCAGTCTTTTATAAAAAAAATTAAACACAATCCTCGTGTTCCACTTACACACGTGCATATGATCTTGTTTTATTTATTTTAAATGTGATGTGTTGTAGGAATGTTATACGACATAAAAATTGTCATTTGGTTTGTTTATATTGTATTCACATGTATTTATAATGAAAATTGTTTTCATTGATTGACAATTAAAAGCAATAATAAACAAATGACAGAATATTATGGCGTCTTGTTTGATTTGAATTTGATACCTAGCCCTCTATGTATGGAACCATGTCCTTACATATAAAACTGATGTCTAAGGCTTATACCAAGATTTCAAGACTGCATTTAGATGACTAGAACAACACATTACAGTCAAACCTGTCTTAAGCAGCCAGTCGAGGGATTGAGCAAAAGTGACCTTTTAAGACAGGTTGTTGCTTAATACAAGTGAATTTGCTCTGAACGCAAGGAATGGGAAATAGCAAATGTGGCTGCTTATGACAAGTTGCTGCTTAATAGATGTGACCGCTTACACAGGTTTGACTGTAGTTTCATTAATATACTAGGTATGTGTCCATGGATCACACATGGTTTTAAATTTTTGTTCAGATTTTTGAAACTGAAGTCAGTTTTGAGTTGTTAGTATTTTACTCTTCATAAAGAATGAGCACAAAGCAGCCAATACATGGCTGTAACAGCCCAGAAGTGTAGTTGATTCAGTTTGTAAATGAATAAAAGCTGCTGAGTTTGAATAGTCAGCCCGTGTGGTTCCGGGTAAGAATAGAATCACTGCCGATCTCTGCAGAGGGGTGGGAATCCTCCGAATGGGTGTCATGTTTATTTTATCTTTTTTTGTCATGGTCATTATTATAATTAAACTACCAACCCCTGTGTGGTTCCAGGGAGCCACGTGAGTGATGGCAAGAAATGGATCACTGTGACTCGTGCATGTTGTAAGAAGCGACAATTTGAGTAATATGATAGAATTTGCTGAAACTATGCTGTTCTGCAGGTATCAAGGTTCTAGGTTCATTCTGTATATTCATTTGTTGATGTGTTTTTTTATCTGCATGTTTATTTGTTTTTTTTGTACATGTAGAACAAACCTGGAGTCTTCCGTCTTGTAGAACCACGTTCATTCAACTATTCTATGAATTGGGGATGTTTTGTTCTCGTCCTGATGTCGGCATCATTCCTGTCAAGGTCATATTGCAGTGTGAAATGGTCATATTTTGTTTTAAACTTTGCGGTAAAGTTTTGGTCAAGTTGTTCGTAAGTGTGCATTGGTTGCATTTATATGGCTAGGGATTTGAGAGAAGGAATCACCCCCGATGTCTTCTGTAGGTCCTTGCTGGAACTTAGTATACATGTACATGATTATACTCAGATGTGTTATGTAATCTATTCGGCTTTTGAAGGTCAAGGTCATATTGCAGGATGAAAAGGTCATATTTTGTCTTTAAACTCTGTGTTTTACTACATGCATACTTACCTTTATGTGAATGTCACTTTACACAAGGGCATATGCGTATACCTTGCGTTTTTATACTAGTAAAGGGCTGCTATATTTATGTTCAACCCCCACCCCTGATTTTAAATAAAAAGTTTTGTATTTAATGAAATACTGTGTCCACGTAATGTGAATGTCACTTTACACAAGGGCATATGCGTATACCTCCCGTTTTTATACTGTTAAAGGGCTGCTATATTTATGTTCAACCCCCACCCCTGATTTTTGTATTTAATGAAATACTGTTTCCCAATACTAACTGGAAGAAATAAAAGTGATCATTACACAATTGCATCTGTTTATACATTTATAATTAAACATTTCATATTTAATTTCAGTTATTACCGTAAATCAAATCAATGAAATGGTGACATGTCTGTATAGAAGGCCAGTTTTATCTTTTATTCAGCAATAATAACACAGCCAATTAGAAGTGTCATTAATGAATACAATTGCTGGTCAATCTGTTCACCGACTCCACAAGAAGCTGTACACCTCTATCTCACAAAGTGACCACTCGGAATAATCAGTAGGATCACCCTTGAACACCTTCACAAATCTCGCAACCACTGGCGACTTGAACGCAAACGAACAACCTTCACGGATTGCACCGTGATGGTGAAAATACAGCTCCATACTATCGGGCGTCTCTCCCAGGAAGATGCTGACGTCTTCTAAAACTAAAAGTTACACGCAAGTATAGTCATCTGTCGTATGTAAATTATATGATCATTATCAATGCAGGACATTGTCGTATAATCTCTGGTTATTTCCTTACTGTGTTAGTATGATTAAAATTCACTGTTAAATACTGGTTCTTTTTTTTTAATGGGGTTTTACGCCATATCAGGTTATATACGGCATATCCAGTTTTACCGGTGGAACAACACCTTAGAATGTGTCGGTCCTTTCGCACCGCAAGTAACTGGAAACTTTCTCACATAAAGGTTTTGGAGCGAGCGGTACTCGAACCTGCGACCTCAGCGGTGAGAGGTATGTGATCTTGAGATGGCGCCTTAGATCACTTGGCCACGGAGGACCCTCAGATACGTGTTCTAAAGTGGACAATGTTTATAAAGCAATACAAAGAACCTGTATTTAAAGCAATACAAAGAACCTGTATTAAGCAGCCACTCGAGAACAAAATCAATCGACTAAAATATAAAACATGTAAATTATAATGTGTCTGTTTAAGACAAATTGTTGATTTAAAAGAGGTGATCACTAATACAGGTTTTGACTGTATATGGTAATTCAAGAGCCATAAATCTGGCATTTAGCTTCGGATCGATCCGTTCATTAACGTATCCGAGACCGTATGCTTACAATTTGATAATGATGATCAAATAAAAAATGCAATTACCAGGGTATACACAACCTTTGAGTTTATTAACGAACAAACCGACAGAGGACAAAGGGCAATCAGAATAGCACATTCATAAACTTTGTTGCAGGTGAGGTCAATGCCTTTGTTGCAGGTGAGGTCTATGCCTTTGTTGCAGGGGAGGTCATAACCTTTGTTGCAGGTGAGGTCTATGCCTTTGTTGCAGGTGAGGTCATAACCTTTGTTATTCACAATAACACTTCGTAGCTTACTGTTAGCAAAGACTTGTATAGAAGGATAGGAAACTTCCATCTCCTGACAAAATGATGATAAACAGCACACGAAGGATTCATAATTTACAAATTAATCATTTATAATTCACAGGCAACTGAAAATAAACTGTAAGTTGTATGTACTCTTAGATATTTAAACATGTTTCGATCACATAAAATGTTCTTGAATTAAACCGATATTGATGTTTAAAGGAAAATTTATCGTAATTTGTCGTTAATTTAGCTGCAGTATACACATTTGTAATCACAAGCACTTAACAATTTTAAACACAAATTTCTGGCAATGGTATTGTTTTGATGACAATTTCAATCTGGAGTGTAAAAAAATTGATTTGTATTCCTAGGATGGATTGAAGTTAAGATAATTAAAAACGAGATATTGCGAGATTTTGCGTGAATACGCGAGCGTTCACACAATCTCAATCAGTTGCCTTTCCTTCTCTATTTAATTCCTTACTATTAGAAACGGAAACAAGCTCGCTTGACACAACTGAACTATTTTGGAGCATATTTTTAACTGCCCTACTCTGGCCTTGCAATAAAGGCAAGTATTATAAACACAATAGGCCGAAAAACAACGAATACAGAGATAAATAACAATACCTAGTTGTTCAAAGTCGAATTTTGTCTGTTTAATGTAGTTAAATTTAAAGTTTGAGGTTGTCATATCAAGTGCAATTCATTTTAGAAATTGTTTAAAAACTTCCATTTGTCAAGTTATTTAGATATTTTAAATGTATTAATTGATAAATAACAAGATTGTGTACATATTGTTATATTCATGCAAATATAAACATTCTCGAAGACGAATATCATGTGTCCTAGTTGTGTCCGAGATATGCGGATCTGAGACTATTTTTACAGCTACTACAACTAAATGATACCTTCAAACTTAGGAAACTAGCTGCCTGTCAACTTTATTTTGGTACAAAATGAATCGCAATTATGATAAAGTGACTACTGAGAAAATATAAAATATTTCCGTATAAATTGTATGCCATACTTCATTTTATATTTTGACATCATTAAATGTTTGTAAATAATGATATGTATTTTGGACCGGATGCCTCTGTTTACGAAATATAGGGTTTGTATTTGATTTGAAAATTCATATTGACGCAACGTAGCATAACTGGATAATGATTATAAAAATGCATGTGCATGTATGTTTGAGACCCAAGCGAGACACATTCTATTAAATACTAACCATAATCGATGCCATTTAGCAGGTACATTCCATACACATAATATTCATCTCCAAGATCCACCTGCATGAAGTTTGGTTTCGAAGGCAACACCTTTGCACAGTCTCTCCTCTCATTTCGATCCGCGTCCACCAGCTTCTTTGCGTACTCCATACTGTCTGCCGTAGTAACATTTGCATTGTAGGCGACATTTACAAAGTCCGTTTGTACTTTTTTAACGTCGTGCAGACACTCTTCCACAACAATGGGTGCATGTTCTTAAAGAGGAAATTTTGAAATAATGAGTTTTCAGATAAGATAGCTGAAGTGGATATAATAACATTAAAGGAACGGTGCCAGGTAATTCTTTTGAGAAAATAAAACATGTCTTCGTGATTATAAACAAGGCATTGTACATTGTATATGGCATATATTATTTTTGATTGATAAAGACTCATCAGAATGAAACTTGAACCACCGTCATTCTGCAAGTAGCTGGCAATTTTTCTCACATAAACCTGGGCTTGAAGCCGTGTCCGCAGCGGTTAGTGACCTTAAGGTAGCGCCTTGGACCAAATTGGCCAAGGAGAGCCCTTACACTTTCCTGAAGTTCAAATGAACCATAGAAGCCCCCAAAAATAGCATAAGCATCATTAACTACAAGTAAAACTTCCTGAAGTCTTTGCCAACGACTGAATATTTCGGAATTCTAACTGAATTAAATTCCCACCATGTACATTTTTCATTTAATATATAAAAAAAAAATGGATTTCTGTCGGTGAAACATTTATTATCTATAATGCCGGTTTTGACGGAAGTGTCCCGGTAAAATGTTTAATAAATATATATTTGTGCTTGCTTAATGCAGCTCTCTCTTAAGTATCCAACCACCTCACTTTGCAGCTTGTTTTGCAAATGGGAATCAAAAGATTCACAAATACCATGTTATGCGGACATGCCATTTTAGAAAATGTCAATAATACATTTCTGTAATTAAATCAAACATTCCCATAGCAAAAGGTGGGCAACTATCCGCCACTCTATAGCCCACCCAAAAGTGATACAGTTGGATACCCAAAATTTAAAAAGCAATGTCGAATAACAGTATAAATGCGAACTTGCATCGTTAAAGGTAACAATACGTCCTACCTATTTTTAATACAAAAAGCAAACAAACAACAGACATTGATTTTGTGATTTGTGGAACGCATTTATAAAGTGACACTGACAAGCCATGGATACGAACAGATGCATAAAACATAATAGGCATATTTTAAAGGAACGATATTTCAATATATTGTATATTTTCAAAACGTCGTCGACTCGCCCAGGAAAAACTCTAGAAACCTGTGTCCATTTATCAAATGTCTTTTACCACTAAATTGATAAACAGCATTTATCAGAATGAAGTTTCGTATTGTTGTTTAAATGGAGTACATGTAACAATTATTTTTGCGCTAAGAAAAAAAGTCCTATCTAATTTGGTTGGAAATATTTCAAAATGGTTCAAAAGGGCTATGATTTCTTGCTGCAGATGAGCAGACCAGAAGCTGGCATAATATAAATTACAATAAAGCATCACTGGTGTTATAATAGACTTTTACAGGATTTTCACAGATGCATGTGTTTATGAGCATTTGGGGACTTCTTTTTTTAAAAAAAAGCTTAGGTGTCACTGCACTGTCTTTAAAACAAAAAGCTGGCTAACCTAACATTTATTGTGCATTTTTAAGTTTTTATTTACCGTGGAAATCTTTGACCTTATCTTATATAAAACAAAGAACAAAATTCAACTGTGTAGTGAGACCTGAACTTGTACTCAATTTCACTTTTGTCTGGCTGCGTCTTTGTTGCCAAGGAACAATGGTAGACAGTTATAGCATTTATCAAAACGTTGAACAAATAACACACATCTTTTCTCATCAAGACAAGTTAACTAGTCTAAATTTTTTTTTGATTTTAATGATATCTAAAATGGATCGCTGTGGCATGTACACAATAACTGATTTCGTCCATTTGGTCCTAATAGGGCAACGCGTGGTAAATGACTTTTAGTAGTGTAAATCAATATTATTAAAACTATTGAAAAAGAAAAACGAACCTCTATCGTACATAACATGCTAGTCTGTCTGTCTTTTAACTTCAAACTTCTATTAAACGTATACACAAATATTAATAACTCTGACAAAGTCTAACATTATTAAAATTTACTTTCCATAACGTCACACACTTACTTTTACAAATAATTCATACTAAAGTGTTCTTTGTTTCTAAGGCTATTATAAATTAATTGCTAGATTATCATCCAAATTTTTCTTAAAAACGGGGAAGGCGGGCGGATTTTATTTTTTATTTTTAAAATTTTTGATGTTTTTAAATAAAAATATTTTATTTATGAAAATAAAAAGGATCAGGGCGGCATGAAAATTAGGAAGCAGGCGGGGATTATACTCTAGCAATTAATTTATTATGGCCTATTGGTAATTAAAACGATTTTCAACACGGTAAATGCTGGTATATGTATAAGGCATCTAATTAGAAAGGTGAAAGAAGACCTCAAAATTAAAATGCTCCTACACAAGATACTTGCTAACATTTTCGCATGAAGTTTTGTATGTGAGGAAGTAGTCAGTGACTTTCTAAGATTATGTGTGTCTTGCAGATCCGAGGAACGGTGATCACGCGTATTCCAAAATAAAAAATAAAATTCTTAAAGTATATAAATGTAATGATTTTTGCGCCGTTTTAAAAGTAGCTAAGTATTTAACGCCGGTCAATAAACATGACTGACATATGTGACGAAATTGAAGACGCAGAACATTTTCTATTTCATTGCATCACATACCGCGACTCACGAACAGTACTCGAAAGATCATTACCACCCCATCTGCGGATAACTACCGATCTACTTATCGTTGGAGACGAAACTTCTCCTATCGATACAAATATTATCATATTCAGTACAGTACATAGATACATCGAACATACACATCGTTTCTAATGTCACATATCAACGTTAATAAATCCTCCCATCCCAATGTCGCACAGAATTCACCCAAAAAGGTATTTAACATATTGCATTCTATAATATCCATGTTTTCAGCAATTTCTATTTCTATTCTAATATATCTTTACAATTGATCTTTATTATAAAATCAATGTTGTTTTGTACACCTAACTAGAAATCCGCATTTGCCATCATAGTTTGTGTTATTGTATTGTGTCTAGGAGAGGAATTCTATAAGCTTGTCTTTCATTTCAATCCTTTTGACAAAATTGTTTGTAAATATGTAATATTGTAAGATATTCGAAATGAAATATGTTCAATAATTCAAACACTGTTAAATAAGCGCTTACTTCATAAAAACAGAGATAAAAACGTTCTTTAACTCGAACACACAACTTCAGTGTTGAAGCGGTAAGTGCCTTAGTCGGTCATCGAGTAAAGATAACTTAATAATATACTGAACGAACCAGCTATCCCGCAACTTTTGTAATTCCAATTTCTTCGTCAAAATATTGAGTAGGTTTATTAAAATTCGCATACGACAATAACAAACAATTAAATATGTGTTGTTTATACATAGTCTAAAATTAATGTTCTTTCTTCTTCAAGTCCAAATTTCAAAGAAATTGTTTTGATAATTTTTTGAGAAAATGCATAAAAGTTAAGGTACATACAGTATTAGGTGGTAGGTTAGCTGTACCGTTCAGTATATGTACACGGTCTCATAATATTGTATATTATAAAGTTTAATTGTTTCCTGAAAAGATTAACTTACTGGCAATGACGTAAATCCGTCCTAAACACACTACAATAAATATACAGAATAATTTCATATTCATTATGGTAGTTGTCGCAGCTCCTGTTTGTATGCCACACACTGATTATGGTGTTGTATTTGACGAGGTTTGTTCACGTCGTGGTGTGCCCAGAGGTGATTAGATGATAAACAAGTTGTTTTCAACATTATAGCAACAGCTTAACTAAACATTTCCACTGGCTATTTACTTCAACCATGCTTTTTTTTTATTTATTTATTTATTCAATTAAACAGTCCATGGGACCCATATGATCATATACACGTATATAATGTTATTAATAAATAGGATTAACAATGTCCCAGGTAATTGGTTCGTTCATGGATTGTAATATTGGTAAATATTGAAAATGGTTAAACACCCATTAAAGCACCCATCATGGTATAGATTTACTGACGGATGAGAATGCATTCCGGTGAAATTGAAAACAGAAAATATATTTTAGAACAATTTAACATAACATGTAGTCTATACATTGTATAATTTATATTATATACTAAAGTGACAGGTAGAATACATGTTAAATTTACAACTTTAGCAAAACATTAATATATCTATATGTTAAGAAATACCCATAATCTACTAACAAGATTATTTATCAAGTCCATATGAAATAATGTTAATACCAACATTACATTGATGTCAACATTTGCAATCAATTTCGACGTCAACATATAAAAATACGACGTGAACATCGTTGTCTGTTGTATGTTGGTCGAATCAAGCTCTCCTGATTAGGTCCGTAAAATAGCAATGCAGGGAAAGCCAGATTTGAGCACGTTAACTGGTCAGTTGCTTAAACTCAAAGTTTGAATGACGTCGCAGTTTAGTAAGCATTCAATTTCTATGAATTCTGGAGCAGGCATACACATCCCCGCTTTTTCATTAGACCTGATTCGGGAGCTACCAGATTCTGAGATAGACTATTAACATCGTGAGAAAGGCCTCAACATTTCAGACTGGTCTATTGTTTTAGATTTAAATAACACTCCTATTTTCGAATAGTTGAGGTAGCACACTGTGCGTCTCTTATCTACCTGTTATATGTGAATCATGCAATAATAATCCAATAATATAATTACTGCTTTCCCTCTAGTTTCTTCCGCTTATATTTTGATTAATTTCATTTTGATTAGCATTTGATATGTCACTAGCGGCGGAATCATCGACAGCTGGTGTACCGAGTGTTTGTAAACAATAAATTACCGCTGAAAATTATTTGTTTTATCTCAGTTTTTGTAATCATCAAAATGTTCGTTTTGACATTGGTTCGCCTTTGGAGTGTGTGGATCGTTAAAGGGAAACACCGTAACTTTGATTAATTTAATTCAAACATATTTTGATTAATATTACTTTACACTATATCTGATGTTTTTATATCTAGATCTACGTATATGTTAGAAGTTCTATGTAACCAGCTTAGATGTTGGATCTATTTTCTATTTCCTGAAGCGATGTCATTGGCTGAGGATGTAGGTTTACATCTACAGACGGTCATGGCATTCTATGCAAAATTGAATTGTTCTATTTTGAAAAGTCTAAACGATCTTATAGGCTGAGAAAGAAGAATAACATGTAAATATAAATATATTGAACGGAACAGCGAACCCGCCACACCCGACATTTTTAAAAAAATCCATCAAGGCTCGTGCTGCGAGTGCAAAATATGCATTCGTGCCAAATAGATGCGTACTAGTTATTTTATAGAATATCGCAATCGAGCTACATAAATGTCTGTTAACGTTGTATGTTTAATAACGCTACGCAATATATTGAAAACACAATCGCGGCGAGTTAGCTGTTCCGTACAGTATATATGTATTTATTCTTAATCCCGTTTCTATTTTGAAAAGGGACATAACTATGATACAATTTAATGGCACATATATGTGGTCGTAAATGGAGAAAAATATAAACTAAATAACATTTGCTTAACTTTGTTGTTTTTTATGATACAAATGGTGTTCCATTCTGTTCGTCATGTATAAGGGGATTCTAGGTCAACATTCTCACTGGGAGACGAAATGAATACTGGGCATTGCTACAAAATGTTTTTGATATGCAATGTTGTATAAGCTTTAAATGCTTGAATTTGTAAATGCACGTCCTAGAAATATGATTGGATAACTTAACCAGTATTTTACACATCTTTCTGGTAGATCTACTGAGGAATATTCACATTGTATCCATAGCAATGACAAAAGAAGGGACATAATTCTCAAGTTCCTACTACATTTGATTTTGACTTAGCTCACACTGATATTTATTATACTGTAAATTTTATTCACAGGAGAGACAATCTGAAGAGAAAACATGTTTTTGAATTCATTTATATAGGTTTTATTGATTCGATTTAACGCCATTTTAAACACATTACATGTTTATCCAGTTTCACTGGTGGAGGAAGACCTTAGAATAAAATTTAGTAGAACCACCATCCTTCTGCTTGTAATTGGAAAACTGTCATACATATATTTTAAGTAAGTGATCTTGAGACGGTGTCTTGGATAGATTAGCATACCCTTTGAGGTTATGCGCAAGACACCTTATTTCAACAAAATGTAATTGGAGTACTTTGCCTAGCTAGCCTACTTTCCTGACTTACAAGATGTATTTTGCAAAACAAATGATCTGATTAGAGTATTATATTACCTTCAATGCATAATGAATTGGAGCATTTACGACGTACCAACATAAAGGAGGGAATACGATAAAAAAGGAACTTTTTCAAGGATGATTCAAGGCTAACTCTCCGTGCACAAAGGTCACAAATAAACAAACCTAGTGAAATAAACATTATCAAACACATGAATATTTGTTTCTTGAACATTGAACCACCGTATAGCAATGTTTGTTTAATACTCAAGTTGTCACCTCTTTCGACATGCTTGGGTCACAGGTGGTCCTATTCTTACCATCACTCATATAATAACAGGCGGATATAATTAAACCACAATATTCAGCTTATGAAGAAATGAAAATGATACCCTTTCTTGGGAGTCCTACCCGTAGGCAGAGATTAACACTGCTCTTATTTCAACTATTTTTTTCTCTAAAACAAACAGAACTATTATCATGTATCTAAGTATATTGATTCATTGTACAATTTAGTTGTTAATACACTGAATTACAAATTTGTAAAACACTTCCATATCTGATAAAGGTATTTTATTTGAACATTGCCTGTTAGCATAGTAGGTTTTAATATTGATAGTAACTAATGGCCAGGGCTGTGTTTAGCATCGATAAACAGTTCGCTGTCTGGTTCTCTAAAAGTATCGCCTACTACGTGCTAGTTTGAGGTTGAGCCAGTGTCCAGGAAAGTATGTCAGCTAACATTAGTAAACGTTTGACACTGCCCAGATACTTTTTTCGCTATTGATGTGTTTCTATTGATTTGTAACTCATTCACACGCTCACCCATCCACCCACCCACCCGCTCACTCATAGCCGGGCCCGATTAGCTAAATCGGTAGAACGTCTGACTATCAATCCAAGTGTCGCAAGCTCAAATCATTTGTCTATCATTTCTGATTCAAGTGGGAAAGTTATTAGATATTTGTTGAGATGGGATGCACTGGAGTACGGTTTACCTTTCAAGATCGCAGGAAAGAGTGGTTTGGTTAAATGATCGTCTGTTAACTGAGCTTCTAATTTTGTGCACGTGTAAGAACGTCAAATCACGCACACTTTAAATAAAGTTCAAAGGACATTCCAGTTCTGACGTTAAAAGGCAAACCTTGGCTAAACAAATAACTTTAACCTAGAGTTTGAAAGGCTAAAGTATGGGAAATTAGGTAACCTAGCTACATACATATTTGAATAACACAATAAGAATGTTTTTTATGAAGTTTATTACAATAACATTCAGAAATAGAGATAAAACTGAGCAAAACATAAAACTTTAACCGGATAATGAAAGTATTCATTAAGTCCATTAAGTAGATCAAGGCCAGCGATTTAGTTTTTATTTAACATGAATACCTATAACTGAAAAACAAAATAGATTTATTGTTTTTAACAATTCAAGTCAGGGTTAAACAAAAAACGTTCAGCTAAGGTTTAAAAGCCCAAATTATGGAAATCTAGGTAATTTAGCTATATGCATTGTGTGTATCACCTGAAATGACTGTTTATGAAGTTAAGTTACTATAACTTAAGAAGTATGTTCAAACACAGAGACAAAGCTGACATAAAAGTTAAACTTTAACCGGACAATGTAAGTATTCACTCTGTCAATAAAGTACGTCAAAGCCAATGATGTGATTTTTTAACATGATGGTGATTAGTTTACAGAGTAATTACATATAATATTATTATTGACCAGAAAAGACATCAAAACCGAGCTAAACAAAAAACTTTAACTGAAGATTTTAGAACCCAATGTAAGGACATTTAGGTAATTAAGCTATTCACATTGTTTGTATAACATGCTATGAATATGTTTATGAAGTTAAGTTTAGTCGACGCCGACGTCAGGGTCATGATAATAATTATTCGTTTTTAATTTTTTTTAAAAAAAGAGCTAAACTAGATTGAATATTATAACATTAGGCATAACATAACTAGTGTATATATTAAATTATCTTTGAATTATCTTTAGATATAATGACAGTGCTGTTAGATGGAATTGCCGGTAGAAGTTGAATTCGTAGGGCTCTTTTATCATAATAAAAATACATCATACAGAATTAAGCAAGTGTTATTTAATCTTAGCAAACTCAACTAATGAAACAAAATAGAAATTATATCTGCAGATGATTAAACAATTTTTAACTTTACGGTCTGTAACTTTCAGGAAATTTAAAATTAAATCATTCTGATTTATTTACCTTGAAATGATAAACAACACCTTCCGCTTCAGATATTGAATTGTATTGCTGTAGTTCAAGAGAAAATCTGAAACGCCTATGTTTGTTTTTTGTTTAAATTGTATTTATATATTCATAATATATATATTTTTTGTCGGTTCATTCATAATTTCTGTAATGTAATATGATATATCTCACAACACTTCTCGGTTGCTATAATATATCCAATTTACAACATATGTAGCATTTACACTTGTAACATATTTTTTTCTAACGATGATAACACATTTTAAGTATATTATTTAAATAATAACTTGAATAGGCACATATGGTGTTATCACTTTAGAAGGCAGCAAATCAAGGTTTATGTGATATTTTCACTTTAATTACACATAAAGAGTAAACAACCTTTCATGTTGTTTTCTTTTTTATCTTTAATCTTCCGGTCAAATTGCTATTTACACTTTACAACTTTAACATTTGAAATTATCATATGTAATTACTTATAAACGTGCTTAACTCATCAAAAAGCATAAAATTAAAAATCATTTCTAAAATAGAGTGATTTTCAGATTTAAGTAGGTATTCTATGTTTAATTGGAGTATCTCATGAAAGCAAACATTTCTAGAAAGAACAATGTTGGATCTTATGTATAAAAATAGATATCACTGCCTATAAAGTTGAAAACTCGTTGTTGCACAAAAAACGACAAAAAAATAAAATAAATTCGCGCTTTACATGATTTTACATATACACATTTAACTATACATATTTTCGAATATTGAGAATTGTTTTATGGTGCATGAAAGCATTTATCTGCCTGCATATATATTTTTAACTTCCTTTATATATCTAGCATGCTATTTATCTATTTACAGTTATCATTTAATTCAAAATCATAATGATAAAATCAAGGCTACCACACCGTGTCTTCTGCCAGTGTGTGTCCTGATCGGTGTGTGCATGGTTTAGGTAGGAGACACACGGCATTCAATGCTGATATTAAAAAAAAAACAATCAAATAATAAATGTATTCATTGTTTATGTATTGGATTTACGGGTTTTAATTTTAATAAACATACATCATTTTTTAATTTCAAAAACCAAATTATATGGAATTTTTAAGATCCTGTCGAAAATTGTTCATAAATTAAGGAGTCCACATAATTTCAGATTTTTTTACTTAGAATTTTTTCTCCGCGATACATATTACGTTGTAGTGTAGCCTTATGTTTTTAAACTGTGTTACCCCAGGTTCTTAATCTTTTTTAAACATAATAATTTGATGAAAACAGTATATTAACAATAACATCATCAAATTTAGTGTTGCTCAAAATTGTATCTGTATCTTACTAATTTATATCTTTTGTTGAACATTTTTTATTGAAGTTTGTATGATTGGCTAAAAGAGATTTTGTGACCCTGCATTCACAAAAGAAGTGTTTTATTGTCTCAGCATGACTTTTGCATTAATAAAAAAAATTTCTAAAGATAATTTGTTCCTAGTATTCGATGATTCAATATTCATAGAAATCGTTGCAGATTAGAGTCATTATTACATTACAAACGGATATTAAACCGACTCCTCATTCTAATTAAAAAAAAAATCCATTTTTCGGAAGCACATTTTGTCGAATAAGATTATTAATAGATACCGTATTATTTGCTAAATTGCAATTTTTTTATTCAAACTTCAATAGGCGTATCTGAGTAAAATATATAGTAGTAAGTAACAATACAGTTTTCTATATATGTATATCTGTTTCTATTAAAATGGAAAACATGGTGATGAGGGTCATTTGCAAATATATAAATTAGGCAGCCAGACTGGAAATGAGATATGAACCAAAGCAAGACTATGGTATTACAAATTGTGTCTAGATCTATAGATGGATGAGAGTTAAATTATCAAACATTTTACTGATGTGCATATGAACAATATGTTTGAAATGTCGTGAGCAGGTTGTTAGACGTTATTAGTTCTTGCTGGATAGTATGGCTTGAAGGAGTCTTTGCTCGGATTCTTCAATTTTTTTTGTGATATCCTTTGTGATTTCGTTTCTTTGTGCAGAAACGGTGTTTTCTAAAGTACTAACTCTTTGTTCTAGTGTCGGCACTACACTGTCATCTGAAACATTATCTACATCTATTGGCGACGGAAACGGTTTCAATTTCTGATCAAGATCGAAAGCTTTCAGAATGGGCGATATTGGCGTCACAAAAACATACACCTTGTCTTTCGACCCACCGCTTACTATTCCTACACCTCGTAAGTATTTTGAGTTACCCGTCTTAGCCAGTACTAAAGACCCAGAATCTCCATGGTCAGCAAATGGTAATGGTCCTATGGGTACTACCATGATCTGATTGTGAAGGCAGATTCCGAACTTGCAGCCAAATTCATTAAATGTAGATTTCCTCACACTAGCACCTTGTAAAACAAACGCTCCCCTTGTCAACCCGGTTGAAAATCCGTATTTATGTACAGTATCATTGTTAAACGCTGTGTCAATGGTAGTATATATTTCTCCCGACAAATACTCCATTGGTTTGGATGATGTGTATCCTTTAACGAAAATAAACAAAATAGATAAAAATAAACATAAAATGATAAAACAAACTCATACTATTTCGCAATTAAACAATATGGCAAATACCGATCTAAATTTTGCTCAGGAAAATATGTTTTACAACCAATATTTTTATATGTCACTTTGTGTTTGTTATGAATTACCAAAACGTAAAACATTCATACTCCAAAGGAGACGTAACAATCACAGGACACCGCCAACATAATTATATGAAATTATAATAAATATGATATGTTCATTGAGAGATAGTAACACCAGGGGGTAAGTAGCAAAACCGCCACTGGGGAACTGGCTGACGGGTGCACCCATCTTCGCTGTTCCCGCGACGTCCCATCATAACACACTACAGTGGTAATACAAGTATCCTCCCCATCAGTATCTTTTACATAACGGCACTATACACATGTGTGTGTATAATAAAACACAGACATAAGGTAAAAATTTCATCAGGGTCACAATCTAAGTAGCTTGCTATGGATCCATGCATTTATGCATTTTCAAAATAAATATACTTAACTGTATGTATATAGATATATACATGTCGTGTGATATCTTCTATGTATATGCATGTTGGCATATGTAAGGAATCGCATGGAACTTGTTTCAAGATACATATTAGAGAATTGGTTGGTTAAATAATTTTGTAATAACAAATTCTTACTGGGTGTAACAATTGAGAGTTTTATTAATGACGAAGTGTTGTGTATATCCATAAGCATTTCTTAATGACTCATTAAAAGTACACACTCATAAGTTTGACTTAAACCGACAACTAAATATCAATAACACTGCATAAGAACTCCGTTACATGATGAGCCGTTTTTCAAAATAAATCATGTGTCAAAGTCACTACGAAAACGGTTAACATTCCATCACGAAAATATCAAAATTTCTCTCTATGATGGCGAATTTCAATGGATTGAGAATATACAATCATTTTATTAATAGTTTATTGATCAGATTGTGTTTATCCGCTAGTTTCAAAGAGCCGTCTGATCACAGAGCCGTCTGATCACAGAGCCGTCTGATCACAGAGCCGTCTGATCAAAGAGCCGTCTGATCACAGAGCCGTCTGATCAAAGAGCCGTCTGATCACAGAGCCGTCTAAAAGAAAAATAACTTATTTAGATATGTGACAGTCCTCAAATAAACAGTCCCTTTAGGACTTGATTATTGTTTCCAATTAAAGTTATCTCCCTTTGAGTGTGTTGGCAATTCATGTCCAGTGAAGTGAAGTGACCTGAGTTCAAATAATTTTCATTGGTTTAGCCATCAAAGTCTATTGTATTCATTCATGCTATCCATTCCTAGAAAGTTATGACAATGGATGCATGTATGATTTTACAAAAGGTTTAAATGATTTTATAAAGGATTTATTTGGCTGTAAGGTTTGTTGATTTCACTCATTATGTATTCAGTTAAGTAAATTGGTCTCATTAGATGATTTTGTCTTTAATACTTTTGGCCTATTCTGTTTTGGACAGTTTATCATAATTTGAGTAATGTACATGCGTTTCATAAATGACAGTCTTTCTTACATCACTGTATCATTCTCCAGGTGCACTGTAAACCATTTAATCACTTACAGACAACTAACTGAGCCACAGAGAGCATGAAGTGTGTGGTGCGGAGAGGCTGAGCTGGTGTATTTGTATAGAAAAATAACCATTCACGTCCACAACTTGGTAAGCCTAATTGTGTGTTTGTCATGTACATGTTTCAGCTGTAATTGTATATGTTTGATGTGTATGTAAGTTTACATACTTTGCCTAAATAGTGTTTTATATTAGTAATATGCCACTACACACAAAGGTATGAGTTAACCTGTATTGTTATTAATTGAATAAGAGATACACTTAATATAATGTATACGGTAATTCGATATGCTTAATATGATATATACGGTAACTTAATGTATCAATAATATGTATTACCTGATTGTAAATAGTGTTCATATTGTATACTTTCAGGATGCTAAATATCTATAGAGATATATTAGATTAAAGAGATTGAAACCATGTATCCTTGGCTTATCATCTACACAAAGGACTAGAGATGAACCTACCCTTAACCCCCACCTGTAGTTATACTTACCTAATATTGATGGACTAAAAACAGTAAAACAACCAGAGTGACAGATATTTTCTAGTGTTTCTTTTAAAGTGTGTTACGGTTGCTTACCAATTACATATATTAGATTCTCATCGACACATCTCAGGAGTGAAATATAAAGGGAAGCAGTTCCAAATGATGGTTCACATCCCAAGGAGGGTCAGTACATCATTGTGTTGAGGTTAATAGAAATGAAAAAGTGTATTTTCTGTTGCGGATCGTTTAAATCCTAATACACGAGTCACGTGTTAAATTTTATTTGATTTGGTAAGATTAGTTTACATATTTTATAGCTTTTAACATACAGAACAGAACATATATTTTATTTCAGATAAATACATCTTCATAATAACACATTTACAACACATAATATCACGTAAATTTTATCGTTAATTAATACGTAATTTGTACCGCCATTTTTCATTTACATTTAAAGCAAGTTCATATATTTTTATTATCAATATCGAAATAATGCATGGACAACTTTTAAGTCATAAATTCTTAAAAATAAGAGGATGAACAAATTTATTAAAAATTTAAATGATTTTCTTTTATTGATTCAGAGATTGTTTCCGAAAATAGATAAACGATATTCAATATATTTACATAACCTATTACACTTTTAAAATGCTTTTTCCTAAATTCAGAGATTTTTTAATATGCTCAGCAAATCTGACTAAAATACTTTTGTCATTGAAAAACATGTTTATTTATATACGTCTTTCTAAAATCACTGTAGCAAGGACAGATGCAAATCAAATGGTAAATATCTTCTACCTCAGTAGTGTTACAACAAAGACAATATCTCTTATTTCTTGGAATGTGATTTCTTGCATAACGACGTGTTTGGATCCCAAGAGTATGTGCCGATAATCTAGTTCTAGTAACAAACAATCTAGAATCGTTTTGGAGTATATCTAAATATTGTTCATATGCAAAACTATTTTTGAAATATTTATACTCTTTTATAACATGACTATTGTTAACTGAGCCATACCATTCTTGGCTTAAACAATCCATAACACGCATTTTGAATATGCATGGAAATGTTTTTTTTATCAAAAGAAGCATCTGTATATAAATAAGTAAGAAAACCCATAATCATTTAATATTTTCTTAACAGTGGAAACCCAATTTTTACATCCCTTTGCACAATCATTTATCATTATTTGTTGATATAATTTATGTAAAATGATATTGTCAGTATTTATAATTTTACACCAATACTTTATAATTCTAGTATATCGCGTAATGTAAAGCGGATAACGTCCCAGTTCACCGTAAATCCCAGCTGTACATGTACTTAATCTAACGTTTAAAAGACGTTTACAAAAGTTTAGATAAAGACGTTCAATTTCCTTGGACCCATATTTCAGAAGAATAACACAATATTGATCCAACAAATGAATGAAATAACTGACACAAAATTTTGGGTTTTAAATGTATTTTCTTACAATTTATCAATAGAACATTAAAAGCCTTTAGAGCTTTACATACTAAATGTTCGTTATTCAATGAAAAATTACCAGTATAATTAAAAATGGTACCTAAGTAATTGAAATCATCTACAACCTCAACATTTTACCCATTATATGATCAATTTTCACCATGTATATTATACATATAAAAATTGAATTACGGTCCTTCCCTAAACAAAATGAATTACAAATACTCAAAATGAAAATTGTCGACAAACAACATATTATAGCAGTTTCATTTGATTTGTAAGATTTCAGATCATTGTTATAGCGATAAAGAGTTTAGCAAAAACAAAAACAGGAAATTGGAAATATTTATGTATAGTGCAATAATAAGATATTCTAAATATACTAAATTTTTATAAGAATCGTCGTTTTGCAGACTTTAAATGCATGTAATGTACAGTTAATAAGTTTCGAATCGTTTAGTGTCTTTGCAGAATTATTGCACAGATTTGAATTTAAATAATAGCTTTCTTAGTTAGTTCTCAACAAAATTGTAATGTGTTATTACCGAGAGTATGCGACAGCCATGTAGGTGGAAAATGTCGGAGTCGGTCGACTGAAATTTTCTGAAATAGTGCCGCGCATGTCTTCTATTAGTCCATTGGTCTTTGTCTGAGTATTTATTGACTGGTGATAATACATACGAGTTATTATTGATGAAGCGGTGGCCTAGGATGTCGTGTGTTTGATCACTGGCCGGGTCATAACAAATAATTAAAAAAATGGTACTTGAAGCTTTCTCGCTTGGTGCTCAGCATTTAGAAAATTGCTCTAGGTCTGGTCGCCCCTGTGTATAATATGACTGGGTAGGGTATCATACCATGTGTCTGCGACATGATACTCCAGTGTGGCAGCGCTAAGAATATTGTCACAAGCAGACATTGTCGCGATAGGACTTAACATGTTAAAAGCGAATCTAAACATCAAACAACAACATCAATTTTGATATTTAAATCAAACGTGTCCATGTAAAAAGACCTCTCTTGTCAGTTGAAATGTCCATCTAGTCTGAGTATAGACACTGTAACGCTGCAAGGGTGGAACTGTAACATAAAATCTGCCGTTGAGACACTGTAACATGCATTGTAAATGCAGGGAATTATATTTAATGTATTACATGAAATTAAGTGTGACTATTTATATATGTAGAATATAGCTAAAATTATTTGAACATATATATGTATGTATATCAATGATAATATGTGTGTTATGTATCGTCTCTGTAATTTGTGAGTGTTTTTGTAACCCGCCTAGTATAAGGCAAAAAAAAAACATGTTTATGTTATGCTGAATAAAATATTGAATTTGAAAAAAATATATATATATTCAAATTTTATGATAACGTCGGAACAATATGTAAGAGTTTCGTATCTAAAATACATTTATAATGTTAGAAATTGCATGGGACTGAAAAATAAACGGTATATTTACACACTTTCACTTTCGATTTCAATCCATTCATCGTACACATAAAACTGGCAGAGTAACGTCCTAGAAAGTTTATAATTATTTCTGTATTCAAATATAAAACATACTATCGCAATACATTTAACGTATTCCTCTAAATACTCCAACGTTTTTGATAGAACGCTTATGTTTGTGTAACTAAACAGAAACACATTAACTGTACACGATGTGATTCCGATACCGATCTTGGTTGAGAAACTGATCACCGTGTAACGGAGGTCTGGCGAAGTGGATAAGCATGGATTAATGACACTTTAAGATATAATTCCATAAACATGTCTTAATGACACTATTAAATACCTATCAATAAGCATGGTTTGCTGACACATTGAAAATGTACAGCCACAAGCATGTATTAATGAGACTATTAATCTCATATCCTTAAGATGACACAATACAATATAAACCCAATAGCATATCTCTGATACATATCAATAAGTATGTCTTAATGTCACATTAAAAATCATACACTTATAAGCATGTCTTATTTGATACAATTAAATACGTATTACCAACACCACAATTAAATACATTTTTATAAGCATGTCTTAATGACACCATTGAATATATACGCATAAGCATGTCTTGATAACACAATTAAATACATATCTAGTGCATGTCACAATAATATAATTAAATATATATTCATAAGCATGTTCTAATGGCATATTTACATAGTACATATTATGTTGATAAAAACTGATGGAAATAGTTTATGACTTACTTTTTGTCATGCATGTCCACGATTCATCATGCATCATGCATATAGAACTTCCATAAATAAAGCAAGTGAAACTTTAATGTTTACCTGTGTGTTCGAAGTTGCAATCCGGAAAGTTCCCATCTAATGGGTATCTTGCAGGTTCTGTTATTTTAATTAGTGCAGCCTCAAAACCTATCTCACCATACCCTCCACTTTTAAATGCTGCCGCATGTACGTGTCCAAAATGCGAGTTATCAACATATGGGCTGGGCTGATACATCTTGTGGCTGTCAATGTTTTGGACTATTTTTTCGCGTTTTTCTAGCTCGCGCATCTCAGCAGAGTTTAGTACAGCATGGGCGCTTGTTATGCAACACACGCCATGATGTGGAATATCAACGAAGGGTCCGATCGTACAAGCATGAAATTGTCCATTATCTAATCGTCTAGTGCTAATTTTGCACCCCATCTTTATATTTGTGTGGTATTCATCAGCTTCCGGACTATAAAATTCAAAACATCCCTCCCTTACATCCGTAGGAAATCCATTCAATTCACTCGGTAGTGCATCTTCCTCAATGGGAATGAGCCCTTTTGTGGTTACAAAGAACAACACACAAGCTTGATGAAAAATACGATCCGGACAACTTTCGGAATCTTGGTTATTCGAGTGGTTAGAATAATTGCGCGATTTAACTTGACAAGGAACAATGATGTTCAAGTTTTTATGTTCTTCCATTAGTGTTTTGGAATGTTCCCGTAGCGTTTCTTTCAGCCTTTGCATTTCATTGTCCGTGAAGCAAATTCCTTTTACCTGTTCACTCTCCATAACATATTTATTTTCTGTGCTTAAAAAATGAACATTTTGATATTGCACTAGAAAGGAACTCAGCGTGGGCGGAAAAATAATGTCATCTTCTGACTCATTTTCTGTCATTATAACAAATATGATTTCAGTTTCGTTTTCAGGTTTGTATGATGGCACAACTGCCTTTATACTTTTAGAACAGGCGTTCATTTCTTTAGTTATCAGTTTGCAAAGCCCCACTACTGTAGGAGATTTTCGTCCGTGTATTTTGCATTGGTCGTACAAGACTGTATAATCGATTTGTTGTTCTTGTCCAATATCACCTTTTGTATCCGGTTGGTGTGTGTTATAAGTTGTTGCTGATCATGAAAAAAAAGAAAACAAACACTGCCCCTTATAAAACATATAGTACAGAGTGTCAAAAATTTGTCCCATATAAAACAAATAGTAAAGAATATCAAAACATTGCCCCGTGTAAAACATATAGTACAAAGTGTCAAAAAATTACCTGTATAAAACACATATTACAGAGTGTCAAAACATTACCACGTATAAATCATATATTACAGAGTTACAGAACATTCAATTTTGTATTTTACACTGCCAATTTCTACGCTTAGTGTTTGATAATGGAATAAGAAATAGCGACGGTTTACTTTAGTCTGGTTTTCTTCCTTTTATCTAGGTGTAGAATCTGGACAAAATCTTACGCATAACTAACTCGTATTGAAATTTTACCTGGTTTTGCTGGGACTCCTTGCTTTTGTGAGAGAATGTGCCACTTTTTGCTACGAGATGCTGTCTCTTCCGTCTACAAAGAGTCAGTGTATAATGTCAAAAGCAGCAGGAATCCATCCTAAAAGTTATACGTTTTCCCTACTAAATTCTTAGCATCCAAAACATATCATTATCTTCTGGAATTCTCTGTGACATTTTCTATAGCATATTAAAGAATAGTGATGCTATGATATAGAGCATATCAAACTCTTAAATAATCAAAGCTTAGAGACAGCGTTTATATTATTGTTCTGGCATCCGAAAACTGTAGTGCGACATATTGCACGTCTCTAAGCAGCCTATTTTGCTATTTCCTACTTTAAAAATGGACTAAAATGAGAAAATGGTCACACAAAAATAACTGTAAGCATAACTTGAAATGCTTCTTTTTCTTTAATTTAAAAAAAAAGAAGCATTTACCACCCAAAGTCCTTCCTTTCGATATCAAAAGGACAAGCACATTTTGTTAGGGTCAAATGTGCCATCCGAAATTTAGACAAGCATATGCAATCACTTATCTCTGTATATGGGTCACTGATATAGGATATATATTACTCTTCGAAGATTTTTATAAGTGATATATTACACTGAATTGCACTACTGCCCAAATCATGCTGATGATATACATTTTAGCCAACAGTTGCTCTATGTTGGACAAGTCGATTGGACGTTGTTGGGATTAAAAAAAATGCTTACCTACCATACCGATTTTTTAAAGAGGGTCGGGTTTTGATAAACAATGTGTTATTATTTAATATTCTGGTCGAGTCGTGTTGTAAAGTAATCAAGTTCGATGCCGTAGACACTTTCGGCAGAATATTGAATTATTCTCTGATTAAACAAGTTATTTGTAATAGTAAGGGTGACTTTTTGAGAAAAAAAGGTTTTCAAACTGGTACATAATATCGACGAGTTTGTTGTAAACTTTGGAATGAATTCAGACTTCACAACCCTCTTCGGTAAAACGTATGGGGTCACTATAAAATGTATATTTTACATTAAAACCATATATACCTACCATAAGTTCCCAAAGATAGTTGTTTACACGATTTCAATTTTCTTTTTCTCTTTAAATTGTTTTCTTTTATGAAAAATGAATACATGTACATGTAAATGGACAATATTTAAGTCTTTTAACTGACAGAAGTCGCCTTAAATGGCAAATATAGACTTATTTATTTTACCTTGATTGAGAAACAACAGATCAAGAATTCTTGCGTAGATCAAGTACTAAGCTAATGCTGACAGTGTCTTGCTCAAGAACACAACAAGCCCAACACTGTATTGTATGGAAGTCCCCATAATGGCCAGATTGATAACTCACATATCATCAAACACGACAGTACAAGAATAAACAACATGTACATGTCGTCTCAAAGACAATTTCGATCCATCATTAAAATTATGTTTTCAATAAGCTTACAACTAGGATGCACGTTTGTGTATAGTATTCATGCTCGGCCGTTCGCTTTTGTTTTAAAGAAGCCTATGTTAAATGCCTGTTTAACACCTTCATGACAAGTCGAATTCAATTAGAGTGCAAGCGATTTCAACGATACATACAGTGTGTGATCTACTGGCTCATATTAAGTGACCTTTACGGTGCCGCGAAGCATAGCATACAAAAAAGTTCTTAACATCCGTACCTTTTTTTTGCTATTAAAAATTATTTGTTCGCTTTTTTCAGACCCAGTGTTTTCGCATTAGGTATGTAGGTAGCTTTTTGTAAGCTTTTTTTTTTGTTGTAAATGAACATTATTCTTGGGAAAACAACAACAACAATTCTTTCAAGTTTAGATAATATCTGATTGAGTAGATAGTAGCATAGCAGACAGTGACTTGGTTTTACACACGTTCGTCTCTGCGGCACACAGGCATTTTTATGTACGACCTTATGTAGTAATTGTTTGATATCGCACCCAAGATACTCGAACTGCTACTATCTGAATAGTTTTTGAGGTATTTATTTAATATTGTTTTTGTAGAAATAATATCAAAATGTAAAAACATTACCCAACACAAAAAGAGGAATACGTGTATCATAGACGGGTCATTGCGTGTATCCGTATTTAAGCAATAACCTTTTTCTAAATTTACATGCAATAAAACTAGGAATAAATAAAGTTTTCTGGGGTACTTAAAATTATGTTTCATATAGAAATTATAATTATAAAATAATATTAAAAGTGTAACAGCACCCACTCTCAAAATCATTATTTTAAAAGATGTTATACATTCTCAGCACGCGTTTATTCGTATTTCAGCTATATTTCATGCCTATAAAAATAAGAGGAAGTTGTCTGGGGTAATTATATACTAGGTCCATATTGTTTTTTCTATTTAAAACATTTTTTAAGACTGATCACCTTAACCCTAGCCCATTATCATGTATGTCAAATACCAAATATCCAAGGACTTATATCCTATTATCCTTAATAAGTATTATTAAGTCACTGCTTAGGCTAAATATATTGCAAATTCCTTACAAAAATACATGGTAACTTATTTTATTTTCTTTATTCATAAGCATTTCATAATATTTAAATCGTAAAAACAAAGAATGATTACTATGCACCAACTTTCAAGAAAATATTAACGTTTGTGTGCATTTCGCTTCAACCGTGTGTACATCAAATCTTCTCCGTTATATATTGTTCACGGTGGACAATTATTCATTTCCGTAACAGGTGCGCGTGACGTCAAAATTTCGTTCGCGATTATGATTTTGATGGTTCACCCAGTAAATTGTTAATAATTTCATTGTAACTCAACAAAAGGATGTATTTTATTAACACCGTTTGATAAATTAATGTTTCATTGATTTATTTCAACAGTTTGTTTATGTTGTCAAGCCGTATAACAGCGTTAAATGGCATACACAGCGAAGCGGTGTCGGTGTATTTTTTCAAGTACATAAATTGGTATAGCGCAATAAGGCGTTAAGAACAGCAGATCAAATATCCAAATAATAAAAAACTGTCCATCCACGCCTAATCATATGAGGCTACCGAAATCTATGATATGAGATTAGTGTCAAACAGATGAGCGCAGATACTTTGGACAGAATTTGCAATCTTTATAAGAGAAAAACTCAGCCATTTTGGTTGACATTTAAACAGAAACATATATAATACCTGGAATATTTAAGTCTCTTACAAATAATACAAGGTATTCAGTTAAAACATATTTGCGACTATATGTCGTGTATTAATTAATTTGGTATCATTACCTAGAAACAATCGAGAACAATAGGTTCAAAAAGTGTAATATGAATTACCTTTATATGGTCTATATGATCCATGTTTGAATAATTTGTAGCTCCGCAGTGAAACGAGATGTTACTGTCGACTTTTCGTATTTTGTCTTCTTCAGCTGGTCCAAGTGATATCCTCACGTCGGCTCTAATTAGCTAAATATATATATAAAATTTAGTCTGTTTAATACAAAGTAAAGCGAACGTATGCGTTAATAGTTTGAGAAGAATATAAAAATGACGTTAAAACAGAAACTATCCATTTATCGCATTTTCGTGTAAGCATATTAGAAAATTGAAAATACATAGCGATAAAATGCAAAAAAACGAAGTGCAGTATACGCAAGGGGGAGAACCTACGTCACGCGCGCAGCTATATATGGTTTCAAAAGCTGGTTTAAGTAATTTTTTCGTGTCAGATTTGGGTACCTGTGTATATTCTATAGTTCCCACCGAACGCTTGGGTATTAGAGAAATCTGTTTCACTGATATACAAGTCAGTGCGACCTACACAATTCCAGATTACCTCAAAACAGTTGAGCGTCATGTCCGGTAACGTTTACATTTATAATAAAGCGCAACTTTTTTTTATGTAATCTGGAATTTTGTAGATCGCACTGATCTATGTATCGGTAAAATAGATTTCTTCAATACCCAGACGGGTTGCTGGGAATTTTAAAATATGCACATGCATGAAATCTCGTCTACGAGAGTTTACTGACATTTAGAGCACAGAACAACATAGAAAGTAAGTAAGATCTATGTATCTGATCATGCCTTGGGTATGGATCTCCTCCAACACTGAATGGACTAAAGGATGCCATAATTCCACCCCACCTTGCACGAATAAGGCACTTTGTTAGTACGTTTCACTAACCCCGGACGAGAATCTAGTCGAGGACCTCTAGAAGTTGCATGCTAATCACTAGACCATCGAACCGTTCTTTACATAAAACAAATGCGTTCAATAAAGACATCAACATAGCGCATTGGTGGCTTATATTAGTGGTGTTTATATTAGTTCATATCAAACACCTATTTCACATATGATTTGCAGTATTACATAAAGTCTTATTACATATGTATGTGAATAGTTAACTGCTTTTTGCATTGTGTGATAGTCTTTTGTAATTCATATATTTGAATGACTGTACATATATTGCATGATGTTGATGTTAAAATACTAAGATGAGACTGATATAAAGATAATAAAGCATTACTATATGTTCACGCAATGTCTAGTTATACCAATTTGATTTCTTTTACAGCATTTTCACACCCCATTTGACAATCGTCTTTAGTCCATTTATTCAGTTCCAGGAGTTCAATCATGCGCTGTAAGCTATTGGTCATTGTTTCTTTATCGTTACTACTCGACTGATGCATTGGATCGTTCGTCAGCTGTAGTCATAATACAATATAAGCAAATAATATATCTGTTGTTTGATAAATTGTAACATTTTTATGTGTATCGGTTGGGTATTATATACTGCTAGTAATATATAAAATCTCGTCCTTTGAAAGTGTTAAGTAGAAAAGTCTATCAGTAAAACAATACAAATTGTCAGATATGTAACTGTACCGATATAGAAGATGCATTTCAATTTGTTTTAATGTGTTCTGGTAAAACGATATGTAAAATACATTTATCAAAAATACTATATTAAAAGGCCAAGTATGGTTATTTCTTTACCATTACTACAATCTTCGAACTAAACTAAACTTATATATATATATATATAATATATATCGGAAGCTTTAAAAATTAGACGCTCTAATCGCTGGCGACGAATAATACAATTATCGTCATCCTAGCTCGTGTATTATGGCTTATATTTTAGCATCGATGCCTGAATGATATGAACTGATAATATCTATAATAACAACACTCAGCCTACCTTGTCCAGTAATTGGTGGTTAATTGGCTCAAACAGTTTACAAGAATTAAGGATTGTGAAGATTGTTACTGCATCTATGTCACTTGGTCCGCTAGACTGCTTGTGGCTAGGTGGCATGAACAACCTAGCAATTGCCCAGCTGTTGGAAACGTCGACAAAATCCTCAAGATTACAGTTCGACCAGCACATTTCTCTTTCTGAATTGTCCAATAACATCAATTCTGAAAATACCTTTTTATAAAATGAACAGTTAGTTTTAATTGTCGGATCTTTATCTTTTTTATTTGAATTGATTTCGTAAAAGCATCTCCCATACATGTTGTAGCCATGTTTGTCTGAAATATGGCTCTGATTACACTTTCCAAGTAATGTCTGATGAAATATTTTAAATGTAGATTTGATATAACTTTCAAGAGCTGTTTTTGTCTCGTCCAAAGCCGCAGTGTACTTTAACTTATTTTGGTACTCATTTTCTTGAATTCTTGACGCCATCGTCGGTCGTATGGGTGGTAATCATCTAAAAATGATGAATATGAGACAATTGGTTTTATTTTAAATGACATGACAGTATGACAATTATTGCTAATTTCAGCAATTTATTGTTATTTGGAGGTTTCGAAATTTTAAACACGTATTGAATGTAAGAATTCAAACAAAATGTGTGCAGTTTATGGTCAACTTATGATTTAAAATTGTTAGACCACACGACATGAACTTATGCTCTTCCGCTAAACCACGCACTCTCACGTTTATCTAAAACTATTTTTGAATACATTAGATTATTATATATAGTGGGATTTCTGGACAACGGGTTGTTAAAGTGAAATTGAATGCTATTGGTTGCTTTAATACCATGTGCAAGTAATTGGCCAATTTTATATTCTAAAGTTTTTGACCGAGCACAGGTTGAACCCACGACATCAGTAATATATGGTTAATCATGTAAATTGTAACATTACAAAATTATAAATACCGAATGGGGCTCAATTCCATTTTCATCTCATAGCATGTTACACTTGGCCAGCTTTAAGATGAAGACGGCATATACATACGCATATTACGCGAAAATGTTAAGATACCGAAGTGCAATAACTATACATACAAACTAGAATCATAGCCATCGATCGACTAAATATTGTAACATAATAAGCTCCTGACCATGCTAACAATAGTACATAAGACTTACTTGTGAACACTGCCACATTACGTCTATTTTATAAACAAACAATCATTGTATTAAACGAGCATGCCATTAATAAGACTATTTTTACAGGGAACAACAATGTCTATATACATAATCATCCATATTTACTACAAATGAACTCAAATTATGCCCATACATGAAATTTCAACTTAAATCCGAATGATTTGTCAAGACATCTGGCGCTAGGTGAGGTTAGCAATACTACCTATTCAGTTATTATATCTGTACGATTTGATACTATGTGTTAATTAAATAGTGTTTTAAATATAAAGAGTTATAAGTAACATAACATAAGTATAATCAGTCTAAACAAGTTTAATTATATTATCTAAATTAAAGGATAGAGGAGAGTATCCTTGAATGACCTTCCAAAAATATTTACTGCCAGATTTCTGCTGTCAACAATAATTATTGGATCTCTGTTTTCAGACTAATACAAAGCTTTCCAAGGTATTAACACCATTTATGATGGGAAATCTTCATTAAGTATAATTATATTGATATCTTACCTTCACATTATGCTGTATATTCAGAAATAGGAAAATCGTATTTGAATTTCTTTCCTCGAAAGTTGCCAGAGTAGGAAGATTTGAAAATCTGTCCAGCTCATTTCTGGCATCTTTATTTCTACTTTGTTTTGATTTTAATATTAACTTGCACGATTTGCACCTGAATTGTGACACTGTGAAATTTTTTTCATGCTTACTTATGATATGGATATTGTGTTTTTATTGTGTTAAATGAAATTTCCGTGTATCAAATCTGGCAACATGGTGGACATTTGCCAGATCGCCGCGATTCTAGAAAACCTGTGGATATGAAATGCATACATTTGATTGGCTTAGAACTGCGAGAATCCAGACGATTTGCCTATATAAAAGCTAAGAAACTTTAGATTTCAGTTCACTCTAAGTTTCAGACATTTAGAAAACAAGTTCCACCACTTCCGGTATTTTTTAATCTTTGTAGAATGCATATTATTCATTAAGTGTATATCAGGTAACTGTTTATATAAATTAAATAAATCAGCAATGCCATCCAATATATATATATACATAATAAGTAACAATAGGGTAGAACCAAAATAGTTGAGCTCTGTTGCTCAAAGCACCGTTAACTAAAAGTTAATATGAATTTTTGAAAAGAGGTATTGTGAGATAACAGTTTACTAATAACACTCATAACAAAATGTCATTCTGTTATTATAACTTTATAACCCATTGTACTTGATAAGAAAACTTTAGTATTTTAAAGATATCAAACATACAACACTTAACATAACGGCATGGTGTTAAGCTAACAAAACTTTGAGCAGCTCAACCTCGCTCTTCCCCATTGTAACATCGTATGATGAGACAGTGGAAATAACAGTTTCATCACCAGGCTAGAATCATACCAATAGGACAGCGTGCCAATTAATACATCTTATATTGTATTGTGTGGTGTCGATATTCTGGAAAATGTATTGATCATTAAAAATCATCGCATAACATGTAGACACCAATGTCGATACTGTAACTTCTTTTTGGCTATGCGGAGGGGAAATAAAGAAAAATGTTATAGTAATGAGTATTTACTTGAAAAATAAAAGTCGTAGTGGTTCTATTTATAACTCTTATTCCAGGACAAAAACTACATAATTTATATAATTTACGCATTATGTGAAGCTTTAAATAAGGGTATGGGACGGAATACAATCTTAATATTTCTTTCATGAGGTGCATTGCTGGATAGCAAGACGATTTTGCCAGTTTGGGGAACTATAGCTCCATGAGTTGCACATTTAAGTATTAACATATAGATTAGGTATGTGGTTATTTACTACCTGTACACGTGGTGTACATATGCTTTTTATCTCTATGCGTCGGTATACCGGGTAGAGATAGCGTGTATGTATTACCTGACCTGATATGTAAATATATACTTAAACGTGTTTATATATATTGGTATCTACGGGTGTGTTTTATACAGGACACGAATTTGACATCGGTGCGGCTAAATAGTTTATAAAACGTGATTTGATTTCGAAACTAAATAAACAATGACACAAGCTACCATCGTCTAATAATTACAAAAATAAGAAATCATTGGTGTGGCATACAAAATAAATGGAAATGTTTGGGAATTTAGCTAAAATGTTAAAAGTTTGAAATTATTAGTGCGGCACAGTTGCACCTGTTTCTACGCCCATGAGCTATCACAAATTTGCCAATTATATGTTGTTTTGTAGTATGACTGTTATGTTCTTATAACTAAGTTGATTAAGGTGATCTGCACATTTTATGGTATCTGTGCGGAGAATTGAATCGAATTTCTTTACCAGAAAACAATAAGTATTATCAGTAATAAGACCTGTATTAGAAAACGTGTAATAAATGTGTCCATGACTTGATTTATGCAATTGATAAACGTAATGATACATGGCAAATGTTCCAAGACACAAAATAAAAAGAAACACGCTTTGGATTTGCGCCGATTTAACAAAATAAATTATAAAAAAACATTACATATTACCTGGAGTGTTAAGTTAGTCCGCCGTTGTGTACCAGTTTAATCCCGTTATCATATCCAATCACAATACTATTATCTTTCCAAATATCGCACTTGACTTTGTTCCCACTCTAATATGTGTACGACTGGA
>CM055905.1:24824898-24968921 GCA_029582155.1 Panopea generosa
TGACTGTTGACCACAACCATGTGTCATCTCCTTTCAGTCTGCACTTTCTTTTCCCTACACTGTTTTACTTAACTTCATTTATTTCTATAAATATCCACGAGCCCACTCACACATTTATGTATCCCATTTTCAGTGAGTTTCCCTACCCTAAATTATTTGTCCCCTGACCCTTAGTACCTGTGACCCAGAACGTTTCAAGGAGCAAAGGTCATCATATATCTTTTCTTCATGGACATTATCAGCGACGTGCACTTCCTGCTCATCTGGTACATCACTAAAGCTATAAATAGAACTAATCTGTCAGCAAGTGCAAAGTAGAATAAACATATTTCTATAAATAGAATTAACTTATCTGCCAGTCAGTGATTAGCAAAATAAATGTAATTCTATAAACAGAACTCATAAGTCAGCAAATGCAAAGTAGAAACATATTTTTATAATAGAATTTACTTATCTGCCAGCGATTAGCAGAATAAAGGGAATTCTATAAATAGAACTCATCTGTTAATGCAAAGTACAATAAACTTATTTCTATAAATAGAATAACTTTTCTGCCAGAATAAATGGAATTCTATATAGAAGACTAATTTGACAGCAATGTGAACAATGTAGAAATATCAATATAAATAAATGTATGTATATTTTTATAAATAGAATAAATCTGTTAGTATGTACAATTTACAGCAGTCAGCAATTTTGGCAAACCTGTTTCTATAAATAGAATTCGTCAATTAGTGGTACAAATATAACTTATCTGTAATTTATTGAAAAAAAATATGTTTCTATTTTCTAAAAATACCGGTAATATTAAGATTTGTTCATTTGAAAGTAGAATGTTTTTTTCTATAAATAGAACTTATCAACTCTGATAAATGAGTATAACTGTTTTTGTCAATAAAGAACATTTTATATTTATAAATAGAGCACAATTAAGTATAGTTATATGCTTCTATGAATAAAGATATCTATAAATAGAACTTATCTGTCAATTTCTATAAATAGATCTTATCTGTCAATTTCTATAAATAGAACACATTTTCCCAATAAAAAAACAAATTCTCTTGTAAATAAATTTAAAATCTGCATAGAGAAATAACTTTTTTAATTTTTCGCTTGCTTTAAAACACTGTTCGTCAACCTATATAAGTATATTTATAATATTAATATAGAAACAAACAAAAATATCTGATCAATAAAATTTAATTTATCACTATTATGTAATCATACATATTTTTTTTATACATAACATCAATAAAAATAGTTCGTAATACATTGATTCAATTGATTCATCAATAAATATGCACAAATAGACATATCATATATCCAACATGCACATCAAACTTGGCTACAATACACAGCAAACATCTATATATAGATTCCTCCTTCCATGTATGCTATACAAAGAGATGATTTAATTACTTAACAGTAACTAGAATATATTTTTTTTAATTTTTATGAATTATACGACTCGATTCATACGAATAACTTTAAATTGAAATTCTCTTCATACAAATCTGACAACAAAAGAGTAGAAAATTTAATCATAATCATAAGATTTTTTTGTATGTCACTTGTCAAATTGTTGTCAGATCAAAATGTGGAGAATCCAAATTATAATCTCTGCATTTGAACTCGATGTTACAACCTATTTCTTATTTTAATCTTAAAAAAATTCTAAATTCTTGTCAATCATGCTTCTGTGCTCAACAATGCAAATTAAAATTATTATACATGGGTTTTATTTAATATAACTTGCATACAGAATATAACAAAGTACGCATCATAACATTCACGTTAATGCATATATGTACAGACTGTTACAAAAACAGAGCACCAGAAAGAACTTGTGGTTAGACATACAATGACATGATGGTACAATGAGGAACTCAGTATTAGAGGTAGGTAGACATTTTGTATCAAAAAAAAAACAAGCTCAGATCTTTTGATATTCAGAATAAACAAAACATTTTCCCTGTGTGACAATGTCTTTCAACACATTTTGCTAGGGTTTTTTTTGGTACCATTGTCAAATTATAAAAAAAGAAGAAGAAAACTTTAACATTCTACGTTACAAATACGGCATCAACATAGGCTAAACTAGAATTACACACCATCAAAGACTAACTAGGTATGTGTTTATATAACACTGTATCATAAATAGGTGACATTAGGTTAGCTTTTCTGTGACATTGAATTTAAGTTGCAATTTACGCTTAACTCCACAGATACACGCTTTCAATCACCAATCGCAGAAGGCCTTTGAAAACAAGCAATCTGAACACTTCCTGCACTGTTTTCCACTCTGTCAGTTAATATAAACATAATTCACCCATTGCTGATACATGGTGAATTAATGCTTTCAACTTGGAAGAGTCCAAGAAAATGCTTATGGAGCAAAGGGTTAACTTAGCTATTGATATCAAACAATCAGTGTGTTCTTTGTTTAAGGAAGAATATCAGGATTTTTCAACAAGAGTTGTCAGAAGACAACAAAGCTCGCCGATGGGATAAAACTCACCACCAATGCAAAGATTGAGATTGGAGGCAAACACCAAAACTTAAACGCATCTAAATGCAAAAGTTTAACCTGGGTGTCTACAGACGAAAAAAAAAGTCTGAAAGGGCCATAACTCTGCCAAAATGTAACCCAGAGTTATGGTTCTTGTCTCTGTGTGTTTCAATGATGATGGTGAACACACATGCAAAGTTTCATTCACATCCAATGAGTGGTTGCATAGATATCTTAAACTTAAACGCAAAAGTTTAACCTGGGTGTCTACAGACAACGCCAAAGATGACGCCGGGGTCATGACAATAGCTCAGCGAGCTAAAAAAGTCAGAATAATCAGTCTATTTGTCAAGTTTACCATTCATGATTAAAATATTGTTTTTGTCGCATGTTGATGGTTTTGATATACCAAACCATTTGGATTTTATTTGTTTTTGATAATGAGGTGCTTCTTACTGTTTCAATTTTAAAAATAACTTTAAAGCCATTTACAGTGTTTATTCCTGATATACTAACTTTAAAACCAGGGAATCTGGTGGCCGCAAAGCGAGTCGCAAAGGAGGGAAAAAAAACACTGAAAATATAGTATCTCCTTTCGAAAATTCAATTTTTATTGATCTTAGACAATGAAAGGTTATCTTCTTTTTATGTCAAAGCAAAAAAAAAAGTGAATTACAACTGTTAATAAATTTAAAACTTGTTTATTCTCAATAGCTCTATTGCATCTTCTTATGATAACTTTCCACTGGTATCAAGTTGTGTTTTATGCTGTACGAGTTGATCGAATATGGCCGCAACATTAATTTGACCTTTAAGCAGTACAGGTCAACCTACATCTGATCTTGTAGTCAGTTTAACCTAAATGGGACAATTCAACACAAAATGATCTCATTTCAACAAACATTAGTGCTGACCTTATCATGAACTTAATCTTTAACTTCTCCAAGTCAATTCACTATCATTATGCCATTTTTTTTTTTTTTTGCAAAGCTGTTTGAGTCAATAGCTTGCCCATGACCTATACCCGGTCAACTCACCCATCCTGTCACCAACTTGACCTTTAAGCTGTAAGGGTCAACGTAACTTGACCATGACAACCCAACTTCTCTTAAAGCTGTATGTACTTACATGGCCATGTCAGACAGGTTACCATAGATATCCTCCTCCGTGTCATTGGCATGGTTATTGTGTGGTGGGAAGCCTCTAAAATACAAGGAACAAGCACCATGTATTAACAAAGGGGAGTAACTCTCATATCACTAATATATCAAGACAGGCAACTCAAAGTGGGGAGGTAGATAGATACCAGGTGAATAACTCTTGAAGTCAGGCTAAGGTTGTTGATTTTGTCCTGGAATCTAGCTATGATGTTAAATTAGTACTAACAAGCAAATACTGCAATTAAACATGTTGCAAAACCCCTTATAAGCCTTGTTAAAAATAGACATTTTGTTTCTTCAAAAACGAAAAAAAAATAAAAAAAAAAATTCAAAGAATAAATTTTCCAATATTAAAGTACATTTTTCTTTAATCATTTATCTCATCAACATTGAAACTATCAAATCATGAAATTCCTAATATGTTTTTTTCTTTATTATTCTAAACCTATACATATAATTACTTTTACAATAACAGTTACAGGTGCAGAACAATTTTGTTTGCTTGCAGATACAATTAAGGGGCTAATAAGGGGTTGATCAAAATAACATCCGCGGATGCACATTTAAAAACTTGTACACAAGGGTGGGTAATGATACAGAAAGGAAAAAAGAAATGCATCTACAGTAATTGTTTAATCAACTTTGTCAATGCCATCTCATAATATTACATGTATTATTATTTTAATAATCTTCAAGTATAAATCAGTTTGTAAATGTTACAGCAATATTATAATTATACATAAGTTATACTAAGCTCTTGCAACGTTATTATATTGTAATTTGTTTTTGAATCTCTAGCATCAATGTTAGGCTATTGAGAGTTAATAAACGATAAATTTATTCTATCGCAAAAAAAGCAAAAAGATGTAATATACATTTCGAGTTTTTTCAGTTTAAGAACAATATTTAATGCTCTGACCAAAGTTATTAAAAATTTGATTTCCGAATGTAAGGTCAAAGAAATTGTTCTAATTTATCCCATTGTTTTTATAATAGACTGTCTGATTTGTCGAAATTATACATAACACTTAATATTAAGCTTGCTGTTCACAGCAATTATTATGTACAAATTATACTCAATGAGACATCTCACTCTCACCAGGGCATGGATTGCAGTGTTGTTGATTTTGGTGCTTTTCTGGTCCAAAATTTGGCCCCATGATTCCAGTCCTACATGTTTACTCCTATAGTACAAAAAATTCTCCTCAAAATTAAAAAATATAACTTTTAATTAAGTTTATAACACAGGTTTAACCAATGAAAAACAAGGGTGTTGACCTGTACAAACTTTTTTAATACGTACATACTTATGATATTTGCCTTATTTAGATTTATTCCTCAATTTCATTATTACAACGCTATTTGACCTTATTGAAAGAATCCCCCCAACCATAAAAAACACCACAAAACAACAACACTGCATTGTTTGACCTAAATCAGTAATTTCTAATCAACCTTCTTAACGATAATGACACGGTTAAATTTCAAACAGTCCACGCTGAACTAACCAACACAATAAACAGAATTGTGTAAATGTGCTCCTTTTTTCGTTTCTGTTTACCAGGTAACTACACGGAAATAAACAGGTTTGTCAATATGGAACAACATCAAGCAAATTTCACTTTTTTTCGTCTTTTTTTATTTTTTTAAATGTTCTTTTAAGTGTAAAGCTAACACATATAAAAAGTTTTCACAGAGCATAAAGCTTAACAATATGTCGGGCACAATAACTTAAATATTCTCTAATGATACCTTTTTTGATAAAATGTGAGACTGAATATAGAAATAAAGTTACACAGCCGAGAAGTCAGAAAAAAGCCATCATTCAGAGAAATATAAGTTTTTGGCTTAATTTTAATTGCCAAAACATCAATCAATTACTAATTTGCTGTGACAGATAAAAGTTGTAAAAAAAAGAAAATTAAAATATTCGGTCCGACTGCCAGTGATTTTTTTTACATAAAATCAAGCTTAAGACAAGTTGTGAAAATGCATGCAAGAAAAGTACCTTAATTTTAAAGCCTATCAAATAGTTTGAAAGTTAAATAATACTGAATTGCCTTCACTGTACAAAGCATTACAAACAAAGTTTTTATTAAAAAAACATAACCGGAATAGCCGGAATTCCAAACGTACAGTATGTCCAGAAAAGCAATTTCATTAAAATCAGACACCCTCAATCATACTTGGACCCCTACTCCTTCAAGAGTCAAATAACATTAATCGTCCAATTGGTGCAAAAATGCACCAAGTGCCTTCTTATTTCAATTAGTCCTTATAGGACGGAAATTTTGTTAAAAGGTCATATTAGGTTTAACATAAGATTACCCAATCAGGCTTGATTTTCCAAACTTTGACCTGAAAACTGGCCATTCGGATTTCATCTCAATACTTTGACCTGAAAACTGGCCAATCGGATTTCATCTCAATACTTTGACCTGAAAACTGGCCAATCGGATTTCATCTCAATACTTTGACCTGAAAACTGGCCAATCAGATTTCATCTCAATACTTTGACCTGAAGAGATCTTGTATTATCAGATAAAAACCAATCAAATTTTATTCTAATTCTGTGATAATGGATTCACCATATGCAGGTTATTGACAATAATTTATTTTTTACATCTGATGTTGTATGGTGTTTAGCGCACTTTCATCAATTTGTCAGATATAACGCAACGGTGTCTACTTGAGACAGTATTCCAATTGCTGTCTAGTGTTGTCAAGTCACAGCATTAGATAGTAACAAAGCTTAGACAGTGTCTGATTTTAAGAAACATGATCAAGAAAATTTGCTTAATGTTGTAAAACTATAGGTATATATATTTATTAAACATGTGCACTGTAACTACAAACACAGCCATAATGACCTCATGACACTAAAATATTCTGGCAAACAATTGGGATTCTGAAACTGTTACTGCAACTAAATTCTAAGCACAAGCCAAATGCAGCAGGTCGGGTGGTTTTCCCTTGCATAGCAATGGTTAGAGTGACATCCCTTGGATGCAGGCATATGGAGTGACCTCCCCTTACTTACAGTGCCAGATCCTCCAGCGTATTGTAGTAGCTGTGCTCAACTATGCGATGGTTATTAGGAGGAAAACCTCTAAAAATGAACAGCGGCAAATATAGCAATTACAGTATTAATCAAAATTATTTCATTAAAATTATAAAAATATGAAATAAATTACATGTACTGTTATGGTTTTGTGGGCCATTTTTGTGGCAATCACATTTTTAAACAATATTTTAATATAAAATACAAAATTATACACATTTGGTCACTAAAAGAATGAACTTATTTCACTCAAATAAAGTTAAACAAAAGAAAGCCTTATTAACCGTACACGAAAAGGACAAAAAAGGTATAAATCATTTTGACCATTAAAGTGAACTGGACTGAAGTCTAAAGTCTATCTAAAATACACACAGACACAGGATCATACTATGCAGACTTATTAAAGCCCCTGAACATTTTGCCTGGTCAGGGGAATGCAGGTGTGGTTACTGTTTAACAGCTGTTTTCTACACCTGTCAGTTGGGTTTCAGTTAGCTGAAATACACCATTAATTAGCTGCTGCCTGCTGAAAGTGTATAAACACAGATCCATGTGTATTTATTTACAATTTAGAGTGCATGAACTAAACAAGATGACCTCCCTGGATGTAACATTTTGGCAGTTTGGCAAATTTTCAAATTGCATAATTATTATTTTTCGAAAAATATAATTTCCCTGATTAAATGTATTAATAATCTAGCAATATGCAAAATTATAACAAAAACAATGCAGTGGTGACTGAAATTTTTGAAAAAAGGGTTATCTGGTTGCAGAATTATATAAATCCTGCTCCAGAGCCATTTTCTGGCTTTTATACGGCAGTTAGGGCTTTGTGTGTGCCATAGTAAGAAATAAAAGAATTGCAACAAATGAACAGTATAATTATATACAAATAATGTCTAGCTGCCGTAACATTAAAGATATAAAACAAAGACAGATTAGCCTGGCAATAATTTCCACAATAGTTTCTGAAAGTTATAAATAGAACTTTATGTTATACTTGGTACAAGAAATGAATAGCATTGAAAAACAAATGAGCAAAATAAAAAGCAAAAACCACAAACATAAATATAAGAAAGCAAATACTAAATATTTACGCCATACTTTAAAAAATTAACCCTTATTGTGGATTCAAGAAATGGACTGGGTGCATCAGATAATTTTTTCATTATTTTGACTGGTTATCAATTTTTATATCAACATCAATGATGATAAAACTTTATAATGATGTAGTAATAACCAGTCTAAAATCATTTTCAACCTGATATATTGATGGCATCGAATGACTTATAATGTGTTGGTACACAGTAAAACCCTATTCATTCATTCATATATTCATTCATTCATTTTTTCATCACTTACACATGAACCAAACCAATCTTTTTCCAGCAAGTATCTGGCACACTGTCTTACGGAGCTGGGTAAGCAGTTGATGGGAGTTTAGATTATGATCCTCAGTCTCGTATATCAAACAGTAAAAAGTAATGTTTGTTTCAATCTGCATATCTTAAAGTTTTAAGTTTATACAAATTTATTTAAGATTGATTGGGAAGAAAGCCCATAGCTTATAAATAATAATGAACTGCTCTCAAGTCCGCTTCCTGGGTAGACCCAGTGCTGAACTGTGGGATCAAACCCGCGACCTCTGGCGTGAGTTGCCAACACTTCATCCACTACCTCCTGCATTGTTTTTCAGTTTAAAACCAGCTGTTTTAGGTATATATAATAAAAATGTAAATAATTAGGCAATGTACCTTGATTTCATTTGCCTTTTACAAGACATAAAATCATATAATTCTATTTTAAACTGTCATTTCAGAATAACCAAGTGTCTGTATAGATAATTTAAATAGTAAATTTACCCCCCCCCCCCCCCCCCCCCATACTTTTCATCCACTTTTGACTATAAAAATGCCAATGATAATTCATTTCCAAAGGCTACAGCATACTTCCTGAAATTGCAAGAATATCTTACAAGCTTCTGTATTTAGTCACTTCTATTTTGAGTCTCAATTATAAATAAACCAGGAAGAGATTTATAAACAGAGAATTCCAAGATTACCCTTTCATAAACAAAACTCACAAAAGCTGAGGCCAAAACAGCAGAATCCCAATCCACCCCCTTGAACTTATAAATATTTGCGGTAAAAACAAAATGCAAGAAGTGATAAAATTATAAATATGTTAGCTATAAAGCAACCAAAGCTCTGATTGAAAAATAAAATCTGGTTATTACACATAGCAGGTAGACAATAACTGGTTATGCATTTTATATAGGGTGTTGTTTTTCTCATAATTATAATAAAAGCAAATTATGACATTGGAAAATATATCATCAATGAAATATGCAAATTATTCATAATACAGCAAAAAGCATAAAGTTCAACATAATTATTTTCTGCTATTTTTTATTATGTAAAATTTGGCAACTGTGCTTAAGGAATTTTAAAAATGAAGCATAACTTGGTCCCTAAATACAGGTAAGTGGTAATCACATGGTCTCTCAACACAGGTTGTCTATTATCATATGTTCTCTTTACATCTGAGTATGTACTTAATTACAATTCTTTGGATTTACACTATTTAACTGTCCTTAAAAAATGTGGTCTCTGGAAAGACTAGTAGACCGATCTATCCTGTCACAATATGCTGTATAATATTATACTGACATAAAAAAATATAGCCAGATATAAATATCTTCTGTGCAATTGTGCCTTGATTTTTCATTATCTAAGTAGCCAAACCTTCTATTAATTAAGCAGCCACTTGTATTAAGCAGCCACATTTGCTATTTCCCATTTCTATCCTTTCAATTCATCTGTATTAAACAACAACCTGTCTTAAAAGGCCAAGTTTGCTCATTCCCTTGACTGGTTGCTCAAGACAAGCTTGCCTGTTTTTTTGATTGATTATAGTTTATGTTAGCTTACTAGAGAGATATTCTAGAAGTTTATTGGTTGACTCTGGGATACAACCCCCAACTATCACTGGAGTGACCTACACTTCATTACATCACCACACCACCCAAAGTGTTTGTTATCTTTTTATCATGTCTAAATTAAAAAACTGTTTGTTTCTGGCCAACCCACAACAATCCTGCCAGACAGAAACAATTTTGACCAACCCACTACCCCACACCCAATTTTTTTTTAAAAAAATACTGTTGATCATTCAAAATGTTCACTGCATGTCCTTTCCCAACCAATAATTCTGCATCCTTTAATAAAAAGACTTTGATTAATTGCAAAATGAACGTAAAAAAAGGTGCCGAACATTCTTTAAAGGGGGCCCAAGAGATGAGATTCAATCCCTGCATTATCTAGTACACATAATATTTACCCTAAAAATAAAAAACACAGACAAGTGATGCCAGAATGTTTTATTGAAGCTGTATAATGGCCAGAAGCTGCCATTAACAATTTAGCATCCACATAATCACAGATATATCACTTGAAATTCTTTGATGCACAGTTCCTCCCCCCCACACACTAATACTGTAATGTTTAAATGGTTTCCGTGGCAACCTTTACATGTTCCAAACAATTAAACAGAAGCTGGGTTAAACTAGGCCTGGTTATGTGTCAGTGGAATATCTAGTGTGAATAACATAACTGCATAACGAGGGCTCAGAGCAACACTGGTCTACCTACATGTAAACGAATAATGAAATAGAGCAGTGTTGCTTGAGCCAGCAATTTCTTATCCATTCAATAGTATAGCAATAGTCTAGAAGCAGTAGATTGGCTGTTTCAACAGTGTTTTTTTCTTTAATGCCATTTTCAGCAAATAACAACAATGGGTACCAGTTTTACCCAGTCAGAGGACCAGACTAATTATCATGATTGACTGATGAACATTTTTATGCCATCTAGGGCTAATTTTTTAACAGATGATCAGTTAACCTAACTAACCACTGTTTCCTGGGATCCTGTAAGGTTAACCAGTACTTCGAACACATCCCATCTCTGCAAATAACTGATAACTTTGCCACTTGAATCAGCAGAGAGACGAATGATAACGAGACACAATGTCGTATATCAGTCATCAAGGAGACTGTGACCAAGTGGGGATTTGAACTCACAGACCTCTGGGTTGATAGTCAGATGAGCTACCGACTGAGCTAGTTGGGCCTGGCAGCTGATAATCAATTTACAGGAATGACTGTCAGTAAAAGTGGAAGGTCAGGGAGGTCACAAAATGGCAGCAAAATTAAATTTTTCATTAAGCTTACAGTTAAATAAGGTGATTAATTAAGACACATCAGTGTTATCTGGTACTTTTTTGTTACTTCTAATTTTGTATGATTGAACCCCTGTGAGATGGTTTGTCATTTTTCGCTGACAATTTAACATATTTGTAAACTGTGGAGTGATAATGCAGAAAGCCAGCTGGAGTTCATCACTTTTATGTGTTTTAATACATAGGATTTTATTGTTTCTTAGAAATTTAACAGTGGACTATTGACAAGTCTATATTTAGAATTGGTTGTAGGGGCTGTTCCATTTTTTTACAGTGACCTATGGGAAATGAATTAGTGAACATCAACCAACAAGCCAGATGGGAGCCAGTCTAATATACATATTACATGGTAGAAAAAACATTTGGCAAAAGGGAACCTGTTTAATATAAAAATGGTAGAAAAACAATTTTTGAATCTATGAAAGGGGAACCAATCTAATAATTTATAATGAAGCAGAAAACCATAATAAGAACCTAGACTGTAGAACGGACGACCAATCCCACTTGGGACAGTTACACAGCAATGAGATTTGAGCACATTTATTGGTCAGTTGCTTCAGGGAGTGTTGAGTGAAGTCATAGCTATGAATTGTGGGACACGCAGAGAATTTCCTGCATTTTCAATAGTTGAACAGACCTGATTCGGGAGATACCAGGGACTTTTGGAACCAGTAAGACATCATCATGGCTAGTCGTTTTTTTTTTTTTTAATGAGGTTTAACGTTATTTTTAACACATTTCAGCTTATATCAGTTTATGGCATATCCAGTTTTATTGGTGGAAAAAGACCTTAGAATGAATCTGAGTAGAACCACTGTCATTCTGCAGGTCACTGGCAAACTTTCCCACATAAAGGTTTTGGACCAAGTGGGATTCGAACATACAACCTTAGCAGTGAAAAGATTAGTGATCTTGAGACAACACTTTGTACTACTCAGCCACAGAGGACCTCTCATGGCTTGTCTATAATAATAATATCTAAACAGAATAATACCAGCCACCAGCTAATATAGCAGTATTCAATAATAACAAAATTTAGCAGCAAAGCATCAAAATCAGCAGGACTGTTTATGGTGGAAAATTTATACAGCCTTGAAGCAATCTGGCTAGATTATGGCTGCCTTGCAAAACCAACGTTACAAAAAACAAGTTACAGCAAAAAATAGGCAAATGACCTTTATACAGATCTCATTGTCCAAGTTTTATTCAAGTAAGTCATATTCCAATAACCGGTAACCAAACAGGCCAGAATCATTATTTCCTTCCCAGTTTGAAACAACAAGTAAACAACTATAACCATATGTTTTTGTTTGCCAATTATGATCACCCATACCTTGCCATTATCAGCAAGTTAAATAAATGTCAATCATACCAAGAACTTGTACAGAAGGATAGGAAACTTGCATCTCCTGACTAAATGTTGATGAAACAGCACACCAAGGATTCATAATTTGCAAATTAATAATTCATAATTTACAGGCAACTGACTTTTTGTACATAAAGTGTAAGTTGTATGTGATCTTAAATGTTTAAATATGTTTGGATCACGCAAAATGCTCTTGAATTAAAGATTATAGAGGTTTGAAGGAAAATTTATTGCAATTTGTCGTTATTTTAGCTGCAGTATACACAGTTTGTAATAACAAGTACTTCAACAATTTTAAACACAAATTTCTGGGAATGGTATTGTTTTAATGAAGATTTCATTCTGCAATATAAGAATTTTGATTTGTGTTCCCAAGATGAATGGAAGTGAAGATAATTAAAAACGAGATATTTCGAGATTTTGCCTGAAACACGGGCATTCACAACATCTCAATCAGTTGGATTTCCTTATCTATATAATTCCTTGATCATACCAACAATATATTTTTCACCAATTCCACAAATTAATGCTCCTTGTATTACATCACTCCCTTGGCTACTTAAGAAATCTGTCACTGAGAATAATCATGGGAGCCAGTTGATATGGTTATAGTGATAAAGATATCAAATTACTCTGAAAAAAAAGACAATTTTATGGAAACCAGTCTCACAAGAACTATAAATGCAGAAAATCTCTAATACAAACAAAATAAACATAAACATGTCACTCTTAATAGTACATATCTGATGAATTTTATTTTTTGATTTATTAAGCTAAAATTATTATTTATGACCAAAATAGAAGCTGTACTACATATCAGTAGGCAAGCAGACTATAATACACAAGTAAACAAAACATACCCAGGAACTTTCCCGTCTGCTGTAGAAGTCTTGGACAATTTTGAGAGAGTGTGGAGCACCTGAAAAAAGTAAAAAAACATGTTAATGGGAAACTGATCTTTATTTTTTCATTATACCGCAATTTTCTTTCAACCAAAATTAATAAAGGCGATGGCGCAGTAATTATTGTAGGCCACGTAAAGTGCTTACCACATAACCACGTAAGCTCTTCACATAAGCAGAGCTTACTGCATAAACAGAGCTTATAAGCAGAGACTATTGCATAAGCAGAGCTAACAGCATAAACAGAGCTTACCACATAAGCATGTAAGCTCTCCACATAAGCAGAGCTTACAGCATAAACAGAGCTTACCACATAAGCATGTAAAATCTCCACATAAGCAGAGCTTACAGCGTAAACAGAGCTTACTGCCTCTCAAAAACAATGCAACAAACAGCAACTTTTCTTCAACATAAAGCCAAATTACAATGCCTCTAGTTTACACACTCTCAAAGATAATTTGTATTAATGGGTACATGTGCTAAATGGAATAATAATAATTGGAAGTTAATCAATAAAGGGAAGTGTTGATTACTAAAGTTAATTGTTCTCCTTTTCCATTTTTTTTTGTTTTTATTGCATAAAATCAAAGAAATATTAATTAGTGTCCATGTTTCTTTAATGTTACTGGTCCCTGCAGGCAAATGGCGAGCGGATGAGTGCAATTTCCAGCCCTGAATATAATTTACTAAATATATTCAGTTTCTAAAGCTGAGACAGCTAATTTTGCCAGAACAACAAGCAACAAGTTTTATTCAACATAATGCAAAGTTACAATGCTTGTAGCTTACAGACTCACTTACAGATAATATCTAATTGGTACATGGAATAATAATTATTTGAATTTAATTAATATTAAGGGCGAAGTGTATTTATGCTTGCTATGTAATTTACTAAAGATATGCCCGTTTCCAAAGCCACGAAAGCTCATTTAGTTAATACAAATTTATTTTAGCTTGTTTGCGATGAAAGCTCAAAGCCTATATGAACTGAGTTTGTTTCCTGTGTAGAACCAGTACTGAGTATTGTTTTTATGAAAAGCAACAAGTCAAGCTAGGGATTGAACCCGCAACCTCTGGCGTGAGCGGCCAACACTCTAGCTATTACACTACCGTCCCCGTTCATTTGCTCATTTAGCCATAATTAAAATTTTGGCCTACTATTTTTGTATTATATAATACACACAGTATAAGTAATGTAAAACTGTGCTAATGTACATGTTTTTTTATAATGGCAACTAGAATATATATTTGAATTGATAATTCATAGTTTTTATTTCATATAGAACTTTTAGCTCTCCCCAGACAAATGAAATATTGTTTGTCTGTTTGAATATTTAACATTATTTTCATCCAACCAAGGGCTAGTAGATGATCAGCTAAACTAATCATTCTTTCCCCGGGATCCTGGATGGTTAACCAGTCGGTGATCCAGATAAGCTTTTTTTGTAAATGAGTATTTTACCCCATAAACTTGTATGCAATACTTATTTTCAAAATGTTAAGGGTAAAATTGAACATTCTTATCAAATTTTCATTTAGAACAAACTAATCAACACTGAAATTGAGAATAACCAATGCTTATTTTAAATCTTAATTTAAATTTCAATGCTTTATCCACCCCCCACCCCCACCCCAAAGAGTGCTTATCTGAAGCACTGAGCAGTACATCTCAGCGCAGGTTACTGTAACTTTTCCACTTGAATCAGCAGTGAGAGATGAATGACAATGAGACACAATGTCGTATATCAATCTTGCAGAGATTGGGTGTGCTAGAGTACTGGTTAACCTTCCACGATCCAAGGAAACAGTGGTTAGGTTAACAGATTGTCTGTTAGCCTTCGATGGCATAAAAATTATGCTAAATATTCAATCAATCAATCTCAATATTTCTTGTTTTGGATAATGACTTCCAATGACTTTAAACAAAACAAAAACACATGTTCCTGAAAACAGTTTATCATTAAGCCTGGCCTTGAAGGAACATTTTAACAGCTCCAGTTTAACACCTGTTTAATAAACCTATCAATCACAAATCTGCATGCAATATTGAAAAATGTTGCGGTTTCAAATAAAAAAACGAGCACACTTGAAATAGTTCTGAGCAGGAAATAACAAAATTTCAGGAAACCAGATATGACTTTAACAGGAGGCCCAAGTGGGCCTGAGGATGCTCTACTGACTCACAGTGGCCATAGCACTTTTCACAATATTTACCCTTTTTGGGGGGGGTCGTCTTAACAACTTATGGGTAAATACCCCCACCACACCCATACTGAACAAAAATTTAACTGCTCGAGTATGAAAAGGAAACACTTTAAATTCCAATACCATTCATCTGTAAAAAAAATATAGTCCCCTGTACAGAACCCTTATACAACCCAGCCCTTTAATTTGTCAGAACTTCAATCACCCACTCTTAGCGATTTGTTATTCATGAGCAGAAATGATTCAAATTTTAATAAGGAGTTTTTTTTGTACAAATGCAGTGCCATGCAAAATGAAAAAAAACTCAGTTTTCCCTAAAATATTCTTATGTAAATTTAGCCCCTAAATTCTTATCTGCAATCAAACCCCTACACATAGGGATAATTTATGCCAAACATGAACAAATCCCTATGTAAAATTCTATGTCCCCTTACAGGGCCCCTATAAATTTTAGCCCCTAAATTCTTATCTGCAATCAAACCCCTACACATAGGGACAATTTATGCAAAATATGAACAAATCTGACATACAGGTGCTAGAAAACGATTTTAGTAATCCCCAATTTTTACCCTTTTGGGGTCCCTCCTGACCCCTTAAGACAGTGGAACCCAGTCATTTTAACAAATCTGAACTTTTTTCACCAAACAATGCTTCTGTGAAGATATAGGCAAAATTATTTCCATTTTAAAATTTTTTTAACCCAAGGGACACCATTCGAACAAATCTAAAAAAAACTTTAGTTGGTCATCATTACTACATAAACATTTTGAAAATCTGTTGGGCCATTCATGAAAAGAAGATTTTTAAAGTTTTGGACTATTGTTAGTAACGGTGGCCATCTTGAATTTCAGATTGAAAAACAATTCTTCTGTATAGTCTCCTATGCAATAGAAACATCCATGTGAAGTTTCAGTTTTGGCCTAATGGTTTCAGAGAAAATGCAGCTAACAGACGACAGACGACGAACACGTTATCGCATAAGCACTTCCAGTAGAGCTTAAAACCAAGCAACACCGTTTAAGGAAGTGAGACAGAAACAAGTTCATGTACAAGTCAATTTGAATTTTTTACATGTCCATAGATGAAATATATCCTTGTATGACATAAGTATTAAGACAATTTCACTTATAACAAAACAAATGATAAAGATCTAGAGTCAAAATAAAACGTTACATCATTATAAATTAAATGCTTGATTATCATCAAAATTATTCTTAAAAAGGGGAGGGGGAGGATTTTATTTTCTTATTTTTTCATTATTTTTTTTTTTAATTATTTTTTTTATGAAAATACAAAAGGTCAGGGGGCGGCATTAAAATTAGGGGGCGGCAATGAAACTGCGACTAGCAGCAGTGGGTAAGGATAGCATAGGCCAATCAAATACATCAAATTTACATCTTTCAGTGGTTCAGTTTGATCTGCCCCCAAATTATACACACTCTTATTTCAGATTGGCAGTCAGCGATTTTGTGTGTTCACGAGCACACGGCCCACACTCATTTTCTTTGCCATTTTTGGCAACTAAGTGACTTTAACTGCGTTGTGGCTCAGATTTAACTCTGCTCAGCTCTTCTTATTCATTTATATAACTTGCAACTTCCACCATGATATTGAAATACACGAACTTACAGAATTATGTCAGCATAGGTCAGCTAAGTCTCAATATGCTAATCATCATCTTAAACAATTTCATTGGATGCTTTTGACTGACTTGTTTATAGGTAAAATTTATAAAGCCGTATGTCTGAAAGATTTACAATTGCAAATGTGGAATTGACGATAAAGATTTCGACTCATTATGTGACAATATAAAGTTTCCAAGCAAAAAGTTTGAATAAAGAACTATGAGCAAAATTTTCCACCTATCCATCACAACACATGACTCCAGGATAGCATAAACAATGTATAATTTTCATTTGTGGACATTTTTTTTTCATCTTTGAAAAATTGTAGTTCGGGCCTTTGACTATGAATCTGTTCGGTGCACTTGCAAACTCTTATTTACAATATCTGACAAGAAAACAACAATGGTAAAATGAGAAGAAGAAATCTTACTTACCTTTCGGAAATTTTTCACATCGAACAGATCTGGGGGATCGAACAGGTCTATGGACTTCACCCCGAATGTTTTCTCGCATGTCTGTAGAAAGGTGCGGATGTTCTTCAGGCATAAAAACTGAAATAGATAAATTGACTCCTTATTCCACGTCTCTCAGCAATTACGTACTCAACTGAAACCTGTTTTACAAATAAGGTTGTGAACAAAGATAAGTTGTATATTAACAGAAAAATGTCAGCGTAAACTGTAAAGTTCTTACATTGCGACAATTCTAATCAAATTTGGTCTCTTTAATTTTAAAATTTAAAGAAAATTTAGCAACTGAAGTGGAAAACTAAATGATGTGCTCAACTACACTTTATTTTGACCAGAACCGAGTAGAACCACCATCTTTCCGCAAGTAACTGGAAACTTTCTCACATAAAGTTTTTGGAGTGAGCTGGACTCGAACCTACCACCTTAACAATAAAAGGTAAGTGATCTTGAAACAGCGCCTTAGACCACTCGGCCAGGGAGGACCCCTTAACTGACATTTATAAATATCGAACTTGCTCGTTACAAGCAATCTGAACTCTTCCTGCACTGTTTTCAAAGGCCTTCTGTGATTGATGCGTGAAAAGGCGTATCTATGGAGTAAAGGGGTAATGGGGTTATTTCCTGTAAAATTTTGACTGATGTCGATAAATCTCTAACATGAACTGAATTTTACAGCTATACACGAAATATTAAATGATTTAATATATATATATATATATATTATATATATTATATATGGAGATAATTATTTGTGAATAACCAAGACATAAATATACAGACCAGACTACGGCGAGTGCGCCTAGCTACAATAGTCTGGTCTGTCTATTTATGTCTTGGTTATTCACAAATAATTATCTCCATATATAATATATATAATATATATATATATATATATATATTAAATCATTTAATATTTCGTGTATAGCTGTAAAATTCAGTTCATATATATACCCTTTTAAGAGTAATTGATAGGAAACCAAGTTTTACATCAAACACATAGGGCCATCCTTGAAAAATAAATTGGTTGCCGTGATCCTATCTACTCTCTCAAAATTGCATCTACCCAAGCTTTTTTATTGACTTGCAAAGCTTTTAAAAAAAAACAACATGGTTTTATGTCCCCTTTTCTTGAAATGACTTTACAAAATCAAACCCTGGCAACAAAAAAATACCGACATGAAAAATGCTGGGTTGGAGCACAGCTAACAAATATTTTTTTAAGAATGCACAGACAAGTATAACGCTTAATGCCCCTTAACCATTCTTCAGATGGTTGGAGCCTAAAGAATACATTCACACTGTTTATACTACTAGCATGTAATCATACTATGCCTGCAGTCATCGCATTTTGTACCAAAAATCTAAAATTGACAATGTGCATTTCATGAAATAAAAAAATAGTACAAGAAATTAATGTTGTAATTTATTGAACACATTTCACTAAATTTAAATAAACCCTGCAAAAAATCTTAACATGATTTTTGCCTACTGAATACATGTCGACAACAGATTGACATTTGATACGCCTTTATATAAAAAAGCTGAAATGTAAATAAGACTTTATTCAGGATAGTAATTCAAAAGTAACTTGTCTTGGACAAGTACTTAAAAAAATATTTGTACAGCTCTTTTTTTAACTTATATATCCAAAACCATCATGACTTCACTAGTTTTGTAAAAACTCGGTATTTCTTATTATTTTTATTTGAATGGGGTTTAACACCATTTCCAATACATTTCAGGTTATATATGGCATATCCAGTTTTACTGGTGGAGGAAGACCTCAGACTGAGTAGAACAACCGTCCTTCCGCAAGTAACTGGAAACTTTCTCACATATATAACATTAAGTTTTGTGGAGCGAGCAGGACTCGAACCTAGGACCTTTGCAGTGAGCAGTAAGTGATCTTGAGACAGCGCCTTAAAATACATAACCAAGGAGGACCCTGAGTATTTCTTAAAAAAATAAGATATGACTCAGGCCATCCTTAAAAAATATATTATTTGTTGTGCTTCTACCTACAAAGTTGCAGCTACCCAAACTTTTTTAATGACTTCCGAAGCATTTTAAAAAAAAATCATGTTTTCTATCCATTTTTCTTAAAAATGACTATGCAAAATCAAAATTTATTAAAGAAAAAAAATATAGCTATCTACCTATCTACCTATCTACATGAAACAAAATGAGGGTGGGGGGGGGGTGGAGAGCACAGCAAACAAATAAATATTATTTAAGAATGGCCTTAGAGGGTTACACATCACGTATGTTAATAAAATAATGAAGATTGATTTTGTTATGCTTGAACATGAGTAAATTTTTATTTCAACATTTGTCATGTGACCCATTAAACATTTAAATTGTATAAACACAGCAATTGGAAACAGGAAGTGCTTCTGTTGAGAGTTGCATAATACAAAACGTAGCAGTGTCAAAAAATGCTTTTTCCTGATTTTAATGCTCATTTTGCAATTTGTATTTTAATACTCATTTTGAATGGTATTATTTCTGCATTTGGAATCGTTTGAAAGCATTGTCATGTTTGAATTGTTAATTAAGACAAACAAAAAAAAAATGATGTTAAAAATTGGGTTATGAACACATTATTTAAATCTCTACATTTCTAATGACAATTTGGCACTACAGAATATCAACAAACAATAAAATGTGAGTTTTCCTTCTTTGATTTGGGTCTTTCTATAAATGATTGATTGATTGAATATTTAGCGTCATTTTTAAGCCATCGAGGGCTAACAGATGATCAGTTAAGCTAACCACTGTTTCCTGTGATTAACCAGTACTCAAGCACATCCCGTCTCCGCAAGTAACTGATAACTTTCCCACTTGAATCAGTGGTGAGAGAGGAAATGATAATGAGACACAATGTCTTATATCAATCATCACGGAGACCGTTGCCGATGGGGAATTCCAACTCACGACCCCTCGATTGATAATCAGACACGTAAGCGACTGAGCTTATCGGGCCCAGCTCTATAAATGACGAAAATCTTTTAAAATGTTTTATTCACCACGTTACATAAGAAGGAACATCAATGGTGAGCTTCACCTTTAAATAATCATTAAATTATCACATCAAACTGACTGCAAGAAAACAACATGACTTTTTTTATATAATTTTAAAAATACTCCGAAGTTTATAATCGAAATTTCTCTAATCCACTGCATGCTACCTGACATACATGTATCATAACACACAAAAATAACATGAATCTACTCTGCTGCTGGAGTTGTTAGAAGTTTTTCTTGAAATTCAACCACTCAGAGAGATAACCCATGGAGATATCAATCTTTCCGTTGTAGGCTGCAGAAACATTAGAAATCAATATAATAAAGAAAGGAATACGTTGCCAATACTAGCAGCTCTATATAAGTGTTACCACATGATGTATGGTGTTACTATATAAGTGTTACCACATGATGTATGGTGTTACTATATAAGTGTTATCACATGATGTATGGTGTTACTATATAAGTGTTACCACATGACGTATGGTGTTACTATATAAGTGTTACCACATGACTGATAGTGTTACTAAGTCCATCAAGGCATATCTGTATTCTGTAACAGTATATATTCCTTAGCATCACCAATAACTTGTACAGCGACTCGCCTTTCATTTTTGTTTTAAAAAAAAATACCTCTAAGGTTATAGCCTCGAGTCCTGCATGCTCCAAAAGATTTATGTGAGAAAGTTTCCAGTTACTTGCAGACGGATGTTGGTTCTACTCAGTCTGACTCAATCTGCGGTTTTCCTCTACCAGTCAAACTGGATAAATTATGGCATATATAACTTGAATTGTGTTGAAAATGGCGTTAAATCCCATTATTTAAAAAGTCTTCCATCTCTGCATTTTTGTAATTCCATTATCATCGATTTAGATGGTGTATATTTAAATGATAATTTAGTATCTGTGGGTCAAACCATGCACACTTTGATCAGGCTGGGAGTAACTTGTATGCATATTTGTTTCAATGGATAACTTCATTCATTTGACATTGAGGGCTAATGAATAATCAAAAAGTTATCTTCTGAAACTTAATTGTTTGTTGGAAATAGACTGTTTGATTATAAGTATTCAATAGAAATGTATTTGTCATTGCATTGGTCAACATATTGTGAATACTTTTTTATATTTAATGATTAATTACATTGTTGAATTTCACGTTCATTGTATGATTGTTGAGCGCCACAGGGAAGATTAGTGTAACTAACTGTGTTACCCTCATTGAATAAAGTATTATTATAATTTTATAATTATTATTATTATAGATATAAGTTAACTTAAATCTTTCCTGGGATCCTGGAAGATAAACCAGTACACAAGCACACCCTAAAATTAACAACTTTGCCACTTGAGTCAGTGGGGAGAGATGAATGAGACGCAATACCAATCATCTCGAAGATGTGCCCAGGTGGGGATTTAAACTTATGCACCCTGGATTAAGTAAGACTCACTACCGACTGAGTTCACAGGGCCTGGAGAGGAAAACAAACACTAAAATGTAAGTTCATCTTCTTTGATTTGGGTCTTTCTATTAAAACCAACTCTGTATTATTTGTTTTATTCACCATGGAAACAAGAAAGTATTCAATGTTGGTTTTACACCTAAAGTTAACATAATGTCACTTCCTCATTCAAGTCTGATGTTTTGCAATCTTATACACCACACTGAAGTGTATTAGTAACTGAACAATCGGTGCATTTCACATGTTTACTATCAGTGCCTACTCTAAGGCTGGCCTTAAGTAATCTTAAATTATTTGTTCCTATCTCTCCACTGGATGTGCAGACCTTTTCCAAAATGTTTTAATGACTTACAATGGGTTGATGTCTTGGGATTACAGATGCAGTCTGCAAATGGAGGAACAGGTTTGTTTGGGGACAGAGAAATCAATGCAATCTATTGTTTGTAGTGTGTCAAGAGATATGCTGCCATAATAAGGCATTACTTAACAAGAGTTGTAAGAAGACAACAAAGCTCTCTGATGGGATTAAACTCACCACCCATGCAAATTAAAGATTGAGACTGGAGGCAAACACCAAAACTCAAACGCAACTGAATGCAAAAGTTTAACCTGGGTGTCTACAGACAAAAATTATGTTCAAAAGAGCCATAACTTGTATTTATTTGGACCAAAGATCCAACACCCAGAGTGGTGGCATTTTTATGTTCAACTTAAATAAGTGAGGGGGCAGGTACATGTATTTCTTAGGGGCCGCCATTTTCCACTTCTGACCAATACCATTTAGGGGAGAGTAGGTTAAAAAGTTAGTTAAATTCTTTTCTTTTTTTTTGTAATCAGTTAAGAATATTCTTATGTTTTTAAAAACACGTAATGACTGAAAATATTAGGAAGGGGGGTGGAGACTGTGTCTGGGCGGGGATTAATTTCTGACTGACATAGTTGTGGGTCGGCCGGAAGTGGCAAACAAACAATATTTGATTTAAATTTAGACCCATTGCCAAAGGGTGAACATTTATTCAGTAAACATGTGCATGACATTTGGCCATTTTCGGTATAAATGACTTAGAAACATTAAGGCCAGAGCACAGCAAACAAACATCTTTTTAAGGACGGCCTGAATTACATTATTATACCCAGTGAATAAATGTATGTTTACAGTGGTTAAGTTCCATCAATTTGCCCATTGTGTCAATTATGCAAATGTTGTCATAAACAGTTTTAAATCACTTATAGTTTAGGTTACGTACAATTTTCTGCATTTCAATACGGTAACTTTTGGTTTCAAGTTTCAATATATTATCCCGGGGGGGGGGGGGGGGGGGGGTTGATCTCCTAGTGTAACAAAATCAGTTTTTGTTACACTAGGGGTGGTTGTCATTGCAACCTTTAGTGTAACAAAAATATTGAGATAAACATCTATGCATAAATTCGATATAGAAGCATATTTGAAACACTATGGAACAGAACAGATGGACTGACATTCTCATGAATGGGTATTTAATTGGCTTCTTTGCGTCCAGCTTATTACTTGTGTGGCTACATTTTAGCCGCACAAATTTGAAGTGACTTAAATGTTGTTTTCAAGTGTCTAGAAACAGCCACATATTTTCTTTTCAACTGTTTTTCAACTGTCCAAAAAATATTAACCCTAAGCTCTAGGCACTTTGAACTACCCACGCATGTGTGCGGACAGATGAACATTGGTAACACTATATGCCCCCTTCCCCCGAATTTCATAGCATTTCTAGTTGAAAAAAAAATTGTTACACTCAGAGAACCCGTTTTATAATCACTTGGTGTAACAACTGTTACTAAGGGGTTTTGTTACACTAAGGGTTACCATAATGCACTGCCTCAGATGTATAAAAGAATCCAATTTTTCTGCAGACCTTTAATTTTCCACAAAATTAAATATTCTTTTATATAGTTTTAAAGCTATTTAATACTAAGAAATTGCTATGTTTTTTATTATCAAAGAAAAAATACCAGCTGCCACTGTCAAGTATAACTTTTAAAAGTAAAACAACCCACAAAAACAGGACATTATTATATCAAAATGTTTCTGAAAACGAGGAAGTTGTAATCTAATTTCTCACACAAGATTTATATCAAGTTCATATTACGCCAGAACATCACACAAGATAGAATTGTTGTTAATATATCAAGTTAATACAATGCCAGAACAGTTATCAATTTAATTGATTGTTGTATGAAGAAGCATAAAGTTTATTTTTATTCTGAGCAATGATCTAGCCAGATAACTAAGTTTTTAACCCTTTACTTCATATAGATGCCTTTGGACACCTCTAATATAGACGCCTTTGGACACCTCTAAAATGGACGCCTTTGGACACCTCTAATATAGACGCCTTTGGAAACCTCTAATATAGACGCCTTTGGACACCTAATATAGACGCCTTTGGACACCTCTAATACAGACGCCTTTGGACAGCTCTAATATATACACTTTTGGCCACCTAATATAGAAGGCTTTTGAATTATTAGGTGAATTATGTTTAAATTAACTGACAGAGTGGAAAACAGTGCAGGAAGTGTTCAGATTGCTCGTTACGAGCAATCTGAACTCTTCCTGCACTGTTTTCAAAGGCTTTCTGTGATTGGTGCGGGAAAACATGTATCTATGGAGTAAAGGGTTAAGCTACTTAATTTTGTTACCTTCATATATGTCTAGGAAGTGACTGTGAGTATTGAAATGCTGAATAAAGCTTACAACCCTTACTTGCACGCTTATTTTTTTATCTTCCATGCTTTTGGAGCAGTTCATTACCATTTAGAAGGAATGTAAAGATGATATACTGACTGGGAGTCAAACCATGTAGACCCTGACCCACGTCGTTCCCAACATCATTGGGCCATTATGGTATCAACAATGCGAATTTAGCAAGATACAACATTGCAATGGTTTGGAGACACAATTCTTAATCATTTTACAAAAAGATAAAAAAATATCTTACATAACAATGCTGCATGAATGCAAATCAGCAATGATGAGAATCATGATCAGTCTAAAGCTATAATTAGACATTGATCGATGATCACTGTCATGCAGAAGATTGATTTTTCTATCGCAGAACTTGTGATTATTACCCAACTGCAGACAGTGATGTAATTTATTACTGAACAAGAAACTGTCTATTATTTAACATTCTGAAGAGAGAAAAATTTTGTTATAATATACATACTCTTCTGTAAGAAATCAATATTATCAGATAGATTGCCAAATTTAACATTATAAATAAACTATTCCGAGGTTTTCTAGATAGGTTTGTCACATGAAGTGATCAATTCTGAAAATGTTTTCAAAACGAAGATATTCAAATGAATATTCAAGTTGCTATTTTTAGGAATGGCAGCCATCTTAAATTTAGAGAAAACTAGAAATGTGCCAGTTGACATGAATGCCTTATTGAAGCATTGTTTATACCTTTTGACTATTGAATTTTAACAAGCTAGAGTAGTATTACTACAGATGGGTGTATGGCATTGCTTTAAACAATTTTTCAGTCATATTGCGTACCGTGCCACAGACACATGGTTTGATACCCCGCACAGTTACAATGTACTGACACCAGGCCGACCAGACTTAGAACAATCTTCTTAATGCTGAGCACCAAGCAAGGATGCTTCCATTACTATTTTTCAAGGTCTTGGTAGGATCCTACATCGGAATGAATCGATAAAAGAAGATAAAATCAGTGTCGAAGTCTCTTTCTTTCCTTCTCTTCAACCAACACTCTTTTTTATTTGAAATATTCTCAATAAACCATTATTTCATTTATCAATTTTTGCACATTTGGCTAAATTTAAATGATTACGGAACAATATACTAAAGTCTATATGAAATGTAAAATACCGGTAACTGTTATGGAATCAGATTTACACAAGCTTCATAAGCATTTTTCTGTATCCTTTCCACATAATTTGTTAAACGTATGACTTTATGCTTTATTGTTAAATGTATGCTAAATATAATGTACTTATATGAATCAAATATTGTTTAAATTAATGTTCTACATGCAAGGCAGATGCACTTCCACAGAGACAAAGTTTGCCCAACAAAGTCTTGGTTTGATTATGATCTGTTGAGAAGTTTAGTGACGACAAGAATTAATGTTAAAAATACTCAAAGGGACATAACTCTTCCAAAAGTTGATGGAGCACAACTTGATGGCAACAAGAGCAGAAACAGATTTATGCTAGTTTCATTAGTTTTTTTTCTGTATCCTTTCCACATAATGTGTTAGATGTATGACTTTATTGCTTCATTGTTAACTGTATGCCAAATATATGTACTTATGTGAATAAAATATTGTTTAAACTAAGAGCAACAGGACTTCATACCTGTATTTCAAAAAATCCAGGTTGTTCAGGGCTCAAACTAGAGGGCAACGTGGGCGACAAAGTCGCTTTTTTCTCTGTCACTTCAATTTTTTTTTTGGTCATGGCGAAGTTTTAAGTCGCCTTGAAATTAGCAACATCGCTTTTTTTTATCTCATTAAACATAGGACGATATCCAGTTACTTCTCAATTAAAAAATCAAAATTCCCCCAAAGTTGAGAAAAATTGTTTGCGAAATCGTCTGAGTGTCACTTAGTTAAAGCTTAAAAACTGGGCAAGTCAATGAAAATGATTGTCATGATACGCTCGCTATCAATGGTCCTTTTTAAAACTTTATATCTAGGGAAGTGTATCAGTAGTATGATATGTAGCATTACTGTAATAGCTGATAATTAGAACACAATCTTAACAGTTTCACGCTAAAAAAATCCAAATTTACCCTCAATTGTGCTAATTTTTCCAAATCTCAAATTCTGGGCCTTCATTACCCGAGGAATAAAACACTGGTATGTTATCTCATACTTCAACAGGTGTGACTGCTGGACTAACACAACTAGAATCTGAAATATCACCGCTATATAACTAGAATGGAATTTACCAAAAATGAAAAAAAAAAAAGTGCTAGAACACTTGTAAAATTTGACTGTCATTGACAAATTTATCTAACTTGACCTATATTTTGTTCAGCTACACACCCAATATTAAGTTATAACATAGACGATGATAGACTCATTCAAAAGTCAATTTTACAGACACCGAACAGACAGAAAGAGGTAACATCTAATGCCCTTTCAATATTCTTTCTAACAAGGGCATAAAAAGTCTAGTAAGTTATCACAGAGAGTGACTGTTATCTACAGTAAGAGGTAAACTGCAGCAAGTGCTGTAGATACTTTTTATGACAAAGTAAAAAACAGGGAAAAATATTTGTTCCTTGTTAGCTTCTCTGCTGAGAATAGGAAGTTATTGTTAATGAGGCACACACCATGCTGTAAACAAGCAACTTAAGACAGCATGAACATCCCCTGGATGATTGTTACAATGCTATTGATTGTTTTAACATTAAAGGCAGTGTAACCAACAGTCCTCAAAGTACCCCATTACATGCATCTTAATAAGAATGTCATCAAATTAAATTTTATTCATGCCAAGTTTTTGTATACCACAGTTTTCATTCAATATCTGTCTTATTACTGAACACTCTCTTGACCATTTATTTCTGTGAGTATTTAAGAGCGCTATTAAAAGATATCTATCTTTGCAAGTTTAATATAATAAATACAGTAGACTAATGTTTAAAAGTATGTATACAGAGACCTGCCTTCACACGGGAGCATATCAAACATGGGCACAGCTGTCGCGGTGTCTTTTATTCATGATAAAAAATACATTTAAAACGTATCCCGCCTCTGTTTTTTTGTGTGTTATTTTTCTTTTTTTGTAATTTTTTGTTTCATTGTAACAGTTTAACAATATCAGATGTAAAGATGCAAATTATGACAAAGTATATACAAAACTCAACATTTTCACATTTGTAAAATTAAGGGCAAACTTTCCAAGTCCTTTAGTAAATTTTTCCCATTAATATATATATATATATATATATATATATATATATATTAATGGGAAAAATTACTCCAGGGAAAGCATTAACTAGACAAGACAAAAATAAGAAGCAGTAAAATAGTACAAGGACTTTGCTAAATATTATTATCATCGATAACTCATTTTGTTTAAATATACAATGTTTAAAAAACGTTAGAAACGACAATAAAATCAGGCAACAGGAAACATGAAGATTTTTTAAATAAAACTGAAAGTATACAGAATGGTACACAAAATCAGCGACTCGCAGATAAATTCATACAATTATAAATCAAGCTGGGTATATTTATCTATATAATAAGTGTTATGCTGACAGCAGTTCCAAGAATACAATTCACTGCAGTTATATTTATTTTTTTATAAAATTCACCCCATTTGTTATCTATTTAAAGAGTAGAATTTATGTTTTATTCATATCATTTTTATTCTGAAAAGTTTCAAAAATGTTGTTTTATTTTTATGTTGGGTTAACTAGGACTCAATTATCTTTAAGCTTGATTGCGACGAAATCTAAATGCTTTTTTGACCCACTCTCTTGAGAGCAGAACCAGTAATGAGTGAGGCACCGGGACGAGCTGGACAACAAACCTGCAACCTCTGGCATGAGTGGCCAACACTCTACCCACTACCACTCTAAAAGGTTTGACTGATTAGTCTAATATTTGAATAAGTATTAATTTTTTCATGAGCCAACAGCGAGTGACAAAATAGTTACGGCAATCCCTATAAGATAAACAAACACTCTCGAATAATGCAACATTATAAAAAGGCAGCAAATCATTTAAGATGCTATTAACAATCACACAAAAAAATAATAAAGGCTGAACTTGTTTATATTATGTATGTACAAGTTTTCTTAATGTTTAATAGCAATCAAGTTCTTGACCGTGCTTACACTTAACATATCATTTCAATTTTGCTTCAGTAAAGAGGTGTAATGACTAACTGTGTGAAATGATTTCAAATAATAATTTAAAAAACATGGAAAAAAAATGTCTGAGCAGGATTTCAGTTTGACTGATTATGTGAAACCAGCCCTTGAGGTTTGAGCAATATATCAGGAGAATACTCTTCCAGAGGGATGCGATTACTACAGATGATGACATTATCTCATTATCTGGATTTTGTTGGCACTGTTTGATACTTATTCAATTCTCACAAACACTTATGGCTCTTAGAAATTACTAAATGCATTTATAATTGTCATGAAATATCTATGTATCAACATGTCTGATTTTGTACATCTTAATTGAAATAAAAAGTACACAGACCCTGAAGCAGGAAGTAAATAGGACACCATGACATCGACATTCAAGTGTCCAATGACCAGTGTTGACAGTTAACCAGGAAGAAGAAAATAGTTTGAAAATATATATATATATTTACATAATTTAACATTTACAAAAGTGAAAATTGTTTTAAATGTTAAAATTGTATCAAAAACATTAACAAATATAACTATAATGCTGACAGTTGAAAAACTACCTGTGAGAGTTGAGGTCTGGGGCTGAAATCTTTCGGGTCTACCGAGTACGATTTCAGGGCGTTCAGAAGGTGGCACAGTAGAACACCGTCTCTAAGAGCTTGTGCTAAGTCGAATGCTTGAGCTTCTTCGGTAGTCGCGCGATGATCGTCCGGTAAAATCTTACATTTTACCAGCCAATCTACGCATAATCTCCATTCATCCGCCGCCATTTTGGCAGTTTCTCGCATTGGCCCCGGAGCTAGCAATTTATACGAAACTAAAAATGCAAAAGTGTATTATTAAAATTTAAAGATTTTAATATATTTTCTAAAACTAAAATATAAGTTTGTTTTAATAAATTCATTAAACATCTATGAAATAAGAACATAACTATGATTCGAACATTTCTGGTAAAATTAGCAGCTGCCCTGAATCGTGCATAAACAAAATAGTTTCCAAGCAAGAAACCACATGAATTAAAATAATCTTGAACATGTGCAATTAATACTGGTATTTCTAAGATTCCAAGGAATTGTAAGTTTTAAAGATATAGCAGTGCATCGAATACATGTTGTATAATATGAATCAAATTTAATTATTGATTTCATTGAACATTTCTTTCGACTAATTTTTAACCATTTCCTGAAGGGGTGGTGGCTGAATTCTTTCTGTATCTGTATAGTTACATCGAATTCTCGCATTTAATTGATGAGTTGGGAGCGGCACATTAAAAAATTTGACACTGTGGAGACGAGACCTGAAGCACTTTACTGACACTTGCTGACAGCTCTGGAGAACTCACCTTCAATCTACCACTGTCGTAGATCTGTCTGTTGCAGAGAAATATTTGTACCTACCTCTGATTCCATATATATGCATCTAGCTTGTGGGGTAGCTCATGGTGTGGTACTGTATTAAAAGCCAAGTGGAGAAGTCGAGGATAATGACATCGGTCTGCAGGCTATTATCGTTGTTGATAGAAAGGTCCACTATTGTATTCGCTAGCTCTGGGTTTTGAAGGAATAACCAGTTATCTGATGATTTATTCTTCCATGTGTTGTGACATTTTACTGCATACTATTCTGAATGATCAACCACTTTACATGTACAGTAATGAAATCAATGAAGGGTCATTGGAGTACTTTCAAATTGGATATCGCTAAATTTCAATCTAAGTTTGCAGTTCAGGCTATTGATACTGCACTCGCTCATTACTAAGTATCACAAAGATCAAGTGTACAAAATAGAACAATGCAATTACCAAACACAAAAAAATAAAACCAGAGACAAATAAACCAGTAATTATTCTTCATTGGTAAAACTATAAAAAGTCATGGGTTCGATCCTCTGCCACAGCTATGTGTCGACGTGTCCTTGAGCAAGAGACTTTATCCACATATGCTTATAGTACTGGTTATGCCTGAGAAGACCTTGAGCATGATTTGCCTCAAGTTGTAATCATTTGTTTCACAATCGAGGTAAAATTAGTAACTTTAAATCAAAATATGATGATACTTGTAAAGAAGGAAAATATCAGAGAATCAGCAAAGGCAAGGAATCTCCTATACTGAAAAAGGGCGGGTTGAGGAGGGCCTTGAGAATTATAGGGATTCAATAGAGGAACTATTTTTGTCCTTGATAATAAAAAAAATCGTGATGCATTTAGACTGTTAGTATCCCTGCATTTTTGGAGGGTTACCAAGAAAGACCCTACAGTATCTCCCCTACGTGGCTCTGATTTCTTCAATTTTTACAGCACCACCATGTTGCTGTTATCTTGTTTCCGGTGTTTTTTGCTTGTTTTGGGGCATGAAGGCGTGTCCTTTTCATAGGGGAATATAATGGGAGTGACTTTCTTGGCATTAATTTAAGGTCAGGTGACCAAAGTCAACTGTATATTCCAAAGCCTAATCTTGAAATATATCGAAAAACGCTTTCATACTCTGGTGCTAAAATTTGGAACTCACTTCCTGGTTCTGTTATTTATTGTACATCTTTAGTTACTTTTAAATCAAATTATCTAAAGTGGATAAAATCCGCCAGTGTTACTAACTCCTGTATGACTTGTATTCTAATGTGCTTGATTTTTGTACCATGTAATTCTTCATTCATCTGATGTTTGTACATTATGTAATGCTGATTTTCTGTTTGTTTTCTATTACAATTGCTTTAATTCTTCATAACTCTCCATCTTTTCAAATGCTTAAGTTTCTAGTATGTAAACTTATTTGTAAATACATGTATTGAATCGGCCACTAATTATGTTTTTAAAATGTATATTTGTATAATATGGAGGCACACAGGGAATATCCAGCATTTTGGACTGTGTAACCTCTTGAAATAAAGTCTTTATTATTATTATTATTATTATAATTATTATTATTATTATTATTTATTATTATTATAATGGGCGGGGGCACAAAACAATGAAAATCGAAACTTCATAAGTATGTATGTTTAAAACAGTTAACAGGTCAGCATCCCTGTTCTGCATTGTTTTAAACTGACATTAAATACCATTAAAAACATGAGAATTAAAAATATATATAATTTTTTTAGGCGAATGGATGATTCTATTGCATAGGAGACTATGCAGATTTTTTTTTTTTTTTCGATTTGAAATTCAAGATGGCGGCCGTACTTAAAAAATAGTCCAAAACTTATAAAATCTTCTTCTCATGAATGTACCTGTAGTAATGATAACCAACTATAGTTTTGTTAGATTTGTTCAAATGGTGTCCCTGGGGTTAAAAATTACCCGTCCTGACTCCCGAGGGTTCAATTAGGGGAAACATGTCATTATAATAAAAAAAAATATTTTTTAAATGGAAATGATTTTGCCTATATCTTCACACAAGCATTGTTTGGTGAAGGAGGTCCAAATTTGTAAAATGACTGGGTTCCACTGTCTGGGTTACCCCAAAAGGGTAAAAATTGGGAATTACAAAAATCGTTTTCTTAAGAACCGGTATGTCACATTTGTTCATATTTGGCATAAATTATCCCTATGTGTAGGGGTTTCATTGCAGATTAGAATTTAGGGCCTAAAATTTATTGGGGCCCTATAAAGGGACTTAGAATTTTACATAGGAATACTATGGTAAAACAGAAAATTCTCTTTTTTTCATCTATTTAAGCAAAATTATTATTCATTTGGAGTTCTGAAGTATCATCTTGTCATAGAAAATAAGATTTGGCTCAATAAGGAGAATTGACTTTCCATGAGGGGCCAAGGTGGGTAAAAAAAAGGTTAGAATAGAAAATTTTCAAAAATCTTCTTCTCAACAACTGGTCAGTCGAATTTGTTCATATATTTGATATGGAATATCCCAATGAATATGGGTTTAAAGTTTGTACAAATCAAGGTTCTTGTGTATATATAGGGCTCTGTAAGGGGACTTTGAATTTTATTTGGAATACTATTGGAAAACGGAAAATTCTCTTTTTTATCCTTCATTTATGACTTTTTTTTATTCAGTTTGAGTTTTGAAGCAATTTCTAGACATAACAAATATGATTGGGCAATTAGCTTAAAATTGGGAATTTTCACAAATTTCCTCTCAATAACCTTTCAGTAACTAGTTCATATTTGATATAAATTATTCTTACATCAGCAAGGGTTGAAGGTTCTGCATATCAAGGGGCTGGGATATATTTGGGCCCTGTAATGTGACTTTTACATAGGAATATTATAGGGAGAACTGATTTTTTTCATTTTGCATCCATGTGTTCACGAAAAACTTCTTTTTAAAATTTGAATCATTTCTGCTGATAACAAATCGCTTAGAATGGGTAATTGAAACTCTGACAAATTAAGGGGCTTGGTTGTATAAGGGTTCTTTACAGAGGACTATATTTTTTTTACAGATGAATGGTATGGGAATTTAAAGTATTTCCTTTTCATAGCAATTAAGTTTTTGTTCAGTTTGGGCGTGGTGGGGGTATTTATCCATTATTTGTTAAGACGACCCCCCCCAAAAGAGGGTAAATATTGTGGAATTTCAAAAAGTGCTATGGCCACTATGAGATAGTAGAGCGTCCTCAGGCACTCTTGTGCCTCTTGTGTATTAGTTAGTGCAGATTTTTCCAGAGAAGCACATGACAAAAAGGAACTTCAAACTTCCTGGTGTTTTGTGTATTCAAATAAAGAAGAAAATGTACTACAAGGTTGATGGAGTAAGCACCCGTTACAACAAAATCACAAATAATTCAACTATAATATGCTACCAGACTGAAAGGTTACTTGCTCTCAGAAAATCAATAAAATAATAATAATTTGGTTTAATTTTTGAAATTGTCACATCACGTTTTTTATTGCAGATGTTCTTATCAGTTTTATCTGAAGCTAGTGGAACTTTTAAGACACTTCAGGCATCACGGGGATATGTTCAATTTCTGATCTTAACTTTTTTTGTAAGAGTAAATGGGGGTTCTCCGTGGCCAGGTGGTCTAAGGCGCCATCTCAAGATCACTTACCTCTCATCGCTTAGGTTGAAGGTTTGAGTCAGACTTGCTCCAAAAACTTAATGTGAGAAAGTTTGCCAGATACCGGTACTTGCGAAAGGACATTGGATCTACTCAGATTTATTCTGAGGTCTTCCTCCACCAATAAAACTGGATATGTTATAATATGAAAATTGCATTAAACCCCATTTAAAACAAAAAATGAAGAGTAATGTCTCTTTTTCATATTCATATAAAAAATGTTAACACAACTCTTACTTCTTATTGTTTATGGAACAGCACATAACATAGAATTTATCTTATCTTATCTTACTCTGGCTGCACTGATGTAGTACACCACAAGATAAATCAAGTTGTTTGAAGTTGCTTATCTTATTTATGCTCAACTGATAATTTCACTGTGCCCCCAGGGTCCTTTTTGACTCCGTAATAATTTAATTTAAATCATTAGAGTTTTTTTTCTTCTCTTTGAACTCGTGAAAACAAGTTTTAAATTTTATCAAATTAGTGCAACAGTGCAAGATTTAAGAGCTTGAGTGTGATCGAGATTTTTTTTTCAAAGGAAGTAACTGTAAAAAATTGTTTTGAAGAAATTGGATGATGGTGCACAAGATGTGTGACCATTAGAAGCTGTTAGATTTAAAGATGTATTTATCAGAATTTTTCAAAAATTTACTTGCCTGAAAAAGATTTCTCACTTACCTCTCACTTCAAAGGTAGTAAATTTCAGTATTGGGCCATTCTTAAAAATATATCCGACATGTGGGTAGGAAGCTATTTTTTTTGCTTAATTTTGATTTTGCAGAGTCATTTTAAAGAAAATGTACAGAAATCACGAAAAAATAATTTGCAATTTTGAGTGAGTAGGTCGGAGCATGGCAAACAAATTATTTTTTAAGGACGGCTCTGCTTAGTAAAAAATCTTTATGTAAGAAAGTTTTGCAAGTTACTCTTCTCAGATTCATTCTAAGGTTTTTCTGCACCAGCTAAACTGAATATACCCTATATAACCTCTCATGTGTTGAAAATGTAAAACTCATTTAAAAAAAGATATGAAAAATTACAGAACAAAAGTTTCATGTAGGGAGACTAATAACTTAAAGGATGTATATCCGGATTTCTCAAAATTTTAGAATTTGCAAAACAAAAACAAAAGAACACAAACTTTTCAATATACAGTAAAACCTGTGTAAGTGGTCACCTCTGTTGACCAGTCACTTGTCTTGAAAGCAGCCATATTTGCTATTTCCCATTTCTATACTTTTGTGGCATATTTACCTTTATTAAGCAACAACCTGTCTTAAAAGGCCTCTTTTGCTCCTTCCCTAGACTGGCTGCTTTAGATGGGTTTAACTGTAATCATCTCGTCTATAAATGATTTGCTGAGTTTTATTGCCAATACAAAAAAGATCAAACTAAGCAGGCCAAAATAATATGTTAATACTTTACTTCATAGATACGAGTTTTCAAGCACCAATCACAGATTGAAGGCCTTTGAAAACAGTGCAGGAAGAGTTCAGATTGCTCATGATGAGCAATCTGAACACTTCCTGCACTATTTTCCACTCTGTCAGTTAATATAAACATTATTCACCCATCGCTGATACATGGTGAATTAATGCTTTCAATTTGGAAGAGTCCAAAAAATATGCTTATGAAGCAAAGGGTTAAAAAGGGATTTATTAATTCAGCCCACTGGTTATACAAAAAATGCTTGTATACAGGACAACGGGATTTCCGCATATTTTTACCTGGTACGGATTTTTCATCCTGTATCCCCTCCACCCACTTGTCTCACTCTCCTTGTGCAACGACCTTCCATCATTAATTAAGTCCTCACTCTCTGACAATGACCTCATGCTTTATTATGTATTCAATTGTAAATGCTATTATATGAGTATCTTTGTGCTACTATAAAAATATACTGGATAAACATCTTAAAAAATCACATACAAAAAGGTGACAGAACACACATACAAAATCATACAAGAAAAAGTATCTTTAATGGGGTCTTCATTACAGATTGAAAATTTCGTCCCTTGGGATAACTGATTTGGCGGTCAGCAGAGCCTCGTTACCCGTAACCACCAAAACCGTTCTCCCAAGTGACGAAATTTGAATTAAATTTGAAGTTACAAATCATTCCCTGTCAAGATCTTATCTCACAGAAATAGAAAAGTTTACAACAATGAAGATTTTGATTGGTGGAAATTCTAATGTGCATCTTTTACATATAAGGATATGGCGAAAATCTAAAGTCTTTTTAAAGGCTGGGCCCGGTAAGCACAGTTGGTAGCGCATTTGATGATTATTATAGGACATTGCATCTCATCTTTCACCACTCATGATTAAAGCAAGAATATGACCAGTTACCTTTGGAGATGGGTGTGCTTGAGTACCAGTTAAACCTTCCAGGAACCCAAGAAAGAGTGGTTAGGTTAAGTGATCATCTGTTAGCCCTTCTGTGGCCAAAATATGATACTTACGCCATAATAAATTAATTGCTAGATTATCATCCCCACCTGCCCCTTAATTTTTTTTTTTTTTTTTTTTTTTTTTTTTTTATTAAAAAAACATAAAAATAATTAAAAAATTAAAATAAAAAACAAAATCCTCCCACCCTCTCCGTTTTTAAGAAAAATTTGGATGATAATCTAGCAATTAATTTATAATGGCCTTAATATCCAAACAAACTTATTTAGAGTCTAACAAAAATCTAATAAGACCTTGGTGTTTTTAATTGAATTAAACAGAAACTTATTTAATTTACATCAATTGTGAAACTAGTCCTAACAACTGATCTTGGACAAATCAAACACTCGAAGTATTCCTGAGTTGAACTAGCACTAAGCATATCTTGCTCAAGAGCATGATATGTAGCCATTGCTGGGTCTTGAGCCCACTACCCACCAACCCTGGGTCTGAAGCTCTGCCATTGTGCTCCACATAAACTAATAATTTGGAGGACTGGCATAAAATTCTATTTTGTTTATGAGTGTATGACAAACTAAAAGTCTTGTCGTTATAGGGAACCTAAAAGTTGAAGTCTCAAAGTTCTAGGTCACAATACATTATATTAATGTAGTAACTTAATTGCTACTCATATTATTGTATTATATTTTTAGACAAAATTTGTTCTTTGTTTTAAATTACTCAAGGACTTATATAGAAGGATAGGAAACTTACATCTCTCAACTAAATGTTTTTAATTATAATAGCATGCGAAAAATTAATAATTTGGCAAATTATTCTTTCAAATTTCACAGGCAACTGAATTCTTTTACATAATATGTTAGATGTATGTAACCTTAGATGTTTTATACTGTATTAAACATGCAGAATTATGTTGAATTTAAAATATTCAGTTTTAATTGAAATTAAAAGTACTTGCCTTGATTTTTTAGTTGCAGTATACAAATTTTGTAATTATAAGAACATTTTTATGGGAATTGTTTCATTTTGTAGAGAATTCCATTGTGCAAAGAAAGAATTTTAATTTGTATTTTTGAGATGAACAGAAGTTCTGATATTTGAAAACGAGATTTTGCAAGATTTTGCGTGAATACACAAGCATTCATAACGCCTAAATCAGTTGCTTTTCCTTCTCTATATTATATAAGTGCTTGTTTTATTGCTAATGGTGGAAGAAACTGGGCAAATATTATTCTTTAATAGTGGTATATTCTGAAGTCACCACATAGAATTATATATTTTCCTTTGTAAAGGAACTAAGGTGGACAACTTAAAATATAAAAGGGTATCCAGCTGTGATACAGACTGCAGCGTGGTCTAGTGGTAGAACGTCCGCCTTGCATGCAGAAGGTCGTGGGTTCAATCCCCAGCTGGGTCATATCAAAGACTTTAAAAATGGTATAAGAAGCTTCCTCGCTTGACGCTCAGCATTTAGAGGAGAGTTTTAGGTCTGGTCGGCCCGGTGTCAGTATAATGTGACTGGGTGGGGTATCATACCACGTGTCTGCGGCATGATACTCCAGTGTGACAGCGCTTAGAATACTGTCTCAAGAAGACTCCGTTGCGATATGACTGAAAAAATTGTTGAAAGCGACGCTAAACACCATACAACAACTGTGATAAACTGCATGCTGGTACAAGATCATTTCAACTATAGATCCATTATCATTAACTTGTACCGAGATATTACCCTATGAGCCATACATTCACTTTGTTGTTTTTTTTCAAAAACAAAAAACTGTTGATAATGAAAATAAATGGTGTTGTTGTGTTATTTCAGACAAACAATCATTATAGCTTAATTTTACCAACTCTGAGATTTCCTGAAATAGCTGTTGTTTTAGGAACAGCATTGAAATAGTTGAGCACACTGTCCCTCCAACAGCTCTTGTTTAAATATTATGATGCATTTCATCTTGAATGTTGTCTCCAGTCTTGGTCAAGGTCAGTCTAAGTTGTGACATAATAAATGAGTCACATGATTTTATTTTGATTTCATTTTGATCCATTATGCATCATGCATGGTGGTAATTCTTATGTTTAAAATCATAAAATTATTTGTTAAATTAGATCTATTATAATTATATATGCCGGTGTAATCAAAATTAAAATATTGTCTTGGACTTTCTATTCATTCAAAAAAGGCTTCTCACAATTTTTTTTTTTTAAGAATGATTTTCATTTAATATGCAATAGATTCCACATTCTTATATAATAAATAATAAATAAATCTATCCATATCTACCCATCCTGGGTTGACAAACAACAACTTTTTCAACAATGGCCTTTTAAGCTTATAGCCTGGATTTAGCATTGCAGCTAATAAGTTTTCCTTAAAAGGCCAACAACAAAAAAATCCCTACCGGTAGTATTGACTAACGTGTATTTTATAGACATATCTATCATTAGTAACACATTTGCCCGAGTATAATTGACAAGTCGATAACAATGGGAGGAAATTACCCAGCATAATAGGAAACTAATTAACTTGCACATCTCACGAGTGTAGTGTTCTTGTATACCGTTCACAGTCATGGTTGGTTGATACAAGTAGTACAAGTTATTATCTACATACGATAGATACATCATAGATAATCTGGGACATTCTCATCTATATGATATATTAAAACCTGTTTTGAACCACGTAAACCATACCGCGTAAATTGTGAGGTGCAATGATAGGCTGAGATTGCTGGGAAAGGGAAAATTTAAGGGCGACAGACCTGCTGTGAAGTGATATATAATAATTTATAAGGAGTGCATGACAGAAAACGTGTGGGTTGATATTTACTGTATTTAATATGATCAATGGTAATGGTCTATCAACTGAGACTTTTGTCAGATTCTGTATGCACGTTATATCGTATACAGTATAATAACTTACTGTATATTTTTATACATTTATATTGCTAGTAAATATGTTTACTCGTTTATTCATACATGTATAAGTGATTGAAATTGGATACATTATATAAAGCTTAACAAGGAAGTTATATATATATACACATCAAGGATATACTAGCATCAAAACAGACAGTGTTCTGTTACAACAGATAGTGTGATCTGTTCTATTCTTTTTTATTTGTAAGTGCATTTTTAAGTAATTATATTTTGAGCACTTTTTTTAGATATGTGTGTGTTTTCTTGTCTGTCTGTCTGTCTGTCTGTCTGTCTGTCTGTCTGTCTGTCTGTCTGTCTGTCTGTCTGTCTGTCTGTCTGTCTGTCTGTCTGTCTGTCTGTCTGTCTGTCTGTCTGTCTGTCTGTCTGTCTGTCTGTCTGTCTGTCTGTCTGTCTGTCTGTCTGTCTGTCTGTCTGTCTGTCTGTCTGTCTGTCTGTCTGTCTGTCTGTCTGTCTGTCTGTCTGTCTGTCTGTCTGTCCTACTGCTTGTCTGTCCTACTGCTTGTCTGTCTCATTTGTTCTTGTTTTCTCTCTGCCCTAACTGTTTTCTCTATCCTTGTGATTTCTCTCATTTATTATCTCTCTCAGTCTGTCATCATTTATTTTAAAATTAGATTTCTCATCACTGCTCGGGGCTTAATATAGGCTGTGCAGTAAACAATAGTTTCTGCATGGCAAATGCTTAAGTTATTGCTTATTCAGTCTAAGCAGATCCCTGTACTTAACATCTCATCAATACCTTGCTGTTATAACAGATATATTCCATACAATAATATACAGTAAAGATCTTGATAGATTGATGTTTCCAGTAAATTAAGTAAATACACTCAGGGTGTTTGAAAACATACCACTTACATACAGGTAATTTTAGTGCAGGAAATATCATCCGATTTCAAAGAAAGTTTATAAATGCTATAGCGAATCTCTGTCTTCTATTGTCAAAATTTCACGACTGACACTTGAGTTTTTGGTGCATTTTTTTTCTCCGTTTTTCGAAGCTCCCCCTAAAATGAAAATTCACAGGCGTCCATCACGAATGTATGAACCTGTATTCCTGCACTCGTTATTGATGCCTGTGAATTTTCACTTTTGGAGAAAGCTTCAAAAAAATTGAAAAAACTGCATCAAAATTTCATGTCTTAGTCATGAAACTGTGAAAGTAGAAGATAGAGATGGCACTCTTAACGTATTTAAATCTTCTTTGAAATCAAATCACGTTTTCTGCCCTAAAATTACCGGTATTTTAAAGTGGTTCATTTTCAAAGTCCCGGAGTGTATATATATATCCGGTTCCTCCATGGTTGAGAGATCACTGGTGCTGTCCAAGATCACATAACTCTCACTGCTGCGGTTATGTGTCTGAGACCATTTCACTAACACTGAGTAGGAAAGTTTGCCAGCTACTTACACCAATCAGATTCATTCTAAGATCCAGCTCCACCAATAGTACTTGATGCCAGGTTGTTTTTTTTATATTTTAAAACATATGCCGAAATTTTGGCCCTTCCCTGTCAAATAAGTACATTTTTTTGCCCTTGAGTTCAAAAAACATATCCTTTCCACCGTTTGCTTTTTTCTCCAAACATTATAAGCTATTATCATATTGGTTGAATGACAAGTTTAACATTTACATCTATAGACCAGCACTTCCTAGCTGTTTAATCATTCAACAAAAATTCTCCCTTTGCCCCCTTTTCCCTATTAAAAGGCCTGTGCCTCTTACCCATTTTTAGAAAAAAAGGCCATGATGCCGTATATTAACGTGTAATGCATGAAAGAAACATTCAAGTATATACACCCCACCTCATGGTATTTTATGTGATAAATGACTTTATAGTTTATGGTGAGGGATTTATGAATTCCTGAACCACACCTTCCCTTGTATTATTTATAACGTGAGCCAGTCAACGTTATCTAATGAATTACCATTATCTATTGAAAATACATGTTTAGGTAAGGAGTAGACACTATTTATGAGATATGATAAAACTGTCCAACACTGTGTATTAAGTTAGTGAAATCAGGTGGCTTAGAAATTCTGAATCGACCACTTTTTTTGTGTCAGTTCACTTTGGCTTAAAATTAAACCATTTGTTTTGTGTCCTACCCATGCAAAAGGACTTCCTTATCATTCAAAAGGACTATGAAAAAAGACTTCTTGCCCATACAAAAGGGCTACCTATCCATGAAAAAGGATCTTTATACTTTTTTTTAATACCGTATTTTATTTATTAGATAGGTTCACATTTTTTCAGCACTCCAGCAGTGTTGAGATCCATCAGATAGTTGATAAAACAGAAGATTCTGAATCTATATAAATACAGCAACTTCAAGGCCAACATTGAAATATTTGTTTGTTGGTTTAGTCTCCCAATTCTAGTTTTCAATGTTTGAAGGGCAGGACAGGGCAAGGGTAACAAAAAATTTACAATCAAAAAATATTTTCATATAAAAATGGCATGTACATGTATGGATGAAAAAAATGCTATCTCAAAAATCTAAACAAAGAAAATGATTTTTGAGGTGGCAGCTTTTTAGATGCATAGATAACAAACAATTTTTTAATTTGGACTTGGATTTATTATTTATTCTTTTTTTCTGACTTTATTAACAAGTAGAAATGAAGATTTGAATTTGATTTTCTGAGATAAATGTTTTGTAATGAAGTATGGTTGATATATATCACCAGACTCTAGATCGTTAGCAGGGGTACTTGTACATATTTATATTGCCAGGTTGTATATTATAAGATTTAGAGGAGAAGATATATATATATATATTTCCCAAAAGTGATCTCTAGATTTGTTAATTGGCTGTCCTTTTTTATCAAGTTAAGAACCAGGGCTATTCCAGAGTGTCGGTTGGGAATTAGTATTTACACAGTAGATTATCGTATATCCCTGTTGCTTTAATTTGATTCAAAGAGAGCCTGTTCTGGCTAGCTTATAGTCTATAACATACCTGACTGTAAATTCAGGGATTGTAAGTTCGCATCTCCATCCAGTCTCAATCTCTGTGATAATATGCCATGAGCGCTGTTCTACAGCCATGTCTCCCACTGCTGGCTATCTGAGGAAGTAGTCATTGACTTGCAGAAGTGTGTCCCTACTCGTTAACATTCCATTCATCTTGTTTTGGGAGAATCTATTATAGAATTTAGCAAATTTAATTATGGTTTGAAACAGATGCACTATGTTTCTATGAGAAATGTTGATACTTCCACAAATAATTAAGGAAATGGAGTTTTAATGAGTTAGTGGTTAAACTGACTTCAAACATGTTCATATTTGTTCAAGCGTTACATCTTGTTAATGTTTTTTCTCTCCAAATTTTGTACTTTAGGGTGAACCATCAAAGAAACTACTCTTTCTCATTATAGATTAGAACCAGACCTGATTAGCTCAGTTGTTAGCACGTCTGACTATCAATCCAGGGGTTGTGAGTTAGAATCTTCTTACATTGTCAACCTCTGTGATGGTTGATATACGACATTGATTCTCATCATTCGCCACACATTGCCGATTAAAGTGGGAAAATATCAGTTACTTGCGGAGATGGGGTGTGCTCAAGTACTGGTTAACCTTCCAAATCCCAGGAAAATGTGGTTAGGTTAACTGATAATCTCTTAGCCCTCGATGGCAGAAAAATGACACTTAATATTCAATTGATCAATCATTATAGATAAGAATGTGGAAGTGATCTGACCACATATATAAGGCAATAACAGTTTACCTTAAAAGCCTCAATTTCATATTTAAATTAAAATTTCGTTTTTTTAATCATGGCGGTTAAAAAAAGTTTTATCATTAATTTTGACATTTGAAGCTTTATGTTAATTGCGTCTATGGTTGTTGTGGGAAATAGCTTCAGGCATAAAATATTGTAATCAATTTAGTTTAATCGGTGTGGGGAATATGATTTCATTTCAGTTAAAGTTACAATATCCTGTCAGTCAAACTAGCTCATATTTGATATAAATTAGCCTTAAATCAGCAAGGATTGAAGATTGTGCATATCAATGGGCTGGGATATATTTGGGCCCTGTATTGTGACTTTTACATAGGAATATTATAGGGGAAAAAATCATTTTTCATGCATCTGTACAAAAAACTTATTTTTAAAATTTGAATCATTTCTGCTCGTAAAAAATCGTTAAGAGTGGGTGATTGAAGTTCTGACAAATTAAGGGGCTGGGTTGTATAAGGGTTCTGTACAGGGGACTATATAGTTTTTTTACATCTGAATGGTAGGGGAATTTAAAGTATTTCCTTTTCATAGCAATTAAGTTTTTGTCAGTATGTAGGGGTATTTATCCATAAGTTGTTAAAACGACCACTCCTCCCCCCCCACAAAGAGGGTAAAAATTGTGGTATTTCAAAATGTGCTATGGCCACTTTGAATCAGTAGAGCGTCCTCAGGCCCTCTTGGGCCTCTTGTTACTTAACAAAACAGTTTTCAGTTTCTGATATGTACAACATTATATTGAGAATTTTATTTTATTGACAGATGTGGGGATCATAGAGACTGCCGGCTAGATGAACAGTGCGGCGTCTAATCACCAAGAGTCTACCCACTTCATACATCAGAGATACCAGGATACTGCATACAACATATTTGTATGTATTTTTTAGCATACCCATACAATGTACCATTAATATCTAAAGATCCCTATCAAAACTAAGTTTTATCTAAAATCCACTCTAAATCTGTTTAATCCATTAAAACTTGTATCTATAAAATCCACACTGTGACGCTTTTCTTTAATTTATCAATGGATAGGTTTTTCAGTGACCTGAGACTTTCTCGTTATGCTTGTTCGTCGTGCGTTCATAAACAATTGACAATTTTTACTTCTCGAAAACTGTAAGCTCAATCGTAATGAAATTTTGTATGCGGCTTTGGTACCTAAGGGTGAATCAAAATTGTGAAGACCCCACCCCTTCTTTTATAGGAAGCACTCAGACACTGATGGGTCGTTTAGAAAATTTGAGAATTTTATGCCCCCGGGTTCTTATGGTCTGGCCCTGGGGTCGGGGCCTACTTTACAAAAAAATGTGAATTTCATGCCACTGGGTCTCACGGTTTGGCCCTTGGGGTGGGTACTTCTTTACTGAAACTATATAAGATAATAAGATGTGATTTGTTGATGCAGATATGACATTCAAAATCCATGTTTCGCTTCTCAAAGGACGAAAGTTGAAAAATAGATTGTTATCAAGGATAATCAGGCCATGGGCCTATTTTTTGTTTTCCCATGTCAAGATAAAAAGACGTTTTTTGCAATAAAGTGGTAAAAATTTTGCTTTAGCCTCTATCAACAGTAATGTGGTTAAGGTTTTGCTGGCCTTTATTAACAATAATGTGGTTAAGGTTTTGCTGGCCTTTATTAACAATAATGTGGTTAAGGTTTTGCTGGCCTCTTTCAACAATAACATGGTTAAAGTTTTGCTGGCCTTGATCAACATAAATGTAGTTAATGTTTTGCTGGCCTCCATTGACAATAATGTGGTTAATGTTTTGCTGGTCTCTATCAACAATAACATGGTTAAAGTTTTGCTGGCCTTGATCAACATAAATGTAGTTAATGTTTTGCTGGCCTCCATTGACAATAATGTGGTTAATGTTTTGCTGGTCTCTATCAACAATAACATGGTTATAGTTTTGTTGGCCTCTATCAACAAAAATGTGGTTAATGTTTTGCTGGCCTCCATTGACAATAACGTGGTTAAAGTTTTGCTGGCCTCTATCAACTATCACAGGGTTATAGTTTTGCTGGCTTCTATCAATTATCACAAAGTTATAGTTTTGCTGGCCTCTATCAACTATCACAAGGTTAAAATTTTGCTGGCCTCTATCAACAATCATAAGGTTAAAGTTTTGTTGGCCTCTGTCAACTATCACAGGGTTATAGTTTTGCTGGCCTCTGTCAACTATCATAAGGTTAAAGTTTTGTTGGCTTCTGTCAACTATCACAGGGTTATAGTTTTGCTGGCCTCTATCAACTATCACAAGATTAAAGTTTTGTTGGCCTCTGTCAACTATCACAAGGTTATAGTTTTGATGACCTCTATCAACTATCACAAGGTTATAGTTTTGATGACCTCTATCAACTATCACAGGGTTATAGTTTTGCTGGCTTCTATCAACTATCACAAGATTAAAGTTTTGTTGGCCTCTGTCAACTATCACAGGGTTATAGTTTTGATGACCTCTATCAACTATCACAAGGTTATAGTTTTGATGACCTCTATCAAATATCATAGTTGGCCTCTGTCAACTATCACAGGGTTATAGTTTTGCTGGCCTCTATCAACTATCACAAGATTAAAGTTTTGCTGGCCTCTGTCAACTATCACAGGGTTATAGTTTTGCTGACCTCTATCAACTATCACAAGATTAAAGTTTTGTTGGCCTCTGTCAACTATCACAGGGTTATAGTTTTGATGACCTCTATCAACTATCACAAGGTTATAGTTTTGATGGCCTCTGTCAACAATAATGACCGTACATAGAAAGCTTTTTTAATATTTTCTAAATGCTCGTCTCAAATTGGTAAAAAAAAAATAAAAAAAATTGTATGTTGACGTTATTCTTGTGAAAGGTTTAACTCTGTTTAACTGTTTTTCTACTTTGAATTTAAGTTGTACTTTATTTTTGAAGACAATGAGGTTATGATAAGGAAATGAAACCTTTGGGACAAGGTATCTTTAACCCTCAGACAAAGATATCTTTAACCCAGGGGCCAAAGTAGTTTAAACCCCAGATGGGATTTACTTGTCCACAACGTAAAATCTTATAGGCTCACTTAATTTAGTAAATGTATGGAAGAATACGAAAAATATATAAAATTGAAAATGTGAATTTAGATGTCAATAAATATTATGTTTTTCAGCAACAGCAGCAGAAAGTGCGTCAAGACGAGAAACGTCGACAGCAGCATTCCAATCCCCATCATCATTTTCCCTTGGCATCATCCAATCAACACCCAGAGTTCAATCGTTACGGTAACCGTGGTGTAATTTCTAAGGAAACTGGAGCAATTGCCAAATTACAAGACGATACAAGCAATAATAAACCCATACCACCAACAACCATCCAGGTGCCAAGTTCACCATCTGGGGCGCCAGCTGTCCACACAAAAGTGACGTCGAGTGTCTGTATTCTCACTTGATCTTCGTATCGCCTCAATAGCAGTCTCTAGTGGTCAGGGCCTTGTCTTGTATGCATCTGCTTTTTGATATCCGCTGCATACGTAATCACAGTAGCATAAAACTGCTTGGTTTGTAAACTAATTGTACACGGCATAGAATTCATGACGTATTCATGAGCTTGCAAAAACAGTATTAATCATATACGTGTGTATGTTGCTTTCTGAAATATTTTTGAAAAATTATAAAAGCACGCATATTCTAGAGGCTTTAAGCTGAATATTACAAAGCTAGAAAGCTTAAAGTAGACATTTCATAGAATTGGTTTGATGTTGTATTTGTTTTGTGGTTTAAGACATTGTACCATTTTGGAGCATGCAGTTAATGTTGTGAATGGTTGCTGGATGTTGTTGCACGAGTTACTGTATATCACGAGAAGTTGCATGAATGTATTGTCATTCACTGAATGTGTAGACTACTAAAAGACAGTGCTTGCTTTCAATATTTTCTTTGTAAAAATTGAATATCAACTTTATTTAATATTTTTGTAAACTCTTGTTACAATAGATAGAAATATTTTACAACAGTTCAAATATTTTACAACAGTTCAAAATAACACTATCCTCTACTAAAAAAATCAAAAATTAATTAAATGGTTGTTTTTGTTAGTAATGATATATATAACAATCTTCTACTTAAATTTGAACACTATATTTTTGCACGTGAAAAAGTAGTACCCGTTTATTTCCTCACAGCATGATCAGACTGACTCTCTTCACCATCACCATAAACATCGCAGAAAAAATAAAAGTAAACCAGTAACCAGTCTAGAAAGTAACGTATAAACAAATTACAAATTAAAAAAGTAATAAATAGGATGCCAGACTAGAGCATTATACATATAACTGCTCATTCTTCTGAGGTGGAAATTTTAAAGAGAACGGACTAGATATTAGTTTGTAAAGATAAAGCTCTTGTGCATTTTTCATGAGCACATATGTTTTAATATCATATCTTTACAAGAACTATTTTCTGTGAAAAGGAGATTCTTCGTGCAAGTATAAAAGTTAAAGTTGACGTGAAATAAAATTGTTCTAACAATGGAGCTTCATCCAATACTGGAGACTGAAACCGTACCAAACCCAGGATTATGGTATGTGCTGTCGGGACTAGGTGAAAGTCCTAGTATGAGGGTAGGGGAGTCGTGCAGTTACATCCCCGGGAAGCACGAGACAGACAATGGGCACCTGTATGTTATAGGTGGGGCTAATCCAAGTGGACCTTTCTGTGACACTTACGTACTGGATCTCAATACTTTTCGATGGGATTACACAGACACATCTGGATTCCGTGCCCGGTATGAACATGCTTCATTTGTACCGGAATCTGAGCCAACAAAGATTTATGTTTTTGGTGGAGCAGATCAGACGGGCAATATGAATGATTTGCAGGTATTAAATACCAATACTAATATTTGGAGCTCTGTAACAGTATCTGGTACCCCACCCTCAGAGCGTACCTACCACTGCAACTCCGCCATTGTGGGTGATAAATTCATTGTTTATTCTGGAGGGTACTGTGGATCTGACCCAGTTAGTGACAGGCAGGTGCATTGCTTCGATGTGAATAATCTGTCATGGAGAACTTTAAATGTTAAAGGCGATTCGCCGAAGCCCCGTCATGGTCATGTGGTAGTTGCCATGGGCAACGTTGTGTACATACATGGTGGTATGTCCGGAACAAACTTTTACAATGACATGCATATGTTAAATTTGGACAAACTTACCTGGTCTGATGTGAAACGTAAAAAGATGTACCCGTCTGCTAGGGCAGGACACAGCGGCGTTGCCATAGGAACAGATATATTTATATTTGGTGGAATGAACAGAGATGGTGCACTAGATGAAACGTTCAAGTTTGATACTCGTGAGTACCTGCTGTCAAACTTAGAAAAAGATATAAAGTCAGTGGGTGATTGAATTTCTGACAAATCAAGGGGCTGGGATGTATAAGAGTTCTGTATGGCACTTTCCTTTTTTTTTACAGATGAATGGTATGTGAATTTGAAGTATTTCCTTTTCATAGCAATTTGTTCAGTATGAGTGTGGTGGGGTATTTATCTATAAGGTAAATATTGCGAAATTTCAAAATGTACATTGGCCACTATAAGCCAGTAGAGCAAAAAGTGCCATAGCCAATATGAGCCAGTAGAGCGTCTTCAGGCCCTCTTGGGCCTCTTTTTTAAAAGGCATCGGGTCAAGCAAGGGATCGAACCCACAGCTCTTGCGTAAGCAGCCAACTGCACTACCAACCCACTTTACAGCGTGTATTGTTCAACATCTGTTTACAATCAAGGCACACAATGGGGGTTGGGATGAGCTTTTTATGGCAAATCTTGCTTGATGAATTTTTATTCCAAATAATAAGGAAAGCAGCATTGGATTTTAAATCCGCTTTCAAAAGTAGGGCATCCTGGCATTCATAAATATTTTCGCGCGCTTAATGACCTAATTTTGTGCTGACGTGTCGTAAAACACCATTCATTCATTCATAACTAGGGCTAACGAAGATGAGCATTTACTTTTGCTATCCTTGTCCACAGTAACATGCAGATCTAAAATATTTCTTTAGAAACCATTCTGATATTTCAACGGTTCATTACACTACTGTCATCTGCATTATATAAAAAAGAATTAAGTCAGTTTCGCATTTAATCCTAGATATTTTGCATACTTTTCACTTCTACATAATTATATACATCTTCTGCATGCTAATACAATCTGCAGTAGAATGGTGGATAAATTACCTGTATGTTTCTAGCTCTTGTGGTTTAAGTTCTATGTCTGTACCGATCAGTGTATGTATTTTCTGTTTAAGTTCAAGATTAAGTTAGCATGGACTGGTTTGTAATTTTGTTTAATAATTGTTTAGCTTATCTGAGTTGAGATGTTTTGCTCCCATAGACAGCTCTTGTTGGATTGATCATTATATACTGTCAATGTTTAGAACTTAGTAGGTTCCTGATTATGTAATTATATGCAGGGGGAATAATGAGAAATTATAATATACCCGGTAAAAGTATTTTTTAAACCATAGTTATTTCCCTTTTCAAAATAGTGTAGATTTTTAAACAAAAATGTTTGCAAACACTAAGCAAAAATTCAAAGTCTTGTTTCCATCTATAAAAAACAGTTACATCACAGTGGACAAAGCTAGACATTCCCGGGCCTGCGCCAGCGTGTAGACTGGATTATGGTATGTGTCTGATTAAGCTGAAACGCAGTCTGGATTCCGGAGACAGCTCCTCTGATGTCGTCACTGCAACCAGGCAAGCCCAGGATGTACTTGATCGAGAAATGACAAAGCCAGGAAGCGCAACATCTCGCAGCAGTTGTCCAGAGTTGGGCGTCTCGGGTAATTATATCTTGCATACACATTCAAACCTGTGTAAGCAGTCGCCTCTATTAAACAGCCACCTATTAATCAACCATATTTTCTGTGTCCCATTTCTATACTTTCAGAGGAAATTGGCCTGTATTAAGCAAAACCTGACTTAAAAGGTTACTTTTGCACCTTGTCTTGACTGGCTGATTAAGACAGGTTTGACTGTATATGTACTAGTCCTGTCCAATTGTTTACTCGTCGTGGCAAGGAGACAAGTAGAATTTTCCAGCCCTGGCTGACTTTGGAGTTTTTGTTATTTTATTGAAGCTAATATCTTCTGAAAACAATCATTTCCATTTAATTGGATTTATAGTCTTAATAAATTGATTGTTAGATTAAAGGCCCAAGATTCATGAAACATCTCAACTTAAGATTTTCCTCAGCTCCAATATTTACAATGCTATTATAGCTTCATTTACATCGATCATTTTGCATGTGTAATGAATGACATCATTTGGAGAAATCGAAATTTTTGTTTAGATGTTAAGTTCACAAGGCTCTTGATTTATCAAACTTTTGAGTCGGGCCGGATTAGCTCCGTTGGTTACACATCTGACTATCAATCCAGGGGTCCCGCCCAGCAACGGTCTCCATGATGATTGATATACGACATTGCGTCTCATTATCATTGGCTCTTGTGGCTGATTCAAATGGGAAAGTTATCAGTTACTTGTGGAAATGGGGTGAGCTCGGGTACTGGTTAACCTTTCAGGATCCCAGGAAACAGTGGAAACAGTGATCATCTGTTAGCACTTGATGGCATAAAAATGAGGGTAAATATTCAATCAATCAAACTTTTGAATCTTAAATATTTGTAAACTCTCAAAACATACTTGTATAGTTAAATAATCTTTCAATTGAGTTTTTCTTAAGACAGGTTTGAATGTAGTTTGTATTACTTTTCATGTGTCCCTGGCTGAGTAGTTCAAGATGACATTACAAGATCACCGATGTTAGGGCCCAGCACAGTTCAAACACTTTATGTGAAAAAGTTGGTCAGTTAATCAGTTACTTGCAGAGATAGGTGTGCTCGAGTACTGGATCCCAGGAAGGAGTGGCCAGGTTAACTGATCTTCTGTTAGCACTTGATGGCATAAATTGATGCTAAACAAACACTTACCTCCCAATACTGAGGTTAAAGCTCTGGCAGTTCAAACACTTTATGTGAGAAAGTTAGCCAGTTACTTGCAGAGATGGGTGTGCTTGGTACTGAATCCTAGGAAGGAGTGGCCAGGTTAACTGATCACCTTATAGCTCTCGATGATGCTAAATATTCAAACACTTAGTAGTACCTCCCATCACTGAGGTTGGTTAGAGCCCTGTGCAGTTCAAACACTTCATGTGAGGAAGTTGGCCAGTTACTCAGTTACTTGCAGACGGAGGTTCTACTCCGGTTCATGTATATACATCTGAGGTTTTCCTCCACTAATAAACCTAAATGCCTTATAATTATGTTTCGTTGGAAATGGTTCACCTATATACAGTAGCCAGTCTACGTATCTTGACTGTGACTCTTGCTGCAATGTAGCCTGCATACAGTAGCCAGTCTACGTATCTTGACTGTGACTCCTGCTGCAATGTAACCTACATACCATACAGTAGCCAGTCTACGGATCTTGACTGTGACTCCTGCTGCAATGTAACCTGCGTACTGTAGCCAGTCTACGTATCTTGACTGTGACTCCTGCTGCAATTGTAACCTGCATACTGTAGCCAGTCTACGTATCTTGACTGTGACTCCTGCTGCAATGTAACCTGCATATAGTAGCCAGTCTAAGTACCTTTACTGTGACTCCTGCTGCAATGTAACCTGCATACAGTAGCCAATCTACGTACCTTTACTGTGACTCCTGCTGCAATGTAACCTGCATACAGTAGCCAGTCTACATATCTTGACTGTGACTCCTGCTGCAATGTAACCTGCATATAGTAGCCAGTCTATGTACCTTTACTGTGACTCCTGCTGCAATGTAACCTGCATACAGTAGCCAGTATACGTACCTTTACTGTGACTCCTGCTGCGATGTAACCTGCATACAGTAGCCAGTCTACGTACCTTTACTGTGACTCCTGCTGCGATGTAACCTGCATACAGTAGCCAGTCTACGTACCTTTACTGTGACTCCTGCTGCGATGTAACCTGCATACAGTAGCCAGTCTATGTACTTTTACTGTGACTTCTGCTGCGATGTAACCTGCATACAGAAGCCAGTCTATGTATCTTTACTGTGACTCCTGCTGCGATGTAACCTGCATACAGTAGCCAGTCTAAAAATACTAAATAAAAAATGTAGTTATTTAAGAATGTCAATATTTGGGCCGGAAATTCAGCCGTATGATTTTCATTGGTTCCAATCGGGCGTTGAAGACAGAGGTTAGCACAGACACAAAACACTTTATACGCATAAATAAATATTGAAGCCCAAATAACCCTAGGACACCATACAGACATGTAAACAATGTTAAATTCTGATGCAGTAAATACCTGCCAGAATGGGACTGAGCGTGAGTGTCTTTGCTTCTTGTTGATAATCAATCACAATTCTTCTATAAAGTAATGCAGATTTGCATTGCATTTGGGGCTGCGTATTATACCCAGCATTCAATGTAATATCGACACATAGCTGGAAACCAGCATTCCAAGAAAATGGTTGTCAATTGCAGGAGTGTTCACATTCTCCAAACCAGAAGTAGAGTGAACCAGTCAGTGGAGTTTGGGAAATGGCATTAACCCCATTATCTTTTCTTTTCAGATTCTGCAACTAATAGTGTCGGAGCAGAAGCCTCTTCTTCATCATCATCTATATCATGTGACCAAGGGGCAGATAAGCTGGATGACACAGATGGCGCTACTGGTGGTGTTGTGTTGGCGCCCCCTATTGAGGACAAGGTGTTTACCCTGTGTTTGATTCATGGAGGCATGGACACAGAGGGAGAAGTGTTCGATGACCTTCTAGTCATAAACCTCGACTCTCCAGCACAGCCACAGTGACCATGTTAGAATTAGGAACATTAACTTAACAATTTGTTCAAATCAGGACTTGTTGCACTGAAGGAACAAATCTGTAATTACCATAAACTCATTAATGAAATGGTATAAGAAAACTGAAGGAAAAATATATTTATGTTCATAGAAAAGGAATTTAAACAAGCATTTTAAGTTTGTCTCAAAGTTTTGTTGCTTCATTTTTAAAATCTTAATGTTTTCTTTTTATGCTCTCTCAAAGGGGGGAAACATATAGTCGCCACTTCGTCCATCCGTCCATGCCCAAGTTCTTTTCCGGGCTATTTCTCTACAACCTCTGATTGGAATTTTATGAAACTTGCTAGGATGCATCACTACCAAGTGCAGATGCGCATATTGTCTTTGTGTTCCAGTTCGATGACTTTTCACAGAGTATTGTCCCTTTGATTTTCACTTGGGGAGCATCCATTGGTTCCACCGATATTTTCTTGTATTCTTTTTATCTTTATATATATACATGTAATTTCTATGCAAAGTTTCATGAAAATATCATTCAAAAATGCTGCAGAAGAAAAAATGACATTAGTTAAAATTGTTTGGATATAATAGGATTTACTATTAAAAGATTTCATTGTGAAAAATTGTGTTTATATGGCATCCAGTTTAAGAAATTAAGTTTTAAAAAAACTGATTTCCTTCATCCAGTGTCAGTTCCTAGAACAGCCATCTATGACATGTTCAGCATACAATATGTGGTCTTACAGACTGTTACATTTTATAATTCTGTGGCCTATAGTTAAACTAGAAGAATGTTTTTTCTCCACTGTTAAAATCATTGTGTGAATGTATTTTAAACAGCAAAATTATGAATGGTTTTCAGCCATATAATAAAATTTATTGATTTCGGTAAACTACAAATTGTATTTAACTTACGAACACTGATATTAGTATGCTCACTCTTGGCTTTGACCCTTTCACAAGCTTGAATACAACTGTATTTAAACATTTGATAAAGCACTTAGCAATTTATTGAAAAATAATTACTCTATATGTTTTACAAGCAAGAAATTACTTGTGGTTTTCAGTTCAGATTGAAAATTCAGCCTCGGGATAACTCTATTTAACAATCATGTGTTACATCCAAAACAGTTATCCCTTAGGTCAGAATTTTTAATTTCTATCCAAACCATAAACCCACAAAAGATTCTTATAGTCTACATCATGTCATAAAGGCAGCGAATATTGCTTGCTTCCATGAATTTGACAAATTCCGTTTTGTCAATCTGGCCATCAAAATTGTTGTACTATATCTGCAGTATGATCTTTCCAACAACAAGACAGGAGTTCATAGAAGCAGTCTTGGTATTACTTCTTTATAACCAGCTATTATGGCAGTATTCTTTTGTCTGTCTCCTTGTTGAAAGTTGCCATTCAAGTGTATGCTCACATTTCATGTTTTCTGTTTATCAATAGACTTGTATAACTTTTGTATATGCAATTTTCTGTCTAGACCCTTTACTCCATAGATACGCGTTTTCCCGCACCAATCACAGAAGGCCTTTGAAAACAGTGCAGGAAGAGTTCAGATTGCTCGTTTTCCACTCTGTCAGTTAATATAAACAGAATTCACCCAATAATTCAAAAGCATTCTATATAAGGTGTCCAAAGGCGTCTATATAAGGTGTCCAAAGGCGTCTATATTAGAGGTGTCCAGAGGCGTCTATATTAGAGGTGTCCAGAGGCGTCCATATTAGAGGTGTCCAGAGGCGTCCATATTAGAGGTGTCCAGAGGTGTCCAGAGGCGTCCATATTAGAGGTGTCCAGAGGCGTCCATATTAGAGGTGTCCAGAGGCGTCCATATTAGAGGTGTCCAGAGGCGTCCATATTAGAGGTGTCCAGAGGCGTCCATATTAGAGGTGTCCAGAGGCGTCCATATTAGAGGTGTCCAGAGGCGTCCATATTAGAGGTGTCCAAAGGCGTCTATATGAAGTAAAGGGCTAAACAAAAATTGATGTACAATAGACTAGTATCCAGAAGAAATGTAGAAGGAATAGACATTATCTTTTCCTTTAATATTATATTTTTAGGTTACCATTGATAACCTATTACCTGTTTAAAATGACTTCCAAACATAATTTCTCCTCATCTAACACTAATATCATATGTTCATAATGCCTTGCGCTTTCTTTAAGATGGCTTAGTTCGAATCCCCACCCGGCAACAGTCTCTGTGATGATTGATGTACGACATTGTGTCTCATTATCATTCGTCTCTCACCACTGATACAAGTGGGAAAGTTATCAGTTTCTTGCGGAGATGGGGTGTGCTTGAGAACTGGTTAACCTTTCAGGAAACATTGGTTAGGTTAACTGATCATCTGTTAGCCTCGATGGCATAAAAAAGACGCTAAATACTCAATCAATAAATCATTTGATAGCATATAGGGAAAAAATCAAAAGAAAAATTAATTTAGTAACAAGTACCAATTTAAATTAAGTTCTTTTAAAGTACATTTTAAAAAATACAAAATTTCTTGTAAAACTTTCTCATCCTCATTTTATTAAGCTATAAGTCGGGTACGGTTAGCGCAGACTGGCGATTACAGTTTGCTCAGATGGTGGCGCATCTGAATTCAGGATCGTAAGTTAAAAAATCCTCGCCAGGCCACTGTCTCCATGATGATTTATATATACAACATTGCGTCTCATTGTCATTCGTCTCTCATTGCTGATTCAAGTGAGAAAGGAGAAAGTTATCAGTTGATTGGTGTGCTTAAATACTGATTAACCTTCCAGGTTCCCAGGAATGGTTAACTGATCATCTTGTAGCACTCGATGACATAAAAATGATGCTAAATATTGAGATAAATTAAGCTATGAACGTGCAATTGAAAACATCCAAATCTCAATATCTTATTTTATTACATGATGATGTTGATTATACATCTTTTATAAATCTCTGCCAAAATTGTTTTTTACCCTCCCCACACTGATTCAGATATTTCATACAATTTATTTTGTTGATATTTGGTAATATTTATATAATGACTGTTGTAATGAATCGAATGTACTATTAAAGCTATGAATGTGCTTATTCAATAGACTGTGCTATTAAAAAAAACAAAATCTCAAATTTTCTGTGTTTACTAAGATGAGTGTTCGTCTGCTATTGAAAAACCAAAATCTCAGATTGTCTGTGTTTACTTAGACGAGTGTAAAATGTATGTGTGTAAAGTTTTTGAGTGTTTGTGTTTACTTAGACGAGTGTAAAATGTATGTGTGTAAAGTTTTTGAGTGTTTATGTTTACTTAGATGAGTGTAAAATGTATGTGTGTAAAGTTTTTTGAGTGTATGTGTTTACTTCGATGAGTGCAAAATGTATGTGTGTAAAGTTTTTTGAGTGTTTGTATTTACTTAGATTAGTGTAAAATGGTTTTGTTAGTTTAAGTTTGTTTTTGCTTGACCACTGCAAGTATTTGTAAATGTATCAAAATGGCTTTTGACATGGCATGGCAGCACTGATATTTACCACATTAAAATTTAAAAGAAGCATTTATTGAGAAGGGAGATTTATAAAACAATATTTTTTTTTGAGAAGGGAGTTTTTCTTTTCTTGCATACCAGATAAGGATACCAGCATCTTTACCAGGGCTAGATATTTCTGTCTTGCATACCAGATAGGGATACCAGCATCTTTACCGGGGCTAGATATTTCTGTCTTGCATACCAGATAAGGATACCAGCATCTTTGACGGGGCTAGATATTTCTTTCTTGCATACCAGATAAGGCTACCAGCATCTTTACCGAGGCTAGATATTTCTTTCTTGCATACCAGATAACTGTTTATTATAGTAACTCAGTAGTCTCGTTCCCACCAAAACAGTTATCCCTCAGAACAAAATATTCTATCCAAACTTCATATCCATGTAAGATTCTTATGTTCTAAATATAACACATAAAATACCAGTAAGCCATTTAAGATATTTATAAAACTTGATTTCGCTTAAAATGCACATTTATAAATTATATAGTTAAAAAAAAAAAATGTAATTTTTGGAAAGAGTGATGTCTCCCGGGGTGGTATGCACCAACCATTCTTAAGAATATTCTCTGCCTTGAACTCAAGAATGAATTTTGAAAAACACACTAAGTGACCAGTTTTTGAGGTCAAAATTTGTAAGCATGTAGGTACACCTAATATGTTGTCTAATACACTCACAAGTGAACTCAAGAATGAATTTTGAAAAACACACTAAGTGACCAGTTTTTGAGGTCAAAATTTGTAAGCATGTAGGTACACCTAATATGTTGTCTAATACACTCACAAGTATTCCATCTGTCATGGTAAACTAGATATATAAGGTTGAAATTTGGATTTTCAAGCTTAAGTATAAGACTGTTATCAAGAATGGTTGGTGATTACGACCCCTGATTGTTTAACTACAGATATACGTATCAGTTGATTTTAGTGTATGTTGATTTGTGCTTGTGCTACATGTATAAAGAAAAACTCAAAATTAAAATGCATTTTAGCTTTGTCCTGCTTCCAAAATGTGTTCTAGATTTTGAATTATGGCTAATGCCATAATATCAGGCCTGTAGGTTTGATATTATTAAATTACCTGAGAGTTGCTTGAATATGCCAAAGTTCATGGGGGTCATTTTAATAATGTAAACAGCCTGATGTTTGAATAAACTTAATGTGATAATGCATAGGTGCGTAACCAAGCAGTAGCCTGAAAGGCTTCAACATCAATTTTGATAGTATGCCTTTTCTAAAAAGAGAAACAAGAGTGAATAAAAAAGGAAGCTGTTTATCGTTTTCTACTTTGAAAAAAAAGCGCATGTGTGCAGCATTTATATCTTTCAACTGTTCACATATATAAGACCTTGTAAACTGGAATACGACAACCATGAAATATGACTTTTGAACACTCTTGCTAACTTAAATTTTAAAAATTATATCACAAGAGCCCCCCCCCCCACCACCACCCACCCACCACACATACACACTTACCCCACCTTTAAAGTATTCTTTATACTCTTTTTATGTCCACCGATATGTGATATATGATGCCCAACCATATACATGAGTTATGCCCCTTCATGTGTAAAGGGAGAATATTGGCAAACTTACACATTAAAGCTGCAAATGGAGATTTTCTCTATGTTATACACATAAAATAATGTGTGCACCGATTCAGTTTCATAATGGACCTAAGTGTAATGAAATTAACACTTATCAAAAGTTTGATAATACTGTATTGTGAGACACAAAAAAGTACTGTTGATATTTACATTTATTTCCGTAAACATTCCAAACATAGCTTTGTATTTCCAAAAATATTTGTGCACGCACCTGATCAGACGTAAACGGTTTACGATGGTTGATCGGAATACAGAAAGCAGTTAATTTAAAATGGAAAGGTAAACTATTTAAATGATTTAGCTTCTGAAAATCAAGGCATATTATAAAGAGGCAATATATAATTAATTATATCCCTTGCATTCTTAAATACGTCAGTTTTATGCATTTCTTTGTATTTGTAATGTTTATTTATGACATCATATTGAGACTTAAATGCCAATATACTCCCTTAAGGCATTTGCACACATACTGGGGTATTTTAATTTCAAATTTGCATCATGTAATTTTAAAAAAATAGGGTCACATGAAAATCAAAATTATTTGGTTTAACATTTATCTTTTCAAATTTGCGAACATACAAACCACTATAAGTATAAATATGAATTAGAATGGAAGATATTTTGCAACCTTCATTAGTTTTTGCAGTGGCATAATATTAATACCAATATATGACACTAAATTCCAACATTTCTGACAAATTATTTTGTTCATTCCTTTCATGCCTAGCATTAATATATCTATTATGTATAATGACTGCTTCATTTTGTTACGACAGTTTGCATTTTTAATAAAGTATTATTTGTAACTTTGTTTTCTTTGCCTGTTTTATATGCATTACCATGCACACTATTTTCTCCGCGTGTTTTATATGCATTACCATGCACACTGTTTTCTCCACATGTTTTATATGCATTACCATGCACACCCAAATAAACATTTGAGTCTTGATTTAGGGTGCACCATGGCTGAGTGGTGCCATCTCAAGATCACTTACCTCTCACCAGTAAGGTCATAGGTTCGAGTTCTGCTCGCTCCAAAAACTTTATGTGGGAAAGTTTCCAGTAACTTGCGGAAGGACGGTGGTTTTATTTAATCTGAGGACTTCTCCACCAGTAAACTGGATAATTATGCCAATTGCAAATATAACCAGAAATGTGTTGAAAATGGCGCGACCCCATTCAAAAATAAAACAATGATTCTGATTCTTTGGTATACAGCCCGTGTGGTTCTGGCTAAGGATAGCATCACTGTCCATCTCTGCAGAGGGTGAGGAATCCTCCGAATGGGTGTCGTGTTCATTTTATCATTTTTTGTCATGTTCATTATTGTGGTTAAATAACCAACCGCTGTATGATTTCAGGGAGCCATATGAGTGATGGCAAATATGGATTACTTCGGCTCGTCAACATCGTAAAAAGCGACAATTTGAGTAATGGAATAGCATTTGCTGAAACTGCAGTTCTGCAGGTATCAAGGTTCTAGATTCATTCTGCATATTCATTTGTTATTTGGCCTTAGCAAAGGCTTTCAAACATAAATCATCTTAAATAAACTCCCTTTGGGTTTTCTAATTGTTAATGTTTTACTTTATGAACAGTTTTATAATAGATATCGTTATATTAATAAGAGGCCAGTCACAGATTATATCCAAGAATTTATCGGGGGGATAATAATCATTAATGTTCATAAAGTAAATATAACAATTAAGAAACAAATGGGACCGACTGCCAGTGAGCAACAGGGAAACCAAAAGGGAGCCGATGCAGTAAGCAACCGGGGTTTCTTAATTGTTATATTTTAACTTAATGGAAACTAACTGGCCTAATGTTAATTGTCATTTGACTGACAGTTCATGGAACTCTGGGCGGAGCTACGCTGAAAGCTGAGATGACTGATACTTGTAAGCCCGTCCGTTACATACGCCGTTTCTTTCCATAGTTTTTAAGCAGGCTTTGTAGTTTGAACGCGACTCATTTCTTTTGTTTTTTTGTTTTTTGTTGTTTTTTTGTTTTTTTTTGGGTGGGGGGGGGGGGTGGGGGGGTGTTTGATGCATTCTATTGGAAATACCAGAAACATAATACATTCTCAAAAATTGACAATACAACTTTAATGACGATGTCACAAAGGTGCTATCCAACAAATACCAACATGTTCAGAAAACATTTTTTAAAGATAGTACTTATTATAACAACCCTTCATGAATTACCAGCATTTCTGAACTTGTTTATTTTGAGCAGACTGAACACGCTAGTTCCCTGTGGTTGAAATACGGAAGACACACGAGTGTTCCGCATATTCCTTCCACCAAATACAGCAGGTTTTCTTGAGTATTAGCCGCTCCCCTGACTATAAACTCTGTATCTGCATCCACACAGACGTAATCCGAGGGAGAACCAACGACGTAACCTGCCATGAGATAACCGGTGTACTCCAGATTCCACCCTGGGTAACAATTTGTCCGTGCTGGGATCATCAGCGACACACCTGGAGTTTTGCACACGGCGCATCTTCATCCTGGGTATTTTTTCAAAATAGCAGCCATATTGAAATCGAATTCGCTTCCGTGAATATGACTTTTACTATTATCCGCATCGTCATACTTTGCCCACGTGGGATCATCAGGGAGGCACAGGTGGTTGGCTCCATTTCCATTTTCATGATAATGCGATCCTGCAGCGTAACCTTGAATATATGTGCATACCCTAATTAAATATTATTTTTGATCGTTTTACTTGAACATGACTTGAAGTCACTTAGTTTCAATAAGATCCTCTCAGGGGTGTGTGTGTGTGTGTGTGTGTGTGTGTGTGGGGGGGGGGGGTCCCTGTTCTCTGGATCTCTTAAAGTAATGCCTATTGTTCCCCAGATCTCCAAAAGTATTTGCCAAAGTTCCTCAAAAGTATTTTGTCCATGTTCCCCAAATCTCTAAAAGTATTTCCACTGTTCCCTAGATCTCCAAAAGTTTTAAACATAGTTCCCTGAAAGTACCAAATAGTGTTTCTTTACGTAAAACATCAACTTTAATCTTCTCTGTTATTATTTACAAATCATCATAATAAGCAAAATCCATGTACTGTCTTCTTTTCCTTGTTTAAAATATTTATGGTCTATGGCTTGAACTTTCAGAGAAAAAGGTGTTTTTTAAGTTTCCTGGAAAATGTGCTTGTAAGCCCTGTGGCAGAGAGTATTTGTGGTTCAATCACGCTGGTTCAAGAACTTCAAGAGTTTGTGGTTATATAAAATTAATGCTGTGTGAGTTTAGATATGTGCGGGGGATACAGCTTCTACAAGAAAAAAGTTAACGGATGGACAATGGACAATTTACCACGACATAAGCCCTGCTGGCCTTTGGCAAGTAGAGCCAAAGAAGATATCGATGGAAGAACAGAAGAGACAAAAAAAAAAAATGAACAGCTGAACGGTTAATTTACAAAAGGCAGTAAATACACATAAATAATTGACTTTATTGTGTAAACACAATCTAATAACAAAAAAATTAGATGCCAGGCGATATTGAACACCAGTCCTTACGACCCGAAATCGATGATATTAACCACTCCACTATTCTGCCTTTAAGCATCAGTACTGTAAATATATCTTTGCTCGCAATTATCATCCAAAATTTATTTCGGGTACATACGATTATGGGATGAAGTTGTGCAGGGGCCCAGACTAACACGTAAGAAACCGCCAAAGCTGTCAGAAGCTGTTTCAAGCAGTCGACATCTCATTTTAAAAGTAAATTATGATCAAGTATAAAAATTATACATAAAATCAGTGACTTAATTACAGAGACTGGCAGGCTAATAGCAATATAATGTCCACGACACTTTTAGTATTTCTATAATAACTCTTCGAATCTTTGTCTGAATTTAACCATTTTGGTGTCAAAGTAAAGCTGATAAAAATGATGACCAATTCCAATTATCAATTATTTAATATTTTTCTTCTGGATTATTATTATGGATTGAAATCGAAATATGTTTTCACGAAAAAAAATATTTAAACAAAAAACGGTAGTCTTGATTTGTACGTTAAAACAAAACAATAAAAATAGAAATATTAGGTAAAAAGTTGAAGCAGTAAGTTTTCCATCGGTGGCGAAAGTTTCATATTGATATTTATTGAAGGTGTTTTTTTCTTATTTCAAAAATGGGTTAGAAAAGAGAAAATGATCACACACAAAAACTTTAAGCGTAAAATTCTTCATTTCAATAAATTTAAAAAAGAAAAAGTTAATCTCCAAAATCAAGCCCTTTCTTTTGATACCATAATCACAAAAATATGTTGATTCTGGAGGATGTGTGTTTCCATGATTTAGAAAACGCCACGTCTAGTGGTAAAGCACCGAACCCGTGATCGGAGGGTCGTAGGTATTTCAATTCTTTGCTACGACTGTGTGGTGTCCTTGAGCAAGACACTTTTTCCACTTATGCTTAGTACTGGTTATACCCAGGAAAACTTCGAGCGTGATTTGTCTAATTCGTAAGAACTTGTTTCACAATCGAAGTAAAATAAATAAGTTCAAACTAAACTAGAAAAAAAAAATGTGCCACCTGAAATTTAGACAAGTGCCTCCAGTTGCCTATCTCTGTTTATATGTCACTGATAAAATTAATCAAATTAGGTACTTTTTTCATTAAGGACAATATCCCTAGATCTCTAAAATTAGGCCTTTGATCCCTGGATCTCTGAAGATAATGGCCAATGTTCCTCAGATCTCTGAAAATAAATGGCCATGTTCTCCAGATCTCCATAACCCCAGGAGGGCCTCTTCAATACCCTCTCCCCTAAAATGCCATTTTCCGTCTCATTTTTCATTCAGGTGAACATTGGTAAATTGTTCTCTCTTGTAATAAATCAAATATATTCACTTACGAATTTAACAGGTAGTGTTCATATAGTAGTGACCTGCACCAAGGACTAATACAAAGAAGGATAAGAAACTTGCATCTCCTGACTAAAAGTTTATTAATAGCACCAACAGGATTAATAATTTGGGAAATTTTAAAAACTAACCATTCAAAATTCACAAGCAACTGATTTCTTGCACATGGAAGAAACGATGTATGCAGACTTAAATCTTTGTGATGGTTTGGTCATGCAAAATGATCTTAACTATTGCAGTTTGATGTTAAATTTCATTTAACTTAATTTAAGTGCCGTTCGCCACAATGTGCTTCCCTAGATAGCATCATTATCTCCGATTGATGTGTGTGCTTAGCCACCTCGCTAACCTATTTTGGTTCGTTATTATAACGCGAGGACTATTTTAATATAGATCTGCTCGTAAATTGCCTTTTTCATATTTCATCGAAATAAAGTTGAAACAAGAAAATATCGGTGGAACCGATGGATACTCCCCAAGTGAGTGTTTGACTCTGTACCATATTTCCCTTAGTGCTGATGGCTACTTGGTTGAAAAATACCAAACTGCATAGCAGGAGCAATATGTGGCTCTGCACTTGACAGAACTCATTCGCAAATCATTGAACTGGAAGAAAATGACAATATGTGCATATCCTAGTTAGTTTTACAAAATTAAAACCAGAGGTTGTAGCGAAATAGCGTCATGAAGACAATATGCACATCTCCACTTGGTAATCATGCATCCTAGCAAGTTTCACCATAACCCCATAAAAATCATCGAACCGGAACACAAAAAATATTATGCGCATGTGCACTTGGTAGTGATGCATCCTAGCAAATTTCATAAAATTCCAAAATTGGGTTGTAGAGAAATAGCACGGACAATAATTTGGTCACAGACAGAATCAAAGGGCCATAACTTCGTAAAAAATCATCGAACCGGAACACAAAGATATAATGCACATCTGCACGTGGTAATGATGCATCCTAACATGTTTCATAAAATTCCAACGAGAGGTTGTAGAGAAATAGCCCGGACAAGAATTTGGTTACAGACTCAATTAAAGGGCCATAACTCCGTGAAAAATCATCGAACCGGAACACAAAGATATTATGCGCATCTCCACTTGGTAGTGATGCATCCTAGCAAGTGTCATAAAATTCCAACACTGGGTTGTAGAGAAATAGCCCGGATAAGAATTTGGTCACAGACAGAATCAAAGGGCCATAACATAACTCCCTGACAAATCATCGAACCGGAACAAAAGGATACTATGCACATCTCCACTTGGTAGTGATGCATCCTAGCAAGTTTCATAAAATTCCAACCAGAGGTTGTAGAGAAATAGCCCGGACAAGAATTTGGTCACAGACTCAATTAAAGGGCCATAACTCCATGACAAATCATCGAACCGGAACACAAAGATATTATGTGCATCTCCACTTAGTAGTGATACATCCTAGCAAGTTTCATAAAATTTCAATATTTGGTTGTAGAGAAATAGCCCGAACAAGAATTTGGTCATAGACAGAATCAAAGGGCCATAACTCCCTGAAAAATCATCGAACCGGAACAAAAAGATATTATGCACATCTCCACTTGGTAGTGATGCATCCTAGCAAGTTTCATAAAATTCCAACCAGAGGTTGTATAGAAATAGCCCGGACAAGAATTTGGTGATGCACGGACGGACGGACGCACACACGCACGGACGAAGCGGCGACTATATGCTTCCCCACTTCGGGTGAGAATAATAAACTTCACCTTAATATTTTGATAAAAATATAGGTTTCTTAATATGACATAGATCTAGTTAAAAAATTTCAACAAACATGTAAACTTCGCCCACAGTGGCCTTTACGCTATAATGACCGGGCTTGCATAAATTTTTGCAAACGCATCATTATATCTCCTGAAAATACCTCCCAGAATGCAGGAAATGCAATCTGAAAGTCTTTTTTTCTGCTGGGGCATGCACCCAGACCCCGGTAGAACCTATTGGGCATGCACATCATTTTAGGGTCAGCTACGCCATTGGCCCTGTACCTTTTTCGTATTGGAAATAGTGCTGATCGTAACAGGCTGTATATGTAACCGGGGAAATGTGGTGGTGTTGAAGTTTTGTTGTTAATGACAGAAGAAACTACTATAATTTTTTTGAGACGTGAGGATTTTGACAATGGGGATTTTAAAGTACTCTCTTAAAAACACATGCGCTAGTTTAGAGATGTCCGTTTGAAATTTTTTTTTATATAATTATATAACCGTAGTAATTTTATTTAAAAAACAACAACATCAAGTTAAAAATATCATTTGATTATCAGTGCACATGTCCTGTTAACCGAGACGGTAATGCGTCAGATTATTAACCCTTGGGTCGTGAATTCGAATCCCCACCTGGCACCAGTCTCTGTGATGATTGATTTATGACATTGTGCATCATTGTCATTCTGTCTGTTTCAAACACAAGTTTATATAATTTAATAACTGTGATCATTTTATTTATTTATAGTAATACACTATAAGCAATCTTGATTTGCGTGAAGAGTCATAAAACAACATACACATTTTTCATTTCACAGATAAACAAGAGCAACAACAACATTAGCGGTAATAATCTGTTGATTGATAATAAAATAAACTATATCCAAGTATATTTAAACTTGTAAATAAAATCATTAATTTATGTTATATATTTACACATTATATTTAATAAAATGATTTTAGCGTTTAAGTAAAATACTAGTTATCCCCTGCCACCGCTCGCAGAGCGGAGCGGGGATATAGAAATGGGCTGCGTCTGTTCGTCATGCGTCGCCTGCTGTACGCACCGTATCTCCTTCACACAACTCTTCCAACATACTGATGACTACATCTTCTTGTTATTATCCCCCGCCACCGCTCGTAGAGCAGAGCAGGGGATATAGAAATGTGCTGCATCTGTCCGTGCGTCCCCTGCTATCTCCTCAGTTGTGATTGCATTTTTAAATAACTTGGCACAAATGTTCACTAGGACAAGACGATGCGTCATGTGGCTGACTTAGGTCTGTTCGTCAAAGGTCAAGGTCAGAGATTCGCCCGTCCATCCGGACCTTATCGTCAGTTATTGGATTTTTAAATAACTCGGCACAAATGTTTACTAGGACAAATGATGATGTGTCATACGAATGACTTGGGTCTGTTTTTTAAAGGTCAAGGTCACAGCTCCGTCCTTCCACTGCTGTCCGGACCGTATCTTCTTCAGTCGTGATTGGATTTTTAAATAAATTGGCACAAATGCTAACCAGCCCAAGACGATGTGTCATGCGAATAAGTTGGGTCTGTTCGAAAAGGGTTTTCTCTGTACCATTGAGACTCTGCTCATGGACTTGCACTGCATGTGAAACGTCAGTCTACTCCATATCAATCTCATCAACCAGATATTTTGGAATTCATGGCACATGTGCTCCATATTCCTACAAGAAATCCTATTCTTCTAGCAGTTACATATAACCCCCCAAATTTAAATAAGAACCTGTTCCTAGTAGAGCTTTCAGAAGTACTTTCAAAGGTTCCAGAACTGTTTGACATTGTGCTTGGGGGTGACTTCAACATTGTCCCTGATGATCCTTCTGTCATATCATTTGCATTTGCCTCATTCAGTGGACTGATCTTCATACAGTGAAACATTTTCAAGGAAGAGCGTTAGACCTGATCTTTACATCACAATCACTATATGGGTTCTAGTCTGTCTACCCTCTGCCATACACAGACTACTTCCTTACATGCTTCACTCTAACGTAGCCAATACAGTGTGTCAAGTTAAAGAGACAGGTCTGTATCTCAAAGCTCAAGGCTAAATTAAGGCTAAATGCTTTAAATAACAATTATATATTAACCCTTAAAAGCATAACCCGTGCTTCTTTTATAGAGTATAACTATGCCAATACAAAAGCTAAAATAGTTTAGGATGATGTAAGTATTTTTCTAAAGTTGATAATATTTAAATACCACCAAATTAAATTTAAAAACTCAAAATTAGACCAAAATATTTCTTTCATTTTGTTGATGCAATTATAAAAGAGTATATGTAAAGTTTTACTACAAATGTTTTAACTTTCTTTATTACCTCTCCTGTGTCATGTTATCATCAATCACCATTACTTGTTTCATTTTATACTACACATCATCATACGAATACCAAAACATGCTTATCAAAACCAGAGACATAATACATTTGGTGTATTATGTCTCTGTCAAAACCAAGGACTGTCTATTTCACGCGTTTCGTTAGTATAGCATAGTATATTAAGTAATAACAAAACCACTGCCTAATATAGTTTCATTAATTACGACAGTTCAAAGTTGTCATGGGTGGATGGTAATTAAAAGGTAATTATACACCCACGCGAGTAGCTAAAGTAGATGACATGGTGATGGATATTTAGCATTTATTCAGCCCTGTATGTGATGTACCTCTATTCTTCAATTGTCATCATACCCATGTTTACTAAATATGGCGATATATCAGCTTGTTAATTAATTAATGAGAGTTAAGTGCTAATGAGATATTGGGAAGTTGCTATAAAAGTGAAGAGAAAACGAGCGTCTTCGGAGAGAGGGTCAGAGTCTGGGCTGAAGTCAGGTCAGCCGGGCAGGTCGCTCGAGAATGGATTGGGAGGTCACCTTAGAGTCGGAGGGGTTTGAGCAAGAACCTAGGCTGTGTTGTATTTTTGTGTCATACATATATCTGCTTGTGACTTTATATTTAAGTTAGAATGGACTTGTAATAAAATCATCATATTGGAACATTGTGTTTGTGATACCTGCTCCGCTACAAATAAAAAACTTTACATTTTATATATGGCTGTAATTCCAAACGCCGCGCGCACATTAATAAATTTAAACAACGCTCTGTACGCCTAATCTATGGAGATAACAATACACTAATTTGTTTTGAAAATAAAGATGGCAAAACATGAAAATCACAATTCATACATCGATGGAAATCATCGGTTTACCTTATCTGTGACTAAGACACTTCGTCACATGAAGATGCTGCAATTGATATTCATTTTGAAACATTCATTCCATTGACAAATGAATGCATTTTATTTGTGGTAAAAATCACTATCAATTTAAGAACAGAACTACAGTAAATTTGAATTGAACTGTATGTAAAGTTTCTTATTTTGTTCGGTATATCTAACAATTTTAATAATCTCCTGGTGAACTTTGCTTGTAAAGGCATTGTACAGTGTATACATGTTGACATTTTAAAGTGGGTTTTTGGTCACCTGTGGGTATTGTTGCTTGTTTGACACTTGTAAAGAGAAATTAAATATATAAAAGAACGACCCAAGTGTTCCAAGTTATATTTATTTTGATGCATGTACATAAAAACATACGTATGGTAAAGGCACTTTTCTTCCATAGGCAAGTTTTTTCTAAGTATTTAAGCACTGAAATTTCTGAAATAATAATTGAAATTAAAAGTATGGGGTAAAATAAGCATTGGTTACTATCAATATCAGTGAACATTGATTGGTTAATATTAAGTGGCAATTTGGTTAAAATGTTCATTTTTTACCCTTAGATATTTAGCTCACCTGAGCAAAGCTCAAGGTGAGCTATTCTGATCGCATGTTGTCCGTCGTCCGTAAACTTTTTTGTTGTGTGCACTCTAGCACCCGCACTTTTATTGGATCTTCACCAAACTTATATAGTAGTTATATAACCACAATATCTCGGTCAAGTTCTTGAACTGGCCAAATCGAACAATTATTGTCAGAGTTATGGCACTATTTATCTGGAACACTAAACTGATGTCAAAAATAACTTCAAAAATGAAAATTAATTAATTCATAAATGCATGGTGTCCTGTTACACAATTTCCGCAGTTTTGTGTTGTCCTGTTACACATTTTGCGTCCAGTTACATCGTACTTGGTGTCTCGTTACATCATACTTCCACTTGGCACTAATTGCTAAATATTGAACTAAATAACCAGTTTTACATTTGAAACAATTAAACTAAACCTGGTAATTCATTTAAGTAGACTTAATAGATGCAAGAAACTAATTTGACCATAAATAAATGAATTTATAGTATAGTGTCCAGTGTTACTAACAGTGAAATTTAAAAATCACATTCTTTTATACATAAAGCTAGAAACTGTTAATATTCTTAACGATATAATAACATTAAATGTGTAGTATCCTAATAAAGCATAAAATTTAACAAGTATTAAATATTAAAATAGAGGACACCAAAGGGTTTGTGTTGTAACACAAATTCCCGGACTCCATATTATGGCTAAAATGTCAAATTTTAATTCAGGGAAGATGGTCATGACACAGTTGAGGAGATTTATGTGAAGTTAAGAAACGATCCTTTTGCTAGGAGGGCATTTCCAGCAGTGATGTCTATGTACAGACTGGCACTTCTAATTCCACAGTCAACTGCAGCAGTTGAGAGTGGTTTCTCTTTAATGAATGACATATCAACATCTTTGAGAAGTTTGACACAGAATACTCTGCACTCACTAATGACAATAAGTTACTATGGAGGAGGTGATTCTTTTGACGACACTGTCTATGAAGGTCTTGTTGATGACTTTAAAAACAAGAAGAAAAGGAACATGGAACTTTAAATCTGAACATATGGCACTCAGTGAATCATGAATGGCACTACAGTGTAGATGTGTTTAATGACACTGCTGCAGTGCATTTACTGAACTTGAGAAAATAATTCATTATTGAGATATGTTTCAAACTTTAGTTGAAGTTCTAAATGGAGGAAGATGTTTGTCATTATATGACCACTATTTTATTAAACCATTAACTGTTTCTTCTGTTGTATGTCAAAAAATTCCCTAAATTCTGAACGCGAGTGATTTCTTCCCCTAAAAAAAGGTGTGGGCCCCTTCCCCTTTTTCAGCGGTCATGCACTGTCTGTGAGCAGCAAATTCTTATTGCACTAAGATTTTACGCTTCTAGAAATTTCTTAGAGGTTATCGGGGATACAATGGGATACCACAAAGGAACAGTTAGTACGCCATATTGAAACATTTTTAGGACATAATATGGCCGTCAGAGGAACAAAAGTGTTATTAAGAGATCTTTTTTTATGAAGAGAGGTTAACCCAACATTGTTGGTTGTATAGACGCAACGCATGTGCGGATACAAGCGCCATCAGAAGACGAGGTGACGTTTGTGAACAGAAAATATCATAGTATCAACATTCAGGCAGAGTGCGACCATGAAAGTTAGTTTCTATGCAGTAAATTTTACTTAACTTATTCACTTATGCAAGTCTTACATAAAATCTATTTCAGTGACTCGTCAAAATGTAATATTGTTTTGAGGTAGTACAATTCAGTGATTCATTTAAAAACGATCCAATATGACTGGAGTTTGATAGAAAGAAAAGAAGACTGCACTAAATGACCAAATGTTAACAGCATTTGCTTCGAAATAAATTGATAGAAAGAAAAGAGGACTGCATTATAAGACCAAATGTTAATAGCATTTGCTTCCAAACGACAATCACTCGTTCTTTTAAATTACCCCACTCACTTAATTTACTATAAATTTACCATTCTTTTCACTGGAATAGGTAGATACAGTACTTGAGCAGCAGGAGAGCAACATGGTTTAGCAGACATTTATATACCTAACAACTTCAATGATGTCATTATTTTTTCTTGTATCCAGCATTTCCTTTGTAAAGGCCGGTTGTCACTAGCAAAGTTCCTTTGTCAAAGAAACTATGAAAGTGAAAACCGTTTCAAAAAAATTTAATCAAAATTTTTAAAGAGCTTTGACTGACTTTGATGAGAAAGAACTCAATCCTGTTTTTCGTCAAACTTCGACGAAATCAGCCAATCAGCGTTTAAGGTTCAGTATTGATATTGATGACGTCAAATCAAAAGTAAAATGGCTGGGAAAAACATGTCATGCCAAACAAAATTGTTTTGGAAACAGAAACTGCGGAGTTCATTCAGCTTGAAAGTAGAAATAGTTTGGAATGTGAAATCGAATGAGTTTCTTTATCCATTCTTAAATAATTCCTGTATTCTTCTTGTTCTGTTTGCAGCTCTTTGAGAAGTATATTATCACAGGAACCTGAAGTTCTATGGTCTAGTAGATATATAAAAAAATCTATACAGACTAGAGATCTATAGATACCCTTACAGTAGTTTTCACAAAAAACAATCTGAATAGGTTGTTTCTTTAAGTAATAAATTCCTATACCACAAAAAAAATATGTTCTGTATATATAATATTATGTTTGTTTGTATTAGTATTATACCATAGGTGTCTCTTTAGAATAGAGACCAGGAATGCAACGCGAAAATCGCATTTCGCTATTACAGATCTTTTACGCCGGAATTGACATGGTAAATCTGTAGCACAGATATTATTGAACCATAATACAACAAAAATTTAAAATTACCATGTACATAGTTGTGTTTTTCAGTAATTTTTATCATCCAGCCGTACTTCTAGTTTGTGCAGAGATCCATGTCGTGGCGTCACATCCGCGAATTGAAGTGGCAGACGCGCACAGAATTTAAATATTTACAACATTTTTTTAAACATCTTAAAAAAAAACTACAAAACGGCCAGTAGTTATATTTTTATTTAATATGAAAGATAATGACATAAAACGGGTTACACTAAATAGCGAAAAGGACAGATAAGGAGATTTCTTTAAGAAAAGGGGCGATTAAATCAACATTTCTTTATTATTTTGCATAAATTTGTTATTTTATTGAAAAGAACATTAAATAAATAGCCGTGCGCATTTTTAGAAAATTTCATTGACAAATAAATGTTTTATTACCGAAATGAAATCATCCATGTATAGAAATGGGGAATTGGTTTTAAGAAAAGGACTTTTTTTTAAGAAAAGGAGCGATTAAATCAGCATTTCTTTATTATATTGCATAGATTTATTAATTTATTGAAAAGAACATTAAATAAATAGCACATGCGCATTTTTAGAAAATTTCATTGACAAATTAATGTTTTATTACCAAAATGAAATCATCCATGTATAGAAATGGGGAATTGGTTTTAAGAAAAGGACCTTTTTTTTAAGAAAAGGAGCGATTAAATAAGCATTTCTTTATTATATTGCATAGATTTGTTATTTTATTGAAAAGAACATTAAATAAATAGTAAATGCGTATTTTTAGAAAAATTCATTGACAAATTAATGTTTTATTACCAAAATGAAATCATCCATGTATAGAAATGGGGAATTGGTTTTACGAAAAGGACTGATTTTAAGAAAAGTGCATGCGTTCTGTCATGTTAGCCAACGTTACATAAGTAACTGTTGTTTCCAGCTGGTACCAACGTGGAGGTCTGACAGAACGACTTTAAACCAGCCTTTTTTTTTATTATTATTATTATCATCATTATTATTATTATTACACATGTCCATTCATATCAATACTCGGCGCTAACTAAGCAAGGTGTCAGTCACTTTCGGTGACTGACCCATACCGAGTCACCAGTCACTTCAGGTGACTTGTTCAATTGTGAATAACTATAAGATTGCATGTCCATTCATATCAATACTCGGCGCTAACTAAGCAAGGTGTCAGTCACTTCAGGTGACTGACCCATACCGAGTCACAAGTCACTTCAGGTGACTTGTTCAATTATGAATAACTACAACATTACTATATTGAAATATACTTTAGGTGACTGATCGAGTTGGACACAGCAGTTTGCATTTTGCGTTGGGTGTACGTGCTCTTTCTGCTCGTTTTCTTTTCACCTGATTAGGTTTTTTCCCGGCCGATGCATTTTTTTGTATAATTCTCGATCCGTCAGAGGAAACTACAACTTTTCTGTTTGCTTTACCTTTGTCGGTGAGGAATCTTTGTTCCCTTCTCTCCTTTTGCTCCTGTGACAAATCAGCCAAAATATCAATATCTATGGCGTGATGAAGGAATTCATTGTTAAGCTTAAAATTTCCCATATCACGTATAGCACGACATCGCTCCATTGTCTCGCCTTTAACAATTTCGTACAAAATGTCTATTAATTTTGGAATGTCTTTTAATTTCCACTGCGTTGCAGATTTCAGGACATGGCTAGCGGATTCGCTATTGTTATTTGTTCAGTTGTGAGATTTTTCCCTTCTTCGCTGGTTCTATAACATGGCTAATCAAAATAGGAAAGAGTTTTGTTTCAAAGTATGGCCTAAATTTCTTTCCCCCCACTGTTCGATCATTTTCATCAATTGCGTTTAGTAACCTCCCTAATCTGGTGTTAAAAGTGTCAGTATCCCTCGATTCGGTTAGGCCCTCTTTACCAAAAGTTGCTTCGGTTATAGTTATTCTTTCTTTAAATGGATATCCAACTTGTTCTTCCATGTATTTGATAGTATTTTGGTTTCAGATGCCGGGTGCAAAGCACGTGCGTACACCCGACGAAACATCTATTAATAGCTGACTTAAATGCTAATTCTTCATCACTACCTATAGTTAAATTTGTCAGCTCAGTGTCCGTTAAATGGTCTGCTATGTCATGCATGAATACACTTAACGTCTTTATTGTTGGGCTGGTGTAAGTTTTATTTAATGTTCTCTTCAATAAAATCATACTAGAAAAACAATAAAATAAAGAAATGTTGATTTAATCGCTCCTTTTCTTAAAAAAAAGTCCTTTTCTTAAAACCATTTCCCCATTTCAATACATGGACGATTTCATTTTGGTAATAAAACATTAATTTGTCAATGGAATTTTCTAAAAATACGCATGTACTATTTATTTAAGGTTCTTTCAATAAAATAACAAATTTATGCATAATAATAAAGAAATGTTGATTTAATCGCTCCTTTTCTTAAAAAAAAGTCCTTTTCTTAAAACCAGTTCCCAATTTCAATACATGGACGATTTCATTTTGGTAATAAAACATTAATTTGTCAATTAAATTTTTTAAAAATACGCATGTACTTTTAATTTAATGTTCTTTTCAAAAAAAGAAAAAACATATAATTTATGCACTTTAATAAAAAAAAAAAGTGTTGATTTAATCGCTCCTTTTCTTAAAGAAATCTCCTTTTCTGTCCTTTTCTAAAAGAAAGTCCTTTTCGCTATTTAGTGTAACCGGTGATTCAAAATGTAGTTTCTTTACCTTTTTGTATTTCTCAGACTAAACTTTATCTCAATAAACCGCTTGTTTGGTTATAGAATATTGGTGTTGTGTTATTTATAGCATAGGAGCACACAGCAAATACAGAAACATATAAATCACTATGACCACAAGCTGAGTGGTGCGAAACGTACGCGGTGCGAAACATCATGATGGCGAAACGTCCGGCTTTCATATCGATCTGTCAAAACACAATGACACATTTTGTCATTTCCAGTTATTAAAGAACTAGATATACATCTACATAACCAAAGATGTAACACAACAGAATACGTTAATTTTAATAAAGTAAAGGGTTTGTTACTTAACACTTGACTGACAAATTGTTAGTGTTTTTTAAAAAAAAAATGGATGTTAGCGCATATGCATAAAAAGTAGCACAGTATCCGTATAGAACATACCGGTAAATGTTCAGTCAATGTAGGGAGGACGTTGGCATTGTCGGCATACCGACAAAGACTGTAAGATTTTAAAAAAAAATATATTAAAAGAAGTGTAAAAGAAACAGTGGTGTTTGGGTTGTTAGGTTTAAAAATTAAAACTTATTAGTTATGGTGAAATGTGTTTAATTCTGCTGATTGCAGACATAGGGACATAGAGTGCAACATAGGGACATATCAGAAGCTAATCAATTCAAGTGAAAAACTGTTGTGGAGAAAAACGAGATTTTATAATAGTCAGTTGTTGCGTCAATTAATTTGAAAGCAAATGAATGTGAATGCCGAGATTGTCTGTTCATCAGTGTCATGAAGTCTTCTAGTGGATAGCCACAAGGGCATTAATAATCTTGTAACATAGGGAGAGTTGTCTTTGGGCTAGTCTCCCTCCATAGACTAGTAGTGATGATTTTAACCTGTTTTTAAACTACATGCATATAAACCCTCCCTCAGATGTCCGAACTACACTGTTGGGATGCCCAATTATATGGTGATGTATGGTGATCCAAATGCACAAAAGAAAATCATGTAACTTGTAGAATTCAGTGTGATTTTCTACAGCGGCATTTGTTGGTTTTTAGAAATTTTCGTCTTAAATACTGTCCATAAAACACCGACCAAGACTTTTGATTAAGTTTCTTTAAATTGTGTTTCTTTTATCACAGATGGCAAGACCAAAAGAAAAAACTAGTTTGGCTTTTCAGCAGAAATGTGCTGCAGCTGGGGACAAGTTGAGAAAGTTCCAGGCAGATAAGTTGAAAGAGGACATGTTGAGGTGAGATCACACAAGGATAATTTGATTTTAACTTATATATTTTGCATCAATTGTAAAACAGGTTTTTACAGCTTAATATACAAATATTGCTTGATGTTAAAAGTGTTAAAACTGATACCAAGTTGCACCCTATTTTTGCCACAATAACATGATCATTGCGCTTAAAAAATATTTAAGATAGGGCCAAAATAAATTAATTGCTAGATTATCATCCCCGCCCGCCCCCTAATTTTTATGCCGACCCGACCATTTTTATTTTCATAAAAAAAAAAAAAATTGAAAAAAAAAACATAAAAAATTTTAAAAATGAAAACAAAAAAAAACTTTTAATAAAATTTGGATGATAATCTAGCAATTAATTCATAATGGCCTTATAGTGGTGGTGGCGAGGAGTGGTGCTTATTTCAGTTCTATTGTCCGATTTTTATTCAGTTTAACTGCTTGACCCTTAACTTCCAGCATGTTAGACACTTCAGAGAAAAAAAAACTACATATACATCAGCAATTATATTGTTGCTTTTTTCAGACTTTTCACAGAGGAACTACATGCAGATTTGACCTTGCAGCTGCAATACAGCACCATTGCCCTTCATTCTGTCATGATAAAGGCTAGGTAAGGAACTGTTCATTTAACATACTGACAAAATAAATTAGGTAAAGTATGGGGGTGGTAGTGTAATGAATAGAGTGTTGGCTGCTCACACCAGAGGTTGCGGGTTCGATCCCCAGCTCAACCCCATGCCTCTCATAAAACAACATTCAGTACTGGTTTACCTAAGAAGAGGACTGGAGAGCAGTTCATATAGGCTCTGAGCTTTCATTGCAATCAAACTAAAATAAATGAGTAGAATCTAAAGAATGTTGATATTCAAGGAAACTGTTCCTTCATAGTGTCATGATAAAGGTGAAGTTAGTTGATATTCAAGGAAACTGTTCCTTCATACTATCATGATAAAGATGAGGTTAGTTGATATTCAGCGAAACTGTTCCTTCATAGTGTCATGATAAAGGTGAGGTTAGTTAATATTCAATGAAACTGTTCCTTCATACTATCATGATAAAGATGAGGTTATTAAATTTTGATATTCAAGGAAACTGTTCTTTCATACTAACATGACAAAGGTGAGGTAAGTTGATATTCAAGGAAACTGTTCTTTCATACTATCATGATAAAACTGAGGTTAGTTGAGATTCAAAGAAACTGTCATTTCATACTATCATGATAAAGGTGAGGTTAGTTGAGATGCCAAGAAGAAATTGTCCCTTTTATACTGGCTGTCATCATGATTGATTGATTGATTTAATAATTAGCATCATTTTAATGCCATCAAGGGCTTACAGACGATCACCTAACCACTGTTTCCTGGGATCCTGAAAGGTTAACCAGTACTCGAGCACTGCCCACCTCACCAAATAACTGATAACTTTCTCACTTGAATCAGAGATGAATGATAAAGAGACACAATGTTGTATATCAATCATCACGGAGACTGTTGTTGGGCAGGGATTTGAACTCACGACCCCTGTATTGATAGTCAGACGCGTATCAGACTGAGCTAATCGGGCCAAATTGATTTTCAAGTGAATTGTCCCCTCTTACTGACATGATAAAAGCTAGGATTGTTGTGATGCAAAGAAACCATTCCTTTATACTAACTGTCATTAAGGTGAGGAAGTTCAAGATTCAAGGAAATTGTATGTCATGACTACAGCAAGAAAATGTAAGATTCCTGAAAAAAATATTGTTAGGTTTGAGAACAATCTGCAGTGCTTACAGATGAGTATAACATTCTTAAACAGAAACAAGAGCAAAGTAGTTTCCTCTCATTTTTCAGAAGCCCCAACCTGTATAACATGCTGATGTCATTTCCTGGGAGTAGTGAAGCAAACAAGTATGTTTCCATGGCAACCTACAATGAAACTACAGAAATTCAGGATATTTTTAGGTGAGTGTTATCTCACTTTGCTTTTAGCTCTATCTCAGAATCTCATTGCTGTGTGACGGGTGTTACAATGTATAATTCAAAACCATGTGGTATTTCATAGTGACCCTGAACTTTACAGACAAGTGTTAGTTTTTTGTATTGGATAACCTTGACCTCTTCGGGTAATTGGCTTTCATGCTGAATGTTTAAGTGTATCTATTTCCTTGTTCCACTAAATGATGGATCAATTAATTTGGTCCATAGCATTGCAATATTACTTTGGATGCACTTGAACTCTTTAGATAATTAACTTTATGTACTAACAGTTATGTATTTGTGTTCCTTTGCTTGTCTCAGAGTCACCAAATTGGATCCAGTTGTATATTACCACTAAAACACACACAACATATTTTCATTTGAATTCGTATGAATAATTTATCCTACAAAATATTAAATTTAAACAATTTTTCTTAATCATAACAGTCAAACACTGTCAAGGTGGTGTGGTGGGGAATCAGTCACTCGGTGATAAGTCTAGTTTAATGAGTAGAATCATTCAAAATCATGTGGCATTATTTTGGATTACCTTGACCTCTGTGGATAATTCATTTAACCAATTTAACCATTGCGTTTTTTTCTCGGTTTTGCTCCATTTCTTGAATAATGTTTTTATAGATGACTTGGACTTCATACTGAGGTGTGAATGATAAAACCTTCAATAGTTTAATATTTTGCTTTTATTTTTGTTTATTGGATACTGTTTTACCTTTATAGCAAACAGTTCTTTGTCCGTAGTTGAGTTGGAAATAGTATTTCATAAACACGTGTACCATTATCCAAAATGATCTTCATTTTCTGTATACCTGTACCCATGAGCGGTCAGTTTTAGATTCAGACATATTTTGTTATAAAAATTCTGCAATACACTATACACGAGTGCAGGTTTTACCTGAATAATAACGGTAGTGTTTTATTATTATATATATAATATTATATATTATGATACAAATTATATCAGAAATGAGATATAAACATGACGTCGTAACATAGAAGTTGTTGTGCAAAAGGTATGAGGTTTTTGGCAATTGGGCCATCCTTAAAAAATATATTGTTTGCTGTGTTCCAACCCACTCACTCAAAATTGCAGCTACCCCAACTTTTTATTGACTTTCCAGGCATTTTGATTTTTTTGCATGATTTCTGTCCATTTTTCTTTAAATTCACTATGCAAAATCAAAGTTTGGCAAAAAAATAAAATAAAAAAATTAGCTACCTACCTACCTGCATGAAAAATACTGCAAATACACAGCAAATAATTTTTTTTTTTTTGGGGATGGCCTTGTGTTACCTTAAAAAACAACCAGTTAACATTTCAGGCAAATATACATAGAAGATGATGTGACGCAGTACCTGGACAAGCTATCAGATCTAATCAACAGTAATGAGGAGAGACAAGATAGAGAAAAGTCCCATATGTGTGATGCTGATCCTGGATCAACCCACGAAACATTAATAAAGCCTGATAAAAATGAAGGTCATGCTGTGCTAAACGGTGATCCAAATTTTGAAAGCACTTGTGATGCAACTGAACTAACCGATGAAGCACTTCACAGTCTGGCTAAAACAATAGTGAAGCAGGCTTTTCAAGATGCAATAGCAATTGTGAAAAGCAATGATCAGGTCAAAAAGGAATGCACTGACAATGGAGTTGTTCTAAATGGAATGTCTGATGATGACACAGAAGGTGAAGCTATAGAAGCTAGTGTTAACTCTGAAATACCTACACTTTTCAGTAGTAGCAGTTCATATATAACAGCAACTGAAGCTGAAACTGAAAATAGTGAATCTTTTAGACAAGATGTGAGAAGGAACACAAAGTGCCTAGAAAATAAAGTCAGTATAAGGTCTGCCAAGGAGAGCAGTAAAGAGTCGGTGGCGACTGTTTTGGAGCGAGTATATGGTGTTCAGACGGCCATTAAGCCATGTAGTCAGCTGGGCGAGGACTTGGTGAGAATACTTGGACAGGAGCTGACTGATTCTGTTGTACAAGTGCAGGGAGAGAAGTTCTATGTTCACAGGTATCTGTATGATGTATTTATATTCAGGTAAACACAAAATAAATACAGTTTCATTTTAAAAGGAACACCTTGCCTTTTTGAGTAATTTGGCATATTTAATCCAATAGTTTGTGACCTTTGGTTTTATAAAAGAAACACAGTCCCACAAACTTCTTGGACTAAACTATAAGATGTATTTAAGAATGAACCTCAACCAAGTTTCACTTCCTGTAGCACAAGCCAAGACATAGGAGAGAGTGTTTCCCCCTCCCACAAGTGTGAGTAGGTGTGTTTGTGTGTGTGTGTGTGGCAGTGTTTTGGTAGAGGGAGGAGTTCCCATAAAGTTGTAATATTTAAAAGCCCAATTACCGTGTTCTAGAAAGTGTATTACAACTGATACAAAACACGTCCACTGTTCATTCTGGTGTGGTCTATTAGCCCATTTCTGTGGTTGATTAATTTTATCATCGGTAACGTATCACTATTGAATGGTTTTCTGCGGCCGAGTGGTTTTAAGGCATTATTATCTCATTACCACTACCTCTCAACACTGATATCATTGGTTCAAGCTAGCTCCTAAAATCCAGCAGGACTCAGACCAGTGACTGTAACTGTGAAAGGTAAGTGATCTTGAGATGGTGCCTTAGACCATTTGGCTGCAGAGACCCTCAAAATATTATTGAAAACTGAAACATTTCATCATTTGTAAAGTAACTCCCTACTCAAGAATTGGAAGCTTGGAATTTTTTAAATTACAATATCTTCGGACCAGAACTGATAAATGATTAATTTTACTGCAGATGTTTGCTGGCAGTCCGTTCTTCATATTTCGATGCCATGTTGAGCGGTTCATGGAGGGAAAGTGACGAAAAACAAATTATGTTAGAATGGTAAGTACATATTATATGTGTAATTGTATGAGGCATGAGGCTATTGTTAATTGACAAAATTGCCTGTCAGTGTCTTAGTTATGCCATCAATAATAAAAAAAATGCTTCTCAACTCAGGATATTAGAAGTGGGCAGGTACCTGTAGGTATTATTTTTAAAATAAAACTGGATATAAAAAAAATGGCTCCCCCAGTTTAATAACCATTTCAGCAATAAATAATTCATAGATTGATGATGGTATTTTAATTATATATAAAAAGGTCTTGAGATTTTATGTTTTTATTTGACAGGGTAAAACCAGGAGGTGAATATATGCACTTTCCTTTACACCTGACCAAATATTCACTAAATATATGAACTAGAGTGTATTGTATGCACTTGAGATGAAATTTTTAAAACTGCTTCATTAGAAAAATTACATTTTAAAAAAAGAGCATTCCAATGACAAAGCTTATGTACATGTATATCAATAACTGACTGTTTTATATCGAGTTTCTTCAGAAATGATAATGTTAATAGAAATTATTATACCTCATTTTCATCTTTGTTCAATATGACCTCTGGTCAATATATAAGTATATGGACTGGGCCCTGTCCAATATAAAACTGGAGCTGACGGCATCTGGTCCAATATACAAAATGTGTAAGTATTTCAATATGCTAGCCAGACCCGATTAGCTCAGTCATTAGCACGTCTGACTTTCAATCCAGGGGTCGTGAGTTCAAATCCCCACCCGGCTACAATCTCTGTAATGGTTGATATACAATATAACATCTCATAACCATTTGTCTCTCTCCACTGATTCAAGTTGGAAAGTTGTCATTCACTTGCGGAAATGGGGTGTGCTGGAGTACTGGTTAACCTTTCAGGATCCCAGGAAACAGTGGTTAGGTTAACTGATCGTCTGTTAGTCCTCAATAGCATAAAAATGATGCTAGATATTCAATCAATCAATCATTCAATATGCTAGCTAAATGGTGTATTATGCCTAAATGGAATGATGAATTTGTTATTTTTGTATTTGCTTGAATATATTCAATATAATTATGATAAGAAATAATACACGGTAAGTCGGTCTAAATGCAAGTAAATCCTAGATATAACTGTCCAGTTGGTAAACTTGCATATAGACTGTAACCCCATGTATTATTTGCCAAATGAAAATGTATTATTTGCCAAATGAAAAGTTAAGATTTTGTGAATACAAGGCTCAGCGTTTTAATGCAGATATGCAAGGGAACAGATGCAGACATCTTAAATGATTTTGTGTAAATACTGTAAAATTTCAGTGTTGATCCTTGTGTCCTGAGGCAGACATTGTTATACCTGTACGGAGGTGTTATAGAGGTTGACAGCTCATGTTCCCTGGGTGGGCTGATTATGATGGCGGACATGTATGCCATGGAAGGACTGAAGGAGGTGGTGGCTTTTAACCTCAACAAAGAGTACTGCCACTTCTTCCACAGGGTAAACCAAGTTATATATTTACTTACTGTATTGTTATAATGTACTTAGAATAATGTCCCATCACTTTTCCTTTATTTTAGCTATATGGGTCAGAGGGAAGACATCTTAAGGCACGTTGTCTTTAGTCATTTATATACTAGTATCAATTACCAGTTTAAGTTAGCTAGCGACACTCTCTTTAAAGCTGTCGGGCTAATTTATATCTTAGGCCATCCTTAAAATAATATTTGTTTTCTGTGCTCCGACCCAGTATTTTCATGTGGGTAGGTAGGTAATTTTTTTTTTTGCTAAATTTTAATTTGCATACCGAGTAGTTATTTTTGAAGAAAAATGGACAAAAATCATGAACAAAATTTTTTATATGCTTTAAAAGTCAATAAAAAAAAGGTAGCTGTAATTTGAGTGAGTATGTAGGGGCACAGCAAACAATTTATTTTTTAAGGACAGCCTTATAGGCAAACTTTACATGAATGTTTATCTTGAGAATAAAACTACATTTATTCTGAGTACCCGTAGTGATATCAAAACAGAAAGAATTACTCAAAATCTTTAACTAACGTGCTAGTGGATTTAACAGATTTTGAAGTTCTTGGTTAGAAATAATCACCTTATTGTCGAGCACGCTTGCGGTGAGATCATCATAGTCGTAACATTGGCTATAATTTTCTCATGAATAGTGGGATTTTAAAATAACATGGCACAAATGTTCGCTATATTGAGATGAAATGTTGTTGTGTAAAACCCACATCTGTAGTTCAGAGGTCAAGGTCTCACTTAGAGGTTCAAGATCAGACATAGGTACACAATTCTCACAAAATCTCGTTTTCAAATATCTTAACTTCCATTAATATGAGAAATATAAATCAAAATTCTTTCTTTGTACAATTAAATTTTCTAAATAAAGAGACCATATTCCCAGAAAATTGTATTTAAAATTGTTTAAGTACTTATGATTACAAAATTTGTATACTGCAACTAAAAATCAAGGAAAGTACTTGGAATTTGACTTCAAACTGCAATATTTTAAATTATAGATCATTTTGCATACTTAAAAACTTAAAAACACCTAAGGCAACAAAAAACGCCGTACATTTTAAATGTTAAAGAAATCAGTTGCCTGTGACGTTTCAATGATTAATTTGCCAAATTATTAATTCTTCGCATGCTATTTTATCAACATTTAGTGTAGAGATGCAAGTTTCCAATCCTTCTATATAAGTCCTTGATTAAAGATATTTGTAGAAGAATCATGTAGTGTGCACAAATTGAAACTGTTTCATATATTATGTGATTTGACTGGTTGTGTTTAATTGTTGACATTGTGTTCAAGATTCATTGACGATTGATATACGTCATTGTCTCTCATTATTCTTCTCTCACCACTGATTCAAGTGGTCGTTATCATTATTTGTGGTGATATGGTTTGCTGGAGTACTGGTTAACCTTCCAGGATCCTGGGAAACGATGGTAAGGTTAACTGATCGTCTGTTAAAAAAATGATGCTTAATATTCAATCAATCAATCAATCAATCAATCAAGATTCATTGGGTAGGTTGGAGGATAGTGAGAAATTACTTTCTTAACCCTTTACTTCATATAGACACCTTTGGACACCTCTAATATAGACGCCTTTGGACACCTAATATAGAAAGCTTTTGAATTATTGGTTGAATTATGTTTATATTAACTGATAAAGTGGAAAACAGTGCAGGAAGTGTTCAGATTGCTCGTTATGAGCGTATCTATGGAGTAAAGGGTTAAGGAAGATCTAAAGTATAAGTTTACAACTTGTGATATTATTTGATACATTTATGTTATACATGTTGTATTGTTATACCCACACAGCCCTGCTCTGACTGTATAACTGGTGTGCCAGAGGCCCTGACATTGACGATGATGTACAACATGGACGCTCTGAAAAAAAAGTGTGTAAAGTGGATTAACAAAAACTTTGGGAAGGTCTGGGCGACACAAACATTTGCACTGCTTCCGCAGGAGGTGTTAGAATTCTGCTCCTCTACTGCCGTGAAGGATTTGGTATGTAGAAAAATTGTGGGGCTACGACAATAGTTTAGTTTAAGCTCAATTGCAAAGAAAACTCAGAGCTTAATGTTAATTGTTTGAGCCTTGGATTGAACCTATGACACAGACATATATTCCCTTAGTACTGGCTCTGGCAAGAAAACAGCATTAAGAGTGATTAACATTAAGCTCTGAGTTTTCTTTGCTATTGGGCTTAAACTAAACTGTTGTCAGAATCATTATGAAACCACCATTCAGGGGTGTAAAGTATGAGTCACCCGCTCACCATGGCGACTAGATTTAATTTCGGACGACTTTGAAATTGTAAACAGTTGTCCAATCGGGCGACTGCATTTTGGCAGTAGCTAATTGTTAAGAATTAAAATTTGACATAATTATACATTTTGGCCAAAGCAAAACATTTAAAATTTGGCAAAGTTTTAATTACTCAAAAGCAAAAAAGACCGACATTTAAATCAGTTGAAGTTATGATTTGTAGTCAGTTTTAGTGCACATGAGGTTGCTAGGTAATCAGACAGACTATGTTTCCGCTTACGAAAATCAACTGTATCATTTTGATCAAAATACTTATAACCGACTATAAAGTAGAAATTACAATGCACATGTTTATATTAGCACCGTCTGGTTTTGCGAGAACCTGTCAATAATGTCAAAACTACATGATATCAGGTCGATATTTTGCATAAAATCTTCCACTGAAGGTTATGACAGTGAAAGGAGAGAGATATAAAAAGATCGGCAACAGGCCGAGAAGCATAAAAAAAGCAAAGAGAATATGACGTGGTAAAAAACGACGAGAGGTAATCGAATGGAATTAGAAAATAAATACACATGTTTCTGAAAACCCAATAAAATCTTTATATGAATGTATTATTTGCTGTAAAATAAATTTATCTCTAATTTTGATGAAGAAACTCTCAGTTTCACAATTTATTATTAGAAAAATAACAACATGCAGTTATTTATTGATGGTTGGAAATATGAATTAATCTGTTTGCCGCACCTCCACTACTCTACCTTTGTCATATATTTTTCATTAAAAATGAAAGTTACTTTTTATTGTATAAAAAGAGTCATAGTTGTTTAAAGGTATGTATGTCTAGTTAATACAAATATATATTAAACCTATCATCTGCATTTTATATTCTATTGGTTGATTATCATATTTTATATAAATGAGGGTTTGAGTTTCAAGAAAACAAAATAAACACTTACTATTTAGAAATTTTTAATTTATTTCTTTACTTGTCACATACAAACTTAATGTGAAAATTACAAATAAATAACTAGCATTTTTAATTTGCATAATCATTTAAACAATACATACAACAGTAATTGTTTGACATAGTAAAATATAGATAATCAATCTTTTTGGTAAGGGCAACAGTTTACTGACAAGTAATTTTTTTCAACTGGTACTACAGAGCAAGTAGCTTTAAAAATATGTTTACACCCCTGCCGTTTTCCTGCTAGTTACTGAAAAACTTTGTCTCATTTAAAAGAGCTGGGATTGAACCCGTGACCTTAGTAGTTAGTGGCAACTGGTCTTGAGACAGCACATATGGGTTGGTGGTTCGGATTGAACATTCTGTCCCGAGGGATAACTGTTTTTGGAGGGAAAGAGGCTCTGCCAAGTTCCCATGAAAACACAAAAACATCTAATCGAAGGGATGGAAATTTCTATCTGAACTGAAAAAACACATGTAAAATTATTTATCTTGCATACCAAACAGATCGAATGTTTATTTTAATCTAAATTATTATTAAATTTTACCACAACAGCTTTTAAGACGTAAAATTAAAATATATTATATCACAGCAGGGTAAGGGGATGTAGTATGAAAATTCCATACCCATTAAAATAAGCGGAAGTCCTTGTTCAGTATGCAAGAAAAACCCATCATCTGGCTGTAAAAATAAAAACTTGCTTAAAATTAAATCACAGTAAGTGTCAATGTTTCATAACCTGCATGTAGGCTGTGGACAATGTGATAGACACTATGGTGGAGTGTAAGCATCTGAATGAGAAAACACCCCATCTCAAGTGGACAGAACCGATATTTGACCTCATCACACAGCTGATGGATTCTGCCATTGAGTACGCCAGCCAAAACTTTGTACAACTTGTTTCCAGTAACACATTCCGTAAAATTGACAAGGCAAGTGTTAACTTTGAACTTACTTATTTAACATTAATTATGAACACCAGTTGGACTAGTCATCCTTGAAGTCCTCCGGGGTTAAACTGGTACTAAGCATATGTGTAGATAGAGTGTCTTTACATGTAATACCCCAGGACATCACCCATGGTTGTTTTTTTTTTCGTTTTTTTTTTAATTGGGTTTAACGCCATCTTTATCAAATTTCAGGTTATATATTTATATAGCATATCCAGTTTTAGTGGTGGAACAAAACCTCAGAATGAATCTGAGTAGAACCAACGTCCTTCTGCAAGTAACTGGCAAACTTTCTCACATAAAGTTTTTTGAGTGAGCGGGCTTGATCCTACAACCTTAGTGGTGAGAGGTAAGTAATCTTGAGACAGGGCCTTAAACCACTCAGCCACAGAGGATCCATGTGCATGGTTGTGACGGGGGGATTGAACCCATGAATCTCAGATCTTGAGTCTGATGCTCTTCCACAGACTATGTGCAAGGAAACTAAATTTTCATATTTTGTGTTAGAGTTTTCGTTATACTGGCAATACTTATCGTATCTAATTAAAATGTCAACAACAAAAGTTGCTCTTTATTTTTCAAACCTCAATATGGACAAAATAAATGTTTATTTTCAGTTTTTGCATTAACCCTTTACTTCATATAGACGCCTTTAGACACCTCTAATATTGAAAGCATTAAATCACAAAGTATCATCAATGGAAGATTGTTTATATTAACTGACAGAGTGGAAAACAGTGCAGGAAGTGTTCAGATTGCTCGTTATGAGTGATTGGTGCGTGAAAACGTGTATCTATGGAGTAAAGCGTTAAACTAATTTTAAAATAGAAAAAAATCATTATTGTGAACAAAATATTCCATGAATGAGATTTATTTTTTAATTGCTAAGCTGGAAGTTATGCTATCAAAATTAATTATATATTAATATTGTTTTGTAGGCAGGTATAGCTTTCAACAGGCAGCCCCTAGACGACATATTTGGCATGGTGATAATGGCGTTATCTCCGGAGAACTCATGTCAGGCATATCTCTCGCTCAACAAGTGGGTCATGATGTTTAAGGCTCGTGCCGACGAAGAATCCGAACCTCTGTATACGCGGGTAAGAACTGTTTTATTGATTGTCATAAGAATTTTTAGCTTAATTGAGTATTAAGCTAAATGAGGACTAATGTTTGGTAGTTGTCTTGTAATGCTGTGCTAAAGTAAACACAAACAATAACCTTGTTTTAACCCTTTACTCCATAGATACACGTTTTCCCACACCAATCACAGAAGGCCTTTGAAAACAGTGCAAGAAGAGTTCAGATTGCTCGTAATCAGCAATCTGAACACTTCCTGCACTGTTTTCCACTCTGTAAGTTAATATAAACATAATTCACCCAATAATTCAAAAGTCTCATTATTGGAGATGTCCAAAGGGGTCTATATAAGAGGTGTCCAAAGGCATTTATATTAGAGGTGTCCAAAGGCGTCTATATTAGAGGTGTCCAAAGGCGTCTATATTAGAGGTGTCCAAAGGCGTCTATATTAGAAGTGTCCAAAGGCATCTTTATGAAGTAATGTGTTAAAGAATGGTGAAGGGACATTCAATGTTTTGTAACCCCTGTCTGTCCATTAGTCCGTTTGGTAAATAATTGGTTTTCAAAGGGATCTTTGTATTTAATAAGTATTTGATGTTTACCAGTAAACAAATTATAAAATACAGGTCAAGTGTCAATATTTTGTCAATGTAGGTCAAATTTTACAGGATTTGTGACCCGATGGTTTCTGATCAATAGCGATGACATATGTGTTGACAGACACATATTTTTAACTGGATATTTTTGTGTAGACTGGATATGCACAGCCTGAGTGTATTTGATGAGCAAGGACTAACAGATTATAATGAAAATGCATAGATATGTTATCTTCCTGTAATGTTCTTATGTGCGCTTTTTTTTTTAAAGAGTAGATCGGCCATTGGTGTTGGAGTTGTCATCTAATCTGATTGGTGTTATCTTCGGTGACATATTAAGACAAAAATAAGCTTTTAACCATCTAGGCAGTTGAATTGTTTTTGTATGGTGTTAAGCGTCGCTTTCAACAATTTTTCAGTCATATCGCGACGGTGTCTACTTGAGACAGTATTCTAAGCGCAGTCACACTGGAGTATCATGCCACAGACACATGATATGATACCCCACCCAGTCACATTATACTGACACCGGGCCGACCAGACCTAGAACTCTCCTCTAAATGCTAAGCATCAAGCGAGGAAGCTTCTAGTACCGTTTTTAAAGTATTTGGTATGTCCCGGCTGGGGATTGAACCCACGACCTTCTGCATGCGAAGCGGAAGCTCTACCACTAGACTACGCCGCAGTCTAGGCAGTTGAGGTGATTTATAGAAAAAATACTATCAGGCCAAAAATTTTTTTAATCTTATATTGTTATTGGGTAAAACGCAATTTTCAACATATGATAGGTCATATATGACATAAATGGAGTGGTGGTGTAGTGGATAAAGTGTTGGGCACGAGTCCCAGCTTGACCCAATACCTCTTAAAGAACATCACCCAGTACTTTTTCTACCCAGGAAGTAGACTCGAGAGTGGTTCAAATAAGACCATCTTTAAAAAATATATTGTTTGCCATGCTCCTTCCTACTCCCTCAAAATTGCAGCTACCTAAACTTTTTTATTGACTTTCAAAGCATTTAATTTTTTTTTCATAATTTCTGTCCATTTTTCTTTAAAATGACTATGAATTTCAAAATTTGGAAAAAAAAACAAGACTACCTACATGTACCTACCTACATGGAAAATACTGGGTAGGAGCACGACAAACAAATATTTTTTTTTGTAAGAAGGGCCTAAGTCTTTGGCTTTCTTCACAATCAAGCTAAATAAGTAAGCATAAACTCAGTATTTGGAGTTATTTCCATATAAAGTCATAGAAATAGTTGGGCTATACATTTGGAAAACTTTTGTGTCCAACTGAAAATGTTATAGACTGGGTCTTGGAATATATCTATTTTTTGCAGACTGTATTAAGCAAGTATTTTAAAATATATATTTTTTGTCACAATATTTATTACTTTAACAGCTTCAGTTTATGTTTCAGGAGTTTTTAGAGTTTGTTGAGTACCTGTTCAAGAAATGTAAGGGCCATCTATGCCTGTATATTCATCAGGCGGCCAATACAGTGGAGTGGGGACTCCTGTCCAAGGACATGCAAGCAGATCTTATGCAAGGTACACTTTAGGAATGAATTACAAATTTTGATTGTTCAGGATAATATTGTGACCTTCCGATATTAATTAGCAAATTTTGTTCATACTGTTACAGTGTATATATATATATAAGTTTGATTGATTGATTGAATATGTAGTGTCATTTTTATGCTATCGAGGGCTTACAGATGATCAGTTAACCTAACCACTGTTTCCTGGGATCCTGGAAGGTGAACCAGTACTCTAACACACCTCATCTCCTCAAGTAACTGATAACTTTCCCACTTGAATCAGCGATGAGACGAATGATAATGAGAGGCAATGTCATATATCAATCATCACAGAGACTGTTGCAAGATGGGGATTTTAGCTCATGACCCCTGAATTGATAGTCAGACACATTAACGACTGAGCTAATCAGGTCTGGCTTATATAAGTTTATCAGGTCTGGCTTATATAAGTTTATCAGGTCTGGCTTATATAAGTTTATCAGGTCTGGCTTATATAAGTTTATCAGGTCTGGCTTATATAAGTTTAAATATTATGATATTACTTTTATCATAATGACTGGCTGATCTGACTTTTTTTATGAACTATACTTCTGATAAGGAGGTTGTGAAGCATGTGGTCCAGAGGTAAAGCATTGGACCCAGCATAGGGGTAAGAGCGGGGGACTGGGAGATATTTTGATTATCCACCATGGCTATGTGTGGTGTCCTTGAACAAGATATTTTATCCGCATGCGCTTAGTAATGATTCTTCCCAGAAAGACCTTGAGTGTGATATGTCATAATTGTAAGAATTTTTTTCACAACCGATGTAAAATAAATAAGTTTAAAAAGGTTATGTGAGCAGATCAGTATTAATTCACGCTTTTTGATGAATTACATAGATTTTTTTCATGCATTCCTGATAAAACCAAAGAAAGGAAACTTAGGGTTGGAATGAACAATCTGAGCCTAAGTATTTTGTATAAGTACATGTACATAAAATGAAATTAAAAGCTGATTGATGTCATTGAATAGTATGTTATAGGATTAAATTCTTTTTTTTCTCTCTTTTTTCTGCATGTGTAAAGATTGTCGAACCACACAATAATTATATAAAGTCCAAAGGATTTCATGTAAAATTTGTGTGTGATTTGACATTCTTTACACATACATAAAAAACAGAAAAAATTAATTTAATTCTTATAATTCCAATCTTGACGACAAAATGAATATTTTAATTAGTTTCAGACACTCCCTTAAGTGAAATATATAAATAAAAGTTTTAACTGTCCATTGCATAGTAATCACACAGTTATACATACTGTTATTAGAAAAGTAAAAAAAAAACGGTCTTGCTCAAGGGTTTTTGTCTTAAAATTAAAAATATTGCCATCATCCAATGAGAATGCTTCAAATACACATGAAAGTGAGATTGGAATTATGAGGAAATCACTTTGGTCATACAATCCCAGAGTGACTTACTCTGATGGCTGTGTGTCCTGCAATCAAATCCATCATCTGAGCAAGGACTTGTATAGAAGGATAGGAAACTTGCATCTCCTGACTAAATGTTGTTGAAACAGCACACGTAGGATTGATAATTTGCAAATTAATCATTTAATAATTCACAGGCAACTGATTTCTTGTACATAAAATGTAAACTGTTTGTAATTTTAGATGTTTAAATATATTTCGATAATGCAAAATGCTCTTGAATTAAAGATATCGAGGTTTAAAGAAAAATTTATCGTAATTCGTCATTATTTTAGCTGCAGTATATAAATTTTGTAATCACAAGTACTTCAATAGTTTTAAACACAAATTTCTGGGAATGGTATTGTTTTGATGACAATTTCATTCTGCAATGTAAGAATTTTGATTTGTATTCCTGAGATGAATGGTAGTTAAGATATTTAAAAACCTCTCACCCCTAAGGTTGTAGGTTTGAGTCTACCTCACTACAAAAACTTAATGTGAGAAAGTTTCCCAATTATTTGTTGAAGCATAGTGGCTCTACTCAGATTCATTCTGAGGTCTTCCTCCACTAATAAAACTAGATGTGCCATAGATAACCTGAAATGTGTTGAAAATGGTGTTAAACATCATTAAAAAAATGAGAAAGTTTGCCAGTTACTTGCTGTAGGATGGTGGCCCTACTCAGATTCATTCTGAGATCTTCCTCCACCAATACAATGGGATATGCTGTATATAACCTAAAATGTGTTGAAAATTGCATTAAACATCATTAAAAAAATGAGAAAGTTTCTTATTTACTTGTGGAAGTTAGACTCATTTTTAGGTCCTCCTCCACCAGTAAAACTAGATTTGCTATTTGTTACTTGTTCTGTGTTGAACATTGCTATACACCCCATTGATAAAACAGTAAAAAAAAAAAAATATATTGTGTTTGCCTGTTGTTGTATTTTATTTTTGAGGGTGGTGTGTGTGTGTGTGTGGGGGGGGTAGTATGAATATTAGGGGGCAGGTGGGGATGATACTCTTGCAATTAATTTATTATGGCCTAATGTACTGTATTTTATTAACAGAGGCAAGTTATGTGTGTATTGACAATCCAAACAAAGGTCGGGTGGCACGACCAAAACTCACCAGTATGCAGAAGGTATTCTTTTTAATCTATCTTAGTTTATTCTTTGTACATAACAGTGTATGTAATTTTGGTATTATAAACACTGTATACATGTGACAGATTTAATTTAATGCATATTTTTCTGTATTTCCTAATTTTCCATTTATATGATTACAAAATGTCAGATTATTGTGGAACATAACCTGGTACATGTATATGTTGGTGCAAATTTATTTGTCAATATAATTTATATGATAATTATGTTTCTGGTATCTTTATGGCTAGACATGCACAAGGAGCTGTATGGTGGTATACTCATTTTGTTACACCAATCATAGTTGGCTTTACTTTCATAGACAAGATGGGCTTATGGGATTGTGTTGTGTATGGTGCCGTAACATTTTTTCGATCATAACCTGAATTCGATCACTTCCGAGAATTATGAATATTGCGTATGCATTTCGACTTCTTGCACATTTGGCAGAATTTGCAAATAGTATTCATTTGGTCATTGAATGCAATGAAAAACATAAAAAATAATGCTTCCGGTACAAGTAAGAAAGTACATGTATTTTTATATTACAGACCTAAAAAAAATGTGTTTCTCACTATGTCAATTTTTCAGTTTAAATAAAACCTTGACAAACATGCAATACAGGTCAAGGTCAAAAGTTATAAAAATATTTCGCTTGTGCTTGTTACAGAGGTTCCGGTTGAGTGACATTATAGATTTTTTTTTTAAAAATAAGTTTGAAATTAGAGTAGGACCACATTTAAATGTAGAAAAATAAATAAGTAAACAATTGAAAAGTTTGTTATTAGAAATAGATAAAAAGAGGCAGATATATATAGTGATACATTAATAAAGTATAAAATAAAAAAGAAGATAATTTATATTTTTTTGAAATTAGTGTTTCATTTGGTTACTATGATTATTTAAAAAATAAAATTAAAAAAACAACAAAAAACACATGCTGTTCAGTAAATTTATTTTGTTATGGAACAAACCTATTGAGAAATATTAATTCATGTTAAAGTAAGCGCAGTTTTACCTGTGTTCATTTATTTGCACTTTTGCAGCCTCATGTCATTTTAGTTTGACACATTGCTTCATCCTGTCATGTGCACGGAATCAGGTGCTGCCATTTTGTTGGACGTATATTGGATCACCATGATCAAACGTGAATGGTGAAGTCAATGGGCATATATTTGTTATCTTTTTGGTAGAAAATAATTATATGATAGTTATTCAAACGTTTTGTACAAGCATTTAGTGTCAACATTCATTTTATATTGAAATATTTAGCTGTGATGCGTAAGTGATCGAAAACCTGTAACACCATCATACATTGGTGATGGTATTTGCATCCTCTTCCAATATCTGCGTTATCACATAAACAACCTGTCACTTTCATTATGCTCTCTGAAGGGGAAAGTTGTGGCTTTGTTCATATTTTCGTCCATGTTGGAATTTTATGAAAATTGCTAGGATGTATCACTAATGATTTGAGATGTGCATGTTGTCTTTGTTTTTCATCGTTATGTCCCTTTGATTCCATTCATAACCAAATCCTTGTCCACACTATTTCTCTACAACTTTTTGTTTCAGTTAGATCATGTTGAATCTTGGTATCTTACATGAATATTACTTTTGGCATCCTTTTATGTTCCTTCACTGAGCACATTGTCCGTAGTGTCACCCTTGGGTCAGAACAGGGTCGTCCGTGGCTGAGTGTCTAAGATGCCGTCACAATTTATTTTATTTTTTTTTATGAATGGGGTTTAACAGCATTTTCAACACATTTCTGGCTATATATGGCATATCCAGTTATTCTGATGGAGGTAGACCTCCGACTGATTCAGACTGAGTAGAACCTACGTCCTTCCAGGAGTAACTGGAAACTTTCTCACATAAAGTTTTTGGAGCGAGCAGGACTTAAACCTACAATCTTAGCGGTGAGAGGTGAATCTTGAGATGTCGCCTTGGACCACTCGCCCACAGATGACCGGCGCTGTCTCTCAAGATCACTTACTTTTCACCACTAAGGTTTTGATTCGAGTCCCGCTCGCTCCAAAAACTTACTATGAGAAAGTTTGCCAGTTACTTGCAGAAGGACAGTGGTTGTGCTCAGATTGATTCTGAGGTCTTTCTTCACCAAAAAAACTGGTTATATTAAACCCCATTAAAATATTTTTTAAGAGTTTTATTCCTCCCCCCCCCCCCCCCCAATTTTCATTGAATCTTATCTAAACTACCACACCAGTAGTTTTAACCACAAGGTATCAGAAAAGTTCTGGAACCAGCCAGATTTGACCACATATTTCTCTTGCCACATGGCTGGAACAATTAATTACATTCTCTGAAAGTTCAAGACCTGGACCTTAGATATTTTACATGGAGTATTGCCTGATGGTCCTCTGAAATGTTTGTTGGAGCCAGGTCCTTGCTTTCAAATTCCGGGCTGTGCAACGAGTAGCACAATACAAGGGGAGTTTACAAAAAATATTTCATCTCAATTTCCTCTGAAATTTTTATCTGTTTCTTTGTTGCCAGTAGAGCGATTCAGGTACTTTTGTCATTTGATTCCCATATTTTATCAAATAACATGATTTTGCACAAATATATGTATATTTCTTTCATTTTGTGTTTGGGTATTATATACAATATACCTAATACCGAGATATACCAATTACCGCGAATGCCCGTATAAAAACAATCTGGGAAGACACGGCAAATCTCCAACTTCCGTTAGCGTCGGCATTTGTTTGCATTTCGTATCGGCAACTGTTTATTACTCAGCATACTTGAGTAACCTTATTACTGTTTATTATTGACGCAATTCTTTACATGGCTGAAAAAAATTAGACTCGCGGTATTAGGTATGACCAGTATACAAAGAAACATTCCCATTCAGTTGTTGCTTTGAAAATTGACCCCACATTAATGAAGCGTTACATACAATATTGTTTAATGAAACAGTCTCTATATTATATTTTATTATTTGGGTATATTTTGGAAGCCTAATGTTATTTATTATGATAACATGTATTATATTTTTAAAATTATGTTTAAATGTTCTGGTAATACATGTATTCATGCTCATATTAATACATTTTGAACTTAATACTTAAATATGCATCACCTATGACTTTCTGCTCAGTAAACGGTTGAAGGTTATTGAATCGCGAAGAGAATGTTCCATTTGAAGGTAATGGTTGATTCTGTCCTTGTAGTTTATCTTGTTTAGAAGAAATTTTATAAATATATGACACAGGTCAGCATTTTCTGTTTTATTCTGCAATATTTTAGCACAACTCAATGTGTGACTTTATCACTGGCCGCGATTTAGTATTTGGTTAACAAAATTGAAGAATTTTACACTTCAGGGACAAAATACAATATAAGTTATTGAACAGAATAACAATAATATAATATTATGATGTTTGATATAAATGTGCAGTTTTACTGCTAAGATCGAAAAAATATTGGCAATACCGATTAGGCCTCTAAAGCCTGTTATGAAAGTTTTGTGTTACAAAATTCAATATAAATACACTCTCCCGCAAAGCTGATTAAATTCAAGGACATACTTCACAGAAATATTCCTTGGGTGACCCTCTACCATATTTGTTCAAGCCATCTTGATTCGTCAAAAAACATGGCCGCCAGGGGGCGGGGCAAGTTTAATTAATAAAAACTTAAAAAATCTTCTTGTCAGAAACCATCAGATCGATTTTAAAACAATTTCGCAGAAATGTTCCTTGGGTGACCCTTTACCAAGTTTGTTAAAGCCATTGTGATTTGTTAAAAAATATGACCACCACAGTGAGGTGCTAGTTAACTATATAGGCAGTTATAGTAAAAACTTCAAAAGCCTTCTTGTCAGAATCTACTGACCTGACTTTGATGTAATTTCACTGACATTTACCATGGGTGAACCTCAACCAAGTTTGTTCCAGCCATTGCAATTCGTCAAAAAACATATTCGCCAGGAAGGGAGGCTGATTTTCTTTATATTGATATATACTGAAAACTTTCATTCAATATCTGATATCCAGATATCTGCTCAAAGATACTATTGTTATCACACAACTCTTTTATGCATCTGTTACATCTTCAAAACAAATAAAAATTCTAACTACTCGCCCATCTTGTTTTTCTGGAATTTTGAGTGTACATGTGTTACATAATCAACTTAAGTTGGGAGACTCAAGGTCACTCAAGTGAGCAATATAGGGCCATATTGGCCCTCTTGTTTGAGTAAGTAAGACTTGAACCTATGGCCTTAGACAGGTAAGTGATCTTAAGACAATGCCTTAGACCATTTGACCATGGAGGACCCTCTTCACAGCTCATGTCTCAAGTATGTTCGAAATATTTGTTGATTGTCATTTTATATTTCAGAAAATTTCTGCCACTTCCCCGCTATCTCTGAAAGAGTATTTTGATCGTCACTTTGGTCACAGAGATGCTCAGGTGTCTTCAGGCAGGTCACCACAGAAAACTAAGTCAAATGTATCTAGTAATAGAGGGACCTCACTAGCAGATGGGAGGAGAAGCTCTTCCAGAGAGAGAAAATTAAAACAGGACCCAACAGCAGCAACAGTTTATAAAGAAAGATCTGCTGCAGTAGCAGGTATGAAAAATAAAGTTAAGGCAAATACAGAAGTGAAAGGACAAGCTTCTAAACCTCCTATAAAGAATATGAAACAGCCAGAAAAGAAACAAGGTGCGTCTATGGCACTACATTCTAAAGTGCAAACAACGAAGAAGGTAGGATTGGGTGTCAAAATGGAAATGCCAAAGTGTGGAAAGCCAGAAATCAATCTTCAGTCAACAAATGCAGATACCACAGAGGGTGACTTGGATGAAGTTGCAATTCAGAAAGATGTATTACATGAGGCAGACAACACTGACAGTGATTTGGGTGAAGTTGCAATTCAGAAAGATTTGCTACATGATGCAGATGATGCTGAAAATTCCAATTGTTTTATTGGAGATGAACTCATGAGTAGGAGCCAATCAACTGCAGCATTTCAGTCTAGTTTTGGAATTTCACAGTTAAAGTCAGCCCAAAGTGTTGACAGTTTTTTTGACTCTCGACATGGCATAACGACAGTAGTTCAACGACCAATCCCAACATTAGAGGTTATTTTTATTATCCCACATGAATTCTATGAATCATTTTGATTCTACACCACACAGTGTAAGTGTGTATCATGTTGATAAAGTATTAATATTGATTTAAGTGTATGTACAACTCAAAAACTGTGTCTTGGTGTTGTGTTATAGTTGTTAGTAATCAACACTATTGTATTTGCCTTGTCATCAGCATGAAGAATTTCATGTCATTTGAATGGACTTAGCTTATATGTACTAATATGGGCCAATATGATGAAACAAATACAATATGATAGAATAAGACCAATAAGAACATAGGTTGGGTCAATATAATGAAATAAGAAAAATTTTAATATGGGTTGAACCAATATGAATATTGGCTGGGGCAATATGTAAAAAAATGTACAATATGGACATGGGCTTGGCCAATATGTAAAAATAAGTACAATATGGACATGGGCTGGGCCAATATGTAAAAATAAGTACAATATGAACATGGGCTGGGCCAATATGTAAAAATAAGTACAATATGGACATGGGCTGGGCCAATATGGTAAAATAAGTACAATTTGAATTTGGACTGGGCCAATATGATACAATAAGAACATGGACTGGACCAATATGATAAAATAAGAACAAGGACTGGGCTAATATGATCTATTAAATACAATATGACCATGAGCTGGGCCAGTAGGATAAAATAAGAAATGGACTGGACCAATATGATAAAATAAGAACAAGGACTTGGCCAATTTGATAAATACAATATGCACATGAGCTGGGCAAATATGATCAATACAATATGCACATGAGCACAATATGCACATGAGCTGGGCCAATATGATAAATACAATATGCACATGAGCTGGGCCAATATGATAAATACAATATGCACATGAGCTGGGCCAATATGAAAATACAATATGCACATGAGCACAATATGCACATAAGCTGGGTCAATATGATAAATATAATATGCACATGAGCTGGGCCAATATGATAAATAAAATATGCACATGAGCTCAGCCAATATGATAAATACAATATGCACGTGAGCTCGGCCAATATGATAAAAACAATATGCACGTGAGCTCGGCCAATATGATAAAAACAATATGCACATGAGCTGGGCCAATATGATGAATACAATATGCACATGAGCTGGGCAAATATGATAAATACAATATGCACATGAGCTGGGCCAATATGATAAATACAATATGCACATGAGCACAATATGCACATGAGCTGGGCCAATATGATCAATACAATATGCACATGAGCTGGGCCAATATGATAAATACAATATGCACATGAGCTTGGCCAATATGATAAATACAATATGCACATGAGCTGGGCCAATATGATAAAAACAATATGCACATGAGCTGGGCCAATATGATAAATACAATATGCACATGAGCTTGGCCAATATGATAAAAACAATATGCACATGAGCTGGGCCAATATGATAAATACAATATGCACATGAGCTGGGCCAATATGATCAATACAATATGCACATGAGCTGGGCCAATAAGATAAATAAAAAATGCTCATGAGCTGGGCCAATATGATAAATAAAATATGCACATGAGCTGGGCCAATATGATAAATACAATATGCACATGAGCTGGGCCAATATGATAAATACAAAATGCACATGAGCTGGGCCATTATGATCAATACAATATGCACATGAGCTGGGCCAATATGATAAATACAATATGCACATGAGCTGGGCCAATATGATAAATACAATATGCACATGAGCTGGGCCAATATGAAAATACAATATGCACATGAGCACAATATGCACATAAGCTGGGTCAATATGATAAATATAATATGCACATGAGCTGGGCCAATATGATAAATAAAATATGCACATGAGCTCAGCCAATATGATAAATACAATATGCACGTGAGCTCGGCCAATATGATAAAAACAATATGCACGTGAGCTCGGCCAATATGATAAAAACAATATGCACATGAGCTGGGCCAATATGATAAATACAATATGTACATGAGCTGGGCAAATATGATAAATACAATATGCACATGAGCTGGGCCAATATGATAAATACAATATGCACATGAGCACAATATGCACATGAGCTGGGCCAATATGATCAATACAATATGCACATGAGCTGGGCCAATATGATCAATACAATATGCACATGAGCTGGGCCAATATGATAAATACAATATGCACATGAGCTTGGCCAATATGATAAAAACAATATGCACATGAGCTGGGCCAATATGATAAATACAATATGCACATGAGCTTGGCCAATATGATAAAAACAATATGCACATGAGCTGGGCCAATATGATAAATACAATATGCACATGGGCTGGGCCAATATGATCAATACAATATGCACATGAGCTGGGCGAATATGATCAATACAATATGCACATGAACTGGGCCAATATGATAAATACAATATGCACATGAGCTGGGCCAATATGATAAATACAATATGCACATGAGCTTGGCCAATATGATAAAAACAATATGCACATGAGCTGGGCCAATATGATAAATACAATATGCACATGAGCTTGGCCAATATGATAAAAACAATATGCACATGAGCTGGGCCAATATGATAAATACAATATGCACATGGGCTGGGCCAATATGATCAATACAATATGCACATGGGCTGGGCCAATAAGATAAATAAAATATGCTCATGAGCTGGGCCAATATGATGAATAAAATATGCACATGAGCTGGGCCAATATGATAAATACAATATGCACATGAGCTGGGCCAATATGATAAATACAAAATGCACATGAGCTGGGCCATTATGATCAATACAATATGCACATGAGCTTGGCCAATATGATAAATACAATATGCACATGAGCTGGGCCAATATGATAAATACAATATGCACATGAGCTGGGCCAATATGATAAATACAATATGCACATGAGCTGGGCCAATATGATAAATGCAAAATGCACATGCGCTGGGCCATTATGATTAATACAATATGCACATGAGCTCGGCCAATATGATAAATGCAATATGCACATGAGTTGGGCCAATATGATAAATAAAATATGCACATGAGCTGGGCCAATATGATAAATACAATATGCACATGAGCTGGGCCAATATGATAAATAAAATATGCACATGAGCTGGGCCAATATGATAAATAAAATATGCACATGAGCTTGGCCAATATGATAAATACAATATGTACATGAGCTGGGCAAATATGATAAATACAATATGCACATGAGCTGGGCCATTATGATCAATACAATATGCACATGAGCTTGGCCAATATGATAAATACAATATGCACATGAGCTGGGCCAATATGATAAATACAATATGCACATGAGCTGGGCCAATATGATAAATACAATATGCACATGAGCTGGGCCAATATGATAAATGCAAAATGCACATGCGCTGGGCCATTATGATTAATACAATATGCACATGAGCTCGGCCAATATGATAAATACAATATGCACATGAGTTGGGCCAATATGATAAATAAAATATGCACATGAGCTGGGCCAATATGATAAATACAATATGCACATGAGCTGGGCCAATATGATAAATAAAATATGCACATGAGCTGGGCCAATATGATAAATAAAATATGCACATGAGCTGGGTCAATATGATAAATACAATATGCACATGAGCTGGGCCAATATGATAAATAAGAACATAAACTGGGTTAATATATGATAAAATAAGAACATGAACTGTGCAAGTATGATAAATTAAACACAATATTTAAAGGTAAATACTTGACAAAATATGGAATGGGCCAATATGATAAATACAATATGCACATGATCCCTCTGGCCAATATTCATTTTCCGGGCTGATTATTACCTCCCGGCCCAGCTCTGTCATGTATTAATGTCTTTAATACACATGTTCAGTTGCGCGACTCAAAGGGAGTAATTACGTTTTCACTCAACGGGACTGTAACATCTACAAGACAATGCTCATGATGTCCATTAATCAACCTTTTTATTACATGTGCATCTTAATTATGTGTACACATACTTCATTTATATTTTAACCAAGTTTAAAATGAAAGAAAAATTATAATACAAACAATTTTAATTTAAAACAAAAAGAAACTGTTAATGACGCGAACACGACGTTCAGATTGATAAAATGTAATTTGACGTGCAGGTTAACCAACTGAGCTATTGTGCCATTATGACGTTGACGTCGTATTTTAAGATATTTATTTGTTTTTCAGTTTCAAATGTGTGTCACTATGCAGTTGCTTCCCTTGATTTGTTTACATTAGAAACAGAATGGAAATAATAAAATAATGTACACAAATACTTAATACCATATCAGCGATTTTCTTTAAAGAAAACACTTACTTTTCATCTGTGAAAGAATATACCGACAAGTTGAAAACAAACTGGCAGTGATGACGTTTTGAGTGGCCATTGGTTTCACGCGCAAGCATTCAATATGGCCGATTATAATTTTGAGTTTTCAGCCCGGGCCATAAGTGATAATCAGTGCGTGAAGGCAATAACTGGCTTAAAACATGCTCATTTTTGTTGCTATATATAGTAACATGTGTATTAAGCTAAAATAAACAAGCATAATAAAAACAAAAAATGGCCGTAGTAAGACTACTTCATGTTATTACAGAATTAGGAGTAAGACCAATTACTGACCAAATATTTAATCAATAACTTTATTTTATTATTATTATAGGATGTAATGTCCCTTCAAGGCAAGAACTGGTGCATCCTTCTATTTTTTTATTTTTTTTTTAAAAAGCAATCTGGTGATACTTGTACATTGCGAAATTTATGTTATGTCTGCATTATATTTGAAAGTTTCTTCTGCCATACTTTGAACTATAGTTGAAACTCGTTATCTCGATATTGGAGCCCCGGTGTTAAAAAAAATTGAGATGTCAGAATATTGATATAGGTTTTGACCTGATAATTGTCGTCTGCTGTATGTCAATTGTACTTTTGTTTTCATATTACAGACCGTACAGTAGAATTACAGTGTCGTGATAAATGCTCATATCAAGGCTATTCTTTAAACTGCACGGCTGTGTGAGATATTAATTGTTCTGTCATATTGACAATGAGGCTGATTGATTGAATCAGATGGTATTTATACAATTTATATGCAATCACTCAAATAGATGACAAGATGTTTGAAACACTCTTTCAGTCATTAAAACTGACACATTATAATATACTGATAATTTATAGAATCATTTCTTATCCCTTTACTTCATATAGACGTCTTTGGACACCTCTAATATATACCCCTTTGGACACCTCTAATATATACGCCTTTGGAAATAGAAAGATTTTGAATTATTGGGTGAATTATGTTTATATTAACTGACAGAGTGGAAAACAGTGCAGGAAGTGCTCAGATTGCTCGTTACGAGCAATCTGAACTCTTCCTGCACTGTTTTCAAAGGCCTTCTGTGATTGGTGCGGGAAAGCGTATCTATGGAGTAAAGGGTTAAACAAACTGTGAAAAAATAACCTGCACAGATTTTCACACATGGAATAAAAATTTAACAATTTCAAAAAAAGACATAAAAAAAATTGACACAGACAATATTCAGAAAAAAGGAATTTATTTACATACACAAAGAAGGGGAAAATTGGGAACGGTAAAAAATATTGACTTTACCAGAATATCGTCTTAAGTGATATCCACATAACTAGTTTCAACTGTATTTTGTACTTATACAATAATTAATGTTAAAGATATACATCCCTTTTACATAGGCAGCAACTAATGCCTGCTTGTTATGTTTGCTATTTTTTAGATATCCAATTATACATTGTTAATTATATTTTATTTAGTTTACGCGGTATTTATAAATTACGTGTACAGAGATTTTTCAGTGAATTACTTTTGATAATATCATTGTTAAATCTAATGAAATTATAGTTGATAACTTCACCATTTAAATTGTGAAATAAAATTAATGTATGTGAAATAAAATCAATTAAATTTCACCTATGAGCACTGAAATTTATTAGCTCATTCATTGCATTTTCATACCACTTCAGTGTTCACTTGATGAAATAAAAATGATATTTCACTGAAATCCACAGTTATACTACAATGGTAAATTCTCGTGTCATAATGTTTGTATTACAAAGCTAAAGTTTCAATTCAGTTTTGGGATCCCTGCTTGGCCAAGTGGTCTAAATCACTGTCTTATTATCACTTGTTACTTCTCGTTTGGATTTGAACCTAGCTTGGTCCAAAAACTTCAGTTGAGAAAAATTTGCGAGTTACTTGCAGAAGGATAGTGGACATACTCTGAGGTCTGCCTCCACCAATACAACTGGATATGCCATATATATCCTGTAATGTGTTCTGAGGTCTGCCTCCACCAATACAACTGGATATGCCATATATATCCTGTAATGTGTTCTGAGGTCTGCCTCCACCAATACAACTGGATATGCCATATATATCCTGTAATGTGTTCTGAGGTCTGCCTCCACCAAAACAACTGGATATGCCATATATAACCTGTAATGTGTTCTGAGGTCTGCCTCCACCAATACAACTGGATATGCCATATATAATCTGTAATGTGTTCTGAGGTCTGCCTCCACCAATACAACTGGATATGCCATATTTATCCTGTTATGTGTTCTGAGGTCTGCCTCCACCAATACAACTGGATATGCCATATATAACCTGTAATGTGTTCTGAGGTCTGCCTCCACCAATAAAACTAGATATGCCATATATATCCTGTAATGTGTTCTGAGGTCTGCCTCCACCAATACAACTGGATATGCCATATATATCCTGTAATGTGTTCTGAGGTCTGCCTCCACCAATACAACTGGATATGCCATATATATCCTGTAATGTGTTCTGAGGTCTGCTTCCACCAATACAACTGGATATGCCATATATAATCTGTAATGTGTTCTGAGGTCTGCCTCCACCAATGCAACTGGATATGCCATATATATCCTGTAATGTGTTCTGAGGTCTGCCTCCACCAAAACAACTGGATATGCCATATATATCCTGTAATGTGTTCTGAGGTCTGCCTCCACCAATACAACTGGATATGCCATATATATCCTGTAATGTGTTCTGAGGTCTGCCTCCACCAATACAACTGGATATGCCATATATAATCTGTAATGTGTTCTGAGGTCTGCCTCCACCAATACAACTAGATATGCCATATATATCCTGTAATGTGTTCTGAGCTCTGCCTCCACCAATACAACTGGATATGCCATATATAATCTGTAATGTGTTCTGAGGTCTGCCTCCACCAATACAACTGGATATGCCATATATAATCTGTAATGTGTTCTGAGATCTACCTCCACCAATACAACCGGATATGCCATATATATCCTGTAATGTGTTCTGAGGTCTGCCTCCACCAATACAACTGGATATGCCATATATAATCTGTAATGTGTTCTGAGGTCTGCCTCCACCAATACAGCTAGATATGCCATATATATCCTGTAATGTGTTCTGAGGTCTGCCTCCACCAATACAACTAGATATGCCATATATAACCTGTAATGTGTTCTGAGGTCTGCCTCCACAATACAACTAGATATGCCATATATATCCTGTAATGTGTTCTGAGGTCTGCCTCCACCAATACAACTGGATATGCCATATATAATCTGTAATGTGTTCTGAGGTCTGCCTCCACCAATACAACTAGATATGCCATATATAACCTGTAATGTATTGAAAATGGCAGTGATTCATTCAGATGTTAGTAGCACGTTTAACCACCCACAAATGATAGACTTTACATTTTTGACATAACATCCATATGAATGCTTAATGGAGTAAAATCCAGGGGCAAACAATAACTCCATTATAGTCCGTCTGTATAGTTACATGTGCATGTACAGGAATACGAATTTATTGCATTTTTTTACAATTATATATGCTGGTGATATTTTCTCAGTTACTGAAAAGAAAATTTGTGAGACAATTTGACAATAATAAAGTTTTTTGCTCTATTATTTGATTATGTGCATATTTTGTGACCTTACCTTCAATATATTTTGCATTATTATTATACATACAGTCAAGGACTTATATAAAGAAGGAAAAGCAACTGAATAAGATGTCTGAAAGTTTGTGTATTCACGCAGAATCTTGTGAAATCTCGTTTTCAAATATCCTAACTTCTATTCATCTCAGAAATACAAATCAAAATTCTTTCTTTGCAAAATGAAATTTTTTTACAAAACGAGACCATTCCCAGCAAATTGTGTTTAAAATTGTTTAAGAACTTATGATTACAAAATTTGTATACTTCAACTAAAAAGTCAAGGAAAGTACTTGAAATCTTGCTTCAAACAGCAATATTTTAAATTCAGGATCATTTGTATGATTAAACATTTTGAAACATCTAAAGTTACATATCCATACAGTTTATGTAAAAGAAATCAGTTGCCTGTGAATTTGAATGATTAATTTGCCAAATTATTAATTCTTCGCATGCTATTTTGTCAACATTTAGTAGAGAGAATTTTGTAAGTTTCTAATCCTTCTATACAAGTCCTTGATGCAGTGATGCTAATTTTCTCTTCTACCTCATTTGACAAGAGATATACATGTAACGGTATAAATAAATTGATAGGGAAATGGACAGTGCCTTTTCTCTTTGACCTTATTTAACCCTTTACTCCATAGGTACGCGTTTCCCGCACCAATCACAGAATGCCTTTGAAAACAGTGCAGGAAGAGTTCAGATTGCTCGTAACGAGCAATCTGAACACTTCCTGCACTGTTTTCCACTCTGTCAGTTAATATAAACATAATTCATCCATTGCTGATACGTGGTGAATTAATGCTTTCAATATTAGAGGTGTCCAAAGGCGTCTTTATGAAGTAAAGGGTTAACTTTAGAATGAACATCTGCACATGTCTGAGTAAATACATAGAGAATGGGACAATGTGTCTACTATTCCCAGACTTCCTAGTGCATCTTTTAAATGAGTGAAAACATGAGAAGATGAATGTGTAGAGAATTGGAGAGTACCTATTCTTTACTAACTGTTGAATGAATGCATCTCTATGAATTATGGACAGTGCCTGTTCATTTCTACCTCTTTTAACAAACAATTTACATTTAAAAATGAATACTGTAAATGAATATAACAATGAATATTTGTTGAGATGGAGAGAATCTGTGCAATTTTTTATTTAAAGGGAGTATATTGGCAAATTACACATACAAGCTGCAAATGGAGTCTTTCTTTATAAGTTATTCACATTAATTACACACATACAAGCTGCAAATGGAGACTTACTTTATAAGTTATGCACATTAATTACACATACAAGCTGTAAATGGAGACTTACTTTATAAGTTATGCACATTAATTACACATACAAGCTGCAAATGGAGACTTACTTTATAAGTTATGCACATTAATTAGTGCTTATCTACTGATTTAATGCATTAATTTACCTAAGCATATTTGTTTAATTAATTCTAATTAAAATATTAACAATAATTTATTGCGGGATGTGAAAAAATATTACACAATATTTACATTGGTCTCTGTAAACATTCTGAACATAGCTTTGTATTGCCGAAAATACTAGTGCTTTCTGTGGATTGAAATAAAAATTTTAAACATATGCACAGGCAGTTGTCAAATTATATATTGAGAATGTTTATGTGATATTATTTATTAGGTATAGGTTCTATATGGAAATCGGCACAACATGTATGTGAATGAAAACAAAGAATGAACTTACATTTTGACATGGTTGTATTTTATGCACTTTATTAACATCGAAATGCAGCAAGGAGGAAATACGTCATAAAGAATTGACCAATGGTTAATTGTGTTATGTGCAAATAATTGATATTAATTTGAACTGTTGCCTTAGTGATCTGATTGTTTCCACTCATTTGTTGATAGACCGCAGCGTGGTCTAGTGGTAGAGCGTCCACCTTGCATGCTGAAGGTCGTGGGTTCAATCCCCGGCCGGGTCATACCAAAGACTTTAAAAATGGTACTAGAAACTTCCTCGCTTGACGCTCACCATTTAGAGGAGAGTTCTAGGTCTGGTCGGCCCGGTGTCAGTATAATGTGACTGGGTGGGGTATCTGCAGCATGATATTCCAGTGTGACAGCGCTTAGAATAATGTCTCAAGTAGACACTGTCGCGATATGACTGAAAAATTGTTGAAAGCGATGCTAAAAACACCATACAACAAATCATTTGTTGATATGGTGTCGTGATTCATTTGGTACCTTAACCTAATTAAGCAATTCTTTGCTAGTAAATAAACTCTTTGAAAAAGTTTGACCATTGCCTGTGTGTTATTGTTGACATCAGTCATAAAATATGTACTTTTACTTGTACTTGTTTTGACATTGTCGTGGTTTATGAGCATTGATTGAATACCAAAATCAGTTCATTCAGATTGGAAAGAAAGGTAAACAAATTAAACGATTTTGCTTCTGAAAACTGATGCCAATAATAAAGTTGCAGCATAGTTATGCATATACTTTAAATACACAAATGTGTAAGTTACATGACCTTGTACATCTTTGTATGGGTAATGAATGACATGACATTGGGAGCTAAAAGCCAATATTCTCCTTTTAAGCTTCCTGGGATGAATGTCCAGGAGAGCTGTTGCCATGACGTATGGCGTCTGTAAACATCCAGGTTGAACTTTTGCATTTAGCTGCGTTTAAGTTTTGGTGTTTGCTGCCTCCAATCTCAGTCTTTGCATGTGTGGTGAATTTTATCCCATAGGCGAGCTTTGTTGTCTTGTGACAACTCTTGTTAAATTTTGCATCAACCTATTTATATGAATGAGTGAATGACTACAATAAATGAACATAATAAATTGAATTATACAAGTATTTGTGTTGTCTTGAGGTTTTATATCACATGTTTTATGTTAATATTTACATATTCTTTATATACAATGATACAATATCGCAATTTTACAAGTTTATTTAAGATTTGTTTCAAATATTGTGAATGACAACTATTTGTGTTATACATTATTATTTCTGTATCAAAATGTATACTTAAGTTGATGTTCACAGACTTTGTTGATGCACTCAAATGATGTTTTTCTCTATTAGAAAATAACTTTTATTATTCATCACATTTTTGCTTGTATGGTTACAATGAAGACTGAGATGAAAGATGTCAATATTATACAACTATCTACCTATTAAGATTGTTGGCTCTAATTTTCATGGCTACGGATTTTATATCTTAAATAAAAGTTGTATTTCTTTTGAAAGACAAGAATTCAGTTGACTATAAATTATGAATCCTTTGTGTGCTATTTTATCAACATTATGTCAGGAGATGCAAGTTTCCTATCCTTCTATACGTCAAGTCCTTGGTAAAGCCGATTTTTTTCTAAAGCAAAAATAGATTATCAGTGTATTTTTTCAAAGATTAAATATTAAAATATTAGTCATCAATTTTTATAATGCTCATTATTATAATTCAGTTTCATTATGCATAATATAATGATATCCATAATGATCCCATTTTTATCAAAATTAACAAATAAATAGATTTTGTCGTAGGTATCATCTTAAAAATGAAATAATACAAAATTGTGGCATGGCAACATAACTATTTAGTTTAAATATCAATTTCATCTTAAATAATAATAAATTTGATTTTTAAGTGAATTAAAAAAAAATAAATCTTTATTTACTTTTATTTTGGTGAGCCAACATCCTTAAGTGATTAATCATTCAAATTATTCATCCAACGAAAAGGACCCAAAGCATGAAACTATTGACCAAGATGAATTTGAGATTAATAGTTTCCTTCTTAATTTAGGTCAATAGTCCTTTCCCTTTGATAAATAATTTTAACATCTGACCACTTAAAAGGCAGATAGTTTTTTTATTATATTGAATAACAGCAAAAAGAGAAGTCAAGAAGTAGGTTTTCATATTTATTAGAAGTTCCCCTTCACTGCTTCAGAAGTTCCCCTTCACTGCTTCAGAAGTTCCCCTTCACTGCTTCAGAAGTTCCCCTTCACTGCTTCAGAAATTTCCCTTCACTACTTCATAATAGATGTGTGTAAAGCAATTATTTAATTTTATAAATACTTTTTTTAACCTTTGAATGCCTGTTCTCAACAGAATGAAACCAGTTTTTACTGGATGAAACCAGTTTCAACAGAATAAGTGGTCAATACTTCATTTTTGAAGTAATATGTGCATATATTAATTGACCCACTGGCAATACTGGCAGTACTTGTATTCTTCTCCAACTGTCAGACTCGAAGGCATGTTTGTAATGATTTAGCCCGTGTGGTTCCGGCTAAAAATAGAATCACTGTTGATCTCTGCAGAGGGTAAGGAATCTTCCGAATGGGTGTCATGTTCATTTTATCATTTTTTCATGTTCACTATTATGGTTAAATTATCAACCCCTGTATGGTTCCAGGGAGCCATATGAGTATGGCAAGAATAGGATCACTGTGGCTCATGCATGTCGTAGGAAGCGACAATTTGAGTAATACGATAGAATTTGCTGAAATCAAGGTTCTAGGTTCATTCTGCATATTCATTTGTTGATGTATTTTTTTTTAATCTGTATGTTAATTTGTTGTTTTTGTACATGTAGAGTGAACCTGGAATCTTCCTTCCTGTTGGCGTCGAATAACCTATAATGTGTTGGTACGCCGTAAAACCCTATTCATTCATTCATGTAATGATTTATGATGCTCATTTGCTCTGAGTATCAATCCAGGGGTCGTAAGTTCATATCCCTGCCCGGCAACAGTTTCTGTGATGATTGATACATGACATTGTGTCTCATTATCATTCATCTCTCACTGTGATTCATGTGGGAAAGTTATCAGTTACTTGTGGGTATGGGGTGTGCTCGAGTACTGGTTAACCTTTTAGGATCCCAGGAAACAGTGGTTATGTTAACTGATCATCTATCCTCGATGACATAAAAATGATGCTTAATATTCAATCAATCAATCATTTTTGCACTTTCAAACATTGTCTTGAAAAGTGACAAATTTTTTCCACCTTTTGTATTTTTTTTTGGTTATGTTTGCTAGTTTGGAGTATTTCTATAAAATTTGAAGGAGAATCACAACGAAACTTGGAACATGGATAGAAGGCAATGAGCCATAACTCATAACAAAATTTTGGCAGCCCCATTATTTGTTTTAAAAAGGTTAAAACTAACAATAATATATGTGACAACTCTACTATTGTACAAGGAGCAGACAAACGTTTTACATTTGAGCTCAAATTATCTTTATGTAAATTGATCATGAAAATATTAAATGCATAATAATCTGACTTCTGTTTGTGATTTTATGATAGGTTAAATTTAGATTATTATCAAAATGTCAAGGTCAAAGTCAAATGTAATGAGGAACTACTGATGGAGTTTTCATTTGTGTTCACTTCATTGTGTTATATGCTCAATCTTGTTTTACATTGTCAAATGTCAAGATCAAATTGTGTTAAGTTTAATGTTGACATGGTGATGAACTTGTCAATAAAATGTTGTGCCAACTTTATATAAGAAAGTAAACATGTATGGTATTTCATAAATGATGAAATATAACAATGAATATGTGTTTAGATGGACAGATGAGTTTGACAAAAATATTTTTTTTTTAATTTGCGAATAGGTCAACGACAAATGGTGTCATGACAACTGTTGTCATGGTGAAACACTCAGAATGTTGTGTGAAATTAATATAAGAAGATATGGAGCATGATGACACATGCAAGGTCAAGGTAAAGTGTCCAATGGTGCATGGTGACACATGCAAGGTCAATGTTAAATGTCCAATGGTGCATGATGACACATGCTAGGTCAAGGTTAAATGTCCAATGGAGCATGATGACACATGCAAGGTCAAGGTTAAATGTCCAATGGTGCATGATGACACATGCAATGTCAAGGTTAAATGTCCAATGGAGCATGATGACAAATGCAAGGTCAAGGTTAAATGTCCAATGGTGCATGATGACACATGCAATGTCAAGGTTAAATGTCCAATGGTGCATGATGACACATGCTTGGTCAAGGTTAAATACCAATGGTGCATGATGACACATGCTTGGTCAAGGTTAAATGTCCAATGGTATATGGTGATGGTTGCTACATTTTAAAAGATGATTTGTCAGTCTTTTATAAAAAAAATTAAGCACAATCCTCGTGTTCCACTTACACACGTGCATATGATCTTGTTTTATTTATTTTAAATGTGATGTGTTGTAGGAATGTTATACGACATATAAATTGTCATTTAGTTTGTTTAAATTGTATTCACATGTATTTATAATGAAAATTGTTTTCATTGATTGACAATTAAAAGCAATAATAAACAAATGACAGAATATTATGGCGTCTTGTTTGATTTGAAATTGATACCTAGCCCTCTATGTATGGAACCATGTCCTTACATATAAAACTGATGTCTAAGGCTTATACCAAGATTTCAAGACTGCATTTAGATAATTAGAACAACACATTACAGTCAAACCTGTCTTAAGCAGCCAGTCGAGGGATTGAGCAAAAGTGACCTTTTAAGACAGGTCGTTGCTTAATACAAGTGAATTTGCTCTGAACGCAAGGAATGGGAAATAGCAAATGTGCTGCTTATGACAAGTTGCTGCTTAATAGATGTGACCGCTTACACAGGTTTGACTGTAGTTTCATTAATATACTAGGTATGTGTCCATGGATCACAAATGTCCCGGTTTTAAATTTTTGTTCAGATTTTTTTAAACGGAAGTCAGTTTTGAGTTGTTAGTATTTTACTATTCATAAAGAATGAGCACAAAGCAGCCAATACATGGCTGTAACAGCCCAGAAGTGTAGTTGATTCAGTTTGTAAATGAATAAAAGCTGCTGAGTTTGAATAGTCAGCCCGTGTGGTTCCGGGTAAGAATAGAATCACTGCCGATCTCTGCAGAGGCGTTGGAATCCTCCGAACGGGTGTCATGTTTATTTTATCTTTTTTTGTCATGGTCATTATTATAATTAAACTACCAACCCCTGTGTGGTTCCAGGGAGCCACGTGAGTGATGGCAAGAAAAGGATCACTGTGACTCGTGCATGTTGTAAGAAGCGACAGTTTGAGTAATGTGATAGAATTTGCTGAAACTATGCTGTTCTGCAGGTATCAAGGTTCTAGGTTCATTCTGTATATTCATTTGTTGATGTGTTTTTTTATCTGCATGTTTATTTGTTTTTTTTTGTACATGTAGAACAAACCTGGAGTCTTCCGTCTTGTAGAACCACATTCATTCAACTATTCTATGAATTTGGGATGTTTTGTTCTCGTCCTGATGTCGGCATCATTCCTGTCAAGGTCATATTGCAGTGTGAAATGGTCATATTTTGTTTTAAACTTTGCGGTAAAGGTTTGGTCAAGTTGTTCGTAACTGTGCATTGGTTGTATTTATATGGCTAGGGATTTGAGAGAAGGAATCACTCCCGATGTCTTCTGTAGGTCCTTGCTGGAACTTAGTATAAATGTACATGATTATACTCAGATGTGTTATGTAATCTATTCGGCTTTTGAAGGTCAAGGTCATATTGCAGGATGAAAAGGTCATATTTTGTCTTTAAACTCTGTGTTTTACTACATGCATACTTACATTTATGTGAATGTCACTTTACACAAGGGCATATGCGTATACCTTGCGTTTTTATACTAGTAAAGGGCTGCTATATTTATGTTCAACCCCCACCCCTGATTTTAAATAAAAAGTTTTGTATTTAATGAAATACTGTGTCCACGTAATGTGAATGTCACTTTACACAAGGGCATATGCGTATACCTCCCGTTTTTATACTGTTAAAGGGCTGCTATATTTATGTTCAACCCCCACCCCTGATTTTTGTATTTAATGAAATACTGTTTCCCAATACTAACTGGAAGAAATAAAAGTGATCATTACACAATTGCATCTGTTTATACATTTATAATTAAACATTTCATATTTAATTTCAGTTATTACCGTAAATCAAATCAATGAAATGGTGACATGTCTGTATAGAAGGCCAGTTTTATCTTTTATTCAGCAATAATAACACAGCCAATTAGAAGTGTCATTAATGAATACAATTGCTGGTCAATCTGTTCACCGACTCCACAAGAAGCTGTACACCTCTATCTCACAAAGTGACCACTCGGAATAATCAGTAGGATCACCCTTGGACACCTTCACAAATCTTGCAACCACTGGCGACTTGAACGCAAACGAACAACCTTCACGGATTGCACCGTGATGGTGAAAATACAGCTCCATACTATCGGGCGTCTCTCCCAGGAAGATGCTGACGTCTTCTAAAACTAAAAGATACACGCAAGTATAGTCATCTGTCTTATGTAAATTATATGATCATTATCAATGCAGGACATTGTCGTATAATCTCTGGTTATTTCCTTACTGTGTTAGTATGATTAAAATTCACTGTTAAATACTGGTTCTTGTTTTTAATGGGGTTTTACGCTATATCAGGTTATATACGGCATATCCAGTTTTACCGGTGGACCACGGAGGACCCTCAGATACATGTTCTAAAGTGGACAATGTTTAAAAAGCAATACAAGGAACCTGTATTTAAAGCAATACAAAGAACCTGTATTAAGCAGCCACTCGAGAGCAAAATCAATCGACTAAAATATAAAACATGTAAATTATAATGTGTCTGTTTAAGACAAATTGTTGCTTTAAAAGAGGCGATCACTAATACAGGTTTTGATTGTATATGGTAATTCAAGAGCCATAAATCTGGCATTTAGCATCGGATCGATCCGTTCATTAACGTATCCGAGACCGTATGCTTACAGTTTGATAATGATGATCAAATAAAAAATGCAATTACCAGGGTATACACAACCTTTGAGTTTATTAACGAACAAACCGACAGAGGACAAAAGGCAATCAGAATAGCACATTCATAACCTTTGTTGCAGGTGAGGTCATAACCTTTGTTATTCACAATAACATTCCGTAGCTTACTGTTACCAAGGACTTGTATAGAAGGATAGGAAACTTCCATCTCCTGACTAAATGTTGATAAAACGACACACGAAGGATTCATAATTTACACATTAATCATTTATAATTCACAGGCAACTGATTTATTGAAAATAAACTGTAAGTTGTATGTACTCTTAGATATTTAAACATGTTTCGATTACTCAAAATGTTCTTGAATTAAACCAATATTGATGTTTAAAGGAAAATTTATCGTAATTTGTCGTTAATTTAGCTGCAGTATACACATTTGTAATCACAAGCACTTAACAATTTTAAACACAAATTTCTGGCAATGATGACAGTGTAAAAAAATTGATTTGTATTCCTAGGATGGATTGAAGTTAAGATAATTAAAAACAAGATATTGCGAGATTTTGCGTGAATACGCGAGCGTTCACACACTCTCAATCAGTTGCCTTTCCTTCTCTATTTAATTCCTTACTATTAGAAACGGAAACAAGCTCGCTTGACACAACTGAACTATTTTGGAGCATATTTTTAACTGCCCTACTCTGGCCCTGCAATAAAGGCAAGTATTATTGACACAATAGGCCGAAATACAACGAATACAGAGATAAATAACAAGACCTAGTTGTTCAAAGTCGAATTTTGTCTGTTTTATGTAGTTAAATTTAAAGTTTTAGGTTGTCATATCAAGTGCAATTCATTTATAAATTGTTTAAAAACTTCCATTTGTCAAGTTATTTAGATATTTTAAATGTATTAATTGATAAATAACAAGATTGTGTACATATTGTTATATTCATGCAAATATAAACATTCTCGAAGACGAATATCATGTATCCTAGTTGTGTCCGAGATATGCGGATCTGAGACTATTTTTACAGCTACTACAACTAAATGATACCTTCAAACTTAGGAAACTAGCTGCCTGTCAACTTTATTTTGGTACAAAATGAATCGCAATTATGATAAAGTGACTACTGAGAAAATATAAAATATTTCCGTATAAATTGTATGCCATACTTCATTTTATATTTTGACATCATTAAATGTTTGTAAATAATGATATGTATTTTGGACCGGATGCCTCTGTTTACGAAATATAGGGTTTGTATTTGATTTGAAAATTCATATTGACGCAGCGTAGCATAACTGGATAATGATTATAAAAATGCATGTGCATGTATGTATGTTTGAGACCCAAGCGAGACACATTCTATTAAATACTAACCATAATCGATGCCATTTAGCAGGTACATTCCATACACATAATATTCATCTCCAAGATCCACCTGCATGAAGTTTGGTTTCGAAGGCAACACCTTTGCACAGTCTCTCCTCTCATTTCGATCTGCGTCTACCAGCTTCTTTGCGTACTCCATACTGTCTGCCGTAGTAACATTTGCATTGTAGGCGACATTTACAAAGTCCGTTTGTACTTTTTTAACGTCGTGCAGACACTCTTCCACAACAATGGGTGCATGTTCTTAAAGAGGAAATTTTGAAATAATGAGTTTTCAGATAAGATAGCTGACGTGGATATAATAACATTAAAGGAACGGTGCAAGGTAATTCTTTTGAGAAAATAAAACATGTATTCGTGATTATAAACAAGGCATTGTACATTGTATATGGCATATATTATTTTTGATTGATAAAGACTCATCAGAATGAAACTTGAACCACCGTCATTCTGCAAGTAGCTGGCAATTTTTCTCACATAAACCTGGGCTTGAAGCCGTGTCCGCAGCGGTTAGTGACCTTAAGGTAGCGCCTTGGACCAAATTGGCCAAGGAGAGCCCTTACACTTTCCTGAAGTTCAAATGAACCATAGAAGCCCCCCAAAATAGCATAAGCATCATTAACTACAAGATAAAATTCCTGAAGTCTTCGCCAACGACTGAATATTTCGAAATTCTAACTGAATTAAATTCCCACCATGTACATTTTTCATTTAATATATAAAAAAAAGATGGATTTCTGTCGGTGAAACATTTATTATCTATAATGCCGGTTTTGACGGAAGTGTCCCGGTAAAATGTTTAATAAATATATATTTGTGCTTGCTTAATGCAGCTCTCTCTTAAGTATCCAACCACCTCACTTTGCAGCTTGTTTTGCAAATGGGAATCAAAAGATTCACAAATACCATGTTATGCGGACATGCCATTTTAGAAAATGTCAATAATACATTTCTGTAATTAAATCAAACATTCCCATAGCAAAAGGTGGGCAACTATCCGCCACTCTATAGCCCACCCAAAGGTGATACAGTTGGATACCCAAAATTTAAAAAGCAATGTCGAATAACAGTATAAATGCGAACTTGCATCGTTAAAGGTAACAATACGTCCTACCTATTTTTAATACAAAAAGCAAAAAAACAACAGACATTGATTTTGTGATTTGTGGAACGCATTTATAAAGTGACACTGACAAGCCATGGATACGAACAGATGCATAAAACATAATAGGCATATTTTAAAGGAACGATATTTCAATATATTGTATATTTTCAAAACGTCGTCGACTCGCCCAGGAAAAACTCTAGAAACCTGTGTCCATTTATCAAATGTCTTTTACCACTAAATTGATAAACAGCATTTATCAGAATGAAGTTTCGTATTGTTGTTTAAATGGAGTACATGTAACAATTATTTTTGCGCTAAGAAAAAAAGTCCTATCTAATTTGGTTGGAAATATTTCAAAATGGTTCAAAAGGGCTATGATTTCTTGCTGCAGATGAGCAGAACAGAAGCTGGCATAATATAAATTACAATAAAGCATCACTGGTGTTATAATAGACTTTTACAGGATTTTCACAGATGCATGTGTTTATGAGCATTTGGGGACTTCTTTTTTTAAAAAAAAGCTTAGGTGTCACTGCACTGTCTTTAAAACAAAAAGCTGGCTAACCTAACATTTATTGTGCATTTTTAAGTTTTTATTTACCGTGGAAATCTTTGACCTTATCTTATATAAAACAAAGAACAAAATTCAACTGTGTAGTGAGACCTGAACTTGTACTCAATTTCACTTTTGTCTGGCTGCGTCTTTGTTGCCAAGGAACAATGGTAGACAGTTATAGCATTTATCAAAACGTTGAACAAATAACACACATCTTTTCTCATCAAGACAAGTTAACTAGTCTAAATTTTTTTTTGATTTTAATGATATCTAAAATGGATCGCTGTGGCATGTACACAATAACTGATTTCGTCCATTTGGTCCTAATAGGGCAACGCGTGGTAAATGACTTTTAGTAGTGTAAATCAATATTATTAAAACTATTGAAAAAGAAAAACGAACCTCTATCGTACATAACATGCTAGTCTGTCTGTCTTTTAACTTCAAACTTCTATTAAACGTATACACAAATATTAATAACTCTGACAAAGTCTAACATTATTAAAATTTACTTTCCATAACGTCACACACTTACTTTTACAAATAATTCATACTAAAGTGTTCTTTGTTTCTAAGGCTATTATAAATTAATTGCTAGATTATCATCCAAATTTTTCTTAAAAACGGGGAAGGCGGGCGGATTTTATTTTTTATTTTTAAAATTTTTGATGTTTTTAAATAAAAATATTTTATTTATGAAAATAAAAAGGATCAGGGCGGCATGAAAATTAGGAAGCAGGCGGGGATTATACTCTAGCAATTAATTTATTATGGCCTATTGGTAATTAAAACGATTTTCAACACGGTAAATGCTGGTATATGTATAAGGCATCTAATTAGAAAGGTGAAAGAAGACCTCAAAATTAAAATGCTCCTACACAAGATACTTGCTAACATTTTCGCATGAAGTTTTGTATGTGAGGAAGTAGTCAGTGACTTTCTAAGATTATGTGTGTCTTGCAGATCCGAGGAACGGTGATCACGCGTATTCCAAAATAAAAAATAAAATTCTTAAAGTATATAAATGTAATGATTTTTGCGCCGTTTTAAAAGTAGCTAAGTATTTAACGCCGGTCAATAAACATGACTGACATATGTGACGAAATTGAAGACGCAGAACATTTTCTATTTCATTGCATCACATACCGCGACTCACGAACAGTACTCGAAAGATCATTACCACCCCATCTGCGGATAACTACCGATCTACTTATCGTTGGAGACGAAACTTCTCCTATCGATACAAATATTATCATATTCAGTACAGTACATAGATACATCGAACATACACATCGTTTCTAATGTCACATATCAACGTTAATAAATCCTCCCATCCCAATGTCGCACAGAATTCACCCAAAAAGGTATTTAACATATTGCATTCTATAATATCCATGTTTTCAGCAATTTCTATTTCTATTCTAATATATCTTTACAATTGATCTTTATTATAAAATCAATGTTGTTTTGTACACCTAACTAGAAATCCGCATTTGCCATCATAGTTTGTGTTATTGTATTGTGTCTAGGAGAGGAATTCTATAAGCTTGTCTTTCATTTCAATCCTTTTGACAAAATTGTTTGTAAATATGTAATATTGTAAGATATTCGAAATGAAATATGTTCAATAATTCAAACACTGTTAAATAAGCGCTTACTTCATACAAACAGAGATAAAAACGTTCTTTAACTCGAACACACAACTTCAGTGTTGAAGCGGTAAGTGCCTTAGTCGGCCATCGAGTAAAGATAACTTAATAATATACTGAACGAACCAGCTATCCCGCAACTTTTGTAATTCCAATTTCTTCGTCAAAATATTGAGTAGGTTTATTAAAATTCGCATACGACAATAACAAACAATTAAAATATGTGTTGTTTATACATAGTCTAAAATTAATGTTCTTTCTTCTTCAAGTCCAAATTTCAAAGAAATTGTTTTGATAATTTTTTGAGAAAATGCATAAAAGTTAAGGTACATACAGTATTAGGTGGTAGGTTAGCTGTACCGTTCAGTATATGTACACGGTCTATAATATTGTATATTATAAAGTTTAATTGTTTCCTGAAAAGATTAACTTACTGGCAATGACGTAAATCCGTCCTAAACACACTACAATAAATATACAGAATAATTTCATATTCATTATGGTAGTTGTCGCAGCTCCTGTTTGTATGCCACACACTGATTATGGTGTTGTATTTGACGAGGTTTGTTCACGTCGTGGTGTGCCCAGAGGTGATTAGATGATAAACAAGTTGTTTTCAACATTATAGCAACAGCTTAACTAAACATTTCCACTGGCTATTTACTTCAACCGTGCTTCTTTTTTATTTATTTATTTATTTATTCAATTAAACAGTCCATGGGGCCCATATGATCATATACACGTATATAATGTTATTAATAAATAGGATTAACAATGTCCCAGGTAATTGGTTCGTTCAAGGATTGTAATATTGGTAAATATTGAAAATGGTTAAACACCCATTAAAGCAACCATCATGGTATAGATCTACTGACAGATGAGAATGCATTCCGGTGAAATTGAAAACAGAAAATATATTTTAGAACAATTTAACATAACATGTAGTCTATACATTGTATAATTTATATTATATACTAAAGTGACAGGTAGAATACATGTTAAATTTACAACTTTAGCAAAACACTAATATATCTATATGTTAAGAAATACCAATAATCTACTAACAAGATTATTTATCAAGTCCATATGAAATAATGTTAATACCAACATTACATTGATGTCAACATTTGCAATGAATTTCGACGTCAACATATAAAAATACGACGTGAACATCGTTGTCTGTTGTCTGTTGGTCGAATCAAGCTCTCCTGATTAGGTCCGTAAAATAGCAATGCAGGGAAAGCCAGATTTGAGCACGTTTACTGGTCAGTTGCTTAAACTCAAAGTTTGAATGACGTCGCAGTTTAGTAAGCATTCAATTTCTATGAATTCTGGAGCAGGCATACACATCCCCGCTTTTTCATTGGTCCTGATTCGGGAGCTACCAGATTCTGAGATAGACTATTAACATCGTGAGAAAGGCCTCAACATTTCAGACTGGTCTATTGTTTTAGATCTAAATAACACTCCTATTTTCGAATAGTTGAGGTAGCACACTGTGCGTCTCTTATCTACCTGTTATATGTGAATCATGCAATAATCGTCCAATAATATAATTACTGCTTTCCCTCTAGTTTCTTCCGCTTATATTTTGATTAATTTCATTTTGATTAGCTTTTGATATGTCACTAGCGGCGGAACCATCGACAGCTGGTGTACCGAGTGTTTGTAAACATTAAATTACCGCTGAAAATTATTTGTTTTATCTCAGTTTTTGTAATCATCAAAATGTTCGTTTTGACATTGGTTCGCCTTTGGAGGGTGTGGATCGTTAAAGGGAAACACCGTAACTTTGATTAATTTAATTCAAACATATTTTGATTAATATTACTTTACACTATATCTGATGTTTTTATATCTAGATCTACGTATATGTTAGAAGTTCTATGTAACCAGCTTAGATGTTGGATCTATTTTCTATTTCCTGAAGCGATGTCATTGGCTGAGGATGTAGGTTTACATCTACAGACGGCCATGACATTCTATGCAAAATTGAATTGTTCTATTTTGAAAAGTCTAAACGATCTTATAGGCTGAGAAAGAAGGATAATACTAAATATAACTATATTGAACGGAACAGCGAACCCGCCACACCCGACATTTTTAAAAAAATCCATCAAGGCTCGTGCTGCGAGTGTAAAATAAGCAGTTCGTGCCAAATAGATGCGTACTAGTTATTTTATAGAATATCGCAATCGAGCTACATAAATGTCTGTTAACGTTGTATGTTTAATAACGCTACGCAATATATTGAAAACACAATCGTGGCAAGTTAGCTGTTCCGTACAGTATATATGTATTTATTCTTAATCCCGTTTCTATTTTGAAAAGGGACATAACTATGATACAATTTAATGGCACATATATGTGGTCGTAAATGGAGAAAAATATAAACTAAATAACATTTGCTTAACTTTGTTGTTTTTATGATACAAATGGTGTTCCATTCTGTTCGTCATGTATAAGGGGATTCTAGGTCAATATTCTTACTGGGAGACGAAATGAATACTGGGCATTGCTACAAAATGTTTTTGATATGCAATGTTGTATAAGCTTTAAATGCTTGAATTTGTAAATGCACGTCCTAGAAATATGATTGGATAACTTAACCAGTATTTTACACATCTTTCTGGTAGATCTACTGAGGAATATTCACATTGTATCTATAGCAATGACAAAAGAAAGGACATAATTCTCAAGTTCCTACTACATTTGATTTTGACTTATCTCACACTGATATTTATTATACTGTAAATTTTATTCACAGGAGAGACAATCTGAAGAGAAAACATGTTTTTGAATTCATTTATATAGGTTTTATTGATTCGAGTTTACGCCATTTTAAACACATTACATGTTTATCCAGTTTCATTGGTGGAGGAAGACCTTAGGATAAAATTTAGTAGAACCACCATCCTTCCGCTTGTAATTGGAAAGCTGTCATACATATATTTTAAGTAAGTGATCTTGAGACGGTGTCTTGGATAGATTAGCATACCCTTTGAGGTTATGCGCAAGACACCTTATTTCAACAAAATGTAATTGGAGTACTTTGCCTAGCTAGCCTACTTTCCTGACTTACAAGATGTATTTTGCAAAACAAATGATCTGGATGATTCCAGGCTAACTCTCCGTGCACAAAGGTCACAAATAAACAAACCTAGTGAAATAAACATTATCAAACAAATGAATATTTGTTTCTTGAGCATTGAACCACCGTATAGCAATGTTTGTTTAATACTCAAGTTGTCACCTCTTTCGACATGCTTGGGCCACAGGTGGTCCTATTCTTACCATCACTCATATAATCACAGGCGGATATAATTAAACCACAATATTCAACCTATGAAGAAATGAAAACGAATCCCTTTCTTGGGAGTCCTACCCGTAGGCAGAGATTAACACTGCTCTTATTTTAACTATTTTTTTCTCTAAAACAAACAACTATTATCATGTATCTAAGTATATTGATTCATTGTACCATTTAGTTGTTAATACACTGAATTACAAATTTGTAAAACACTTCCATATCTGATAAAGGTATTTTATTTGAACATTGCCTGTTAGCATAGTAGGTTTTAATATTGATAGTAACTAATGGCCAGGGCTGTGTTTAGCATCGATAAACAGTTCGCTGTCTGGTTCTCTAAAAGTATCGCGTACTACGTGCTAGTTAGAGGTTGAGCTAGTGTCCAGGAAAGTATGTCAGCTAACATTAGTAAACGTTTGACACTGCCCAGATACTTCTTTCGCTATTGATGTGTTTCTATTGATTTGTAACTCATTCAAACGCTCACCCATCCACCCACCCACCCGCTCACTCATAGCCGGGCCCGATTAGCTAAATCGGTAGAACGTCTGACTATCAATCCAAGTGTCGCAAGCTCAAATCATTTGTCTATCATTTCTGATTCAAGTGGGAAAGTTATTAGATATTTGTGGAGATGGGATGCACTGGAGTACGGTTTACCTTTCAAGATCGCAGGAAAGAGTGGTTTGGTTAAATGATCGTCTGTTAACTGAGCTTCTAATTTTGTGCACGTGTAAGAACGTCAAATCACGCACACTTTAAATAAAGTTCAAAGGACATTCCAGTTCTGACGTTAAAAGGCAAACCTTGGCTAAACAAATAACTTTAACCTAGAGTTTGAAAGGCTAAAGTATGGGAAATTAGGTAACCTAGCTACATACATATTTGAATAACACAATAAGAATGTTTTTTATGAAGTTTATTACAATAACATTCAGAAATAGAGATAAAACTGAGCAAAACATAAAACTTTAACCGGATAATGAAAGTATTCATTAAGTCCATTAAGTAGATCAAGGCCAACGATTTAGTTTTTATTTAACATGAATACCTATAACTGAAAAACAAAATAGATTTATTGTTTTTAACAATTCAAGTCAGGGTTAAACAAAAAACGTTCAGCTAAGGTTTAAAAGCCCAAATTATGGAAATCTAGGTAATTTAGCTATATGCATTGTGTGTATCACCTGAAATGACTGTTTATGAAGTTAAGTTACTATAACTTAAGAAGTATGTTCAAACACAGAGACAAAGCTGACATAAAAGTTAAACTTTAACCGGACAATTCAAGTATTCACTCTGTCAATAAAGTACGTCAAAGCCAATGATATGATTTTTTAACATGATGGTGATTATTTTACAGAGTAATTACATATAATACTATTATTGATCAACAAGACATCAAAATCGAGCTTAACAAAAAACTTTAACCGAAGGTTTTAGAGCCCAACGTAAGGACATTTAGGTAATTAAGCTATACACATTGGTTGTATAACATGCTATGAATATGTTAATGAAGTTAAGTTAAGTCGACGCCGACGTCAGGGTCATGATAATAACTATTCGTATTTATTTTTTTTTAAAAAAAGAACTAAATTAGATTGAATATTATAGCATTAGGCATATACATAATTAGTGTATATATTAAATTATCTTTGAATTATCTTTAGGTATAATGACAGTGCTGTTAGATGGAATTGCCGATAGAAGTTGAATTCGTAGTGTTCTTTTATCATAATAAAAATACATCATACAGAATTAAGCAAGTGTTATTTGAATCTTAGCAAACTCAGCTTATGAAACAAAATAGAAATTATATCTACAGATGATTAAACCATTACACATTGCTACATTCATATTTGTATTTTCAATTTTACGGTCTGTAATTTTTACAGAAATTACAGGAAATTTAAAATTAAATTATTCTGATTTATATTACCTTGAAATGTTAAACAACATCTTCCGCTTCAGATATTTGTATTGCCGTAATTCACGAGAAAATCTGAAACGCCTATGTTTGTTTTTTGTTTAAATAGTATTTATATATTCATAATATATATATTTTTTTGTCGGTTCATTCATAATTTCTGTAATGTAATATGATATATCTCACAACACTTCTCGGTTGCTATAATATATCCAATTTACAACATGTGTAGCATTTACACAGGTAACATATTTTTTCTAACGATGATAACACATTTTAAGTATATTATTTAAATAATAACTTGAATAGGCACATATGGTGTTATAACTTTAGAAGGCAGCAAATCAAGGTTTATGTGATATTTTCACTTTAATGACACAATAAGAGTAAAAAACCTTTCATGCTGTTTTCTTTTATCTTTAATCTTCCGGTCAAATTGCTATTTACACTTTACAACTTTAACATTTGAAATTATCATATGTTATTACTAATAAACGTGCTTAACTCATCAAAAAGCATTAAATTAAAAATCATTTCTAAAATAGTTGGGAGTGATTTTCAGATTTAAGTAGGTATTCTATATTTAATTGGAGTATCTCATGAAAGCAAACAATTCTGGAAAGAACAATGTTGGATCTTATGTATAAAAATAGAATTCACTGCCTATAAAGTTGAAAACTCGTTGTTGCACAAAAAACGACAAAAAAATAAAATAAATACTGGCTATACATGATTTTACAAATACACATTTAACTATACATATTTTCGAATATTGAGAATTGTTTTATGGTGCATGAAAGCATTTATCTACCTGCATATATATTTTTAACTTCCTTTATATATCTAGCATGCTATTTATCTATTTACAGTTATCATTTAATTCAAAATCATAATGATAAAATCAAGGCTACCACACCGTGTCTTCTGCCAGTGTGTGTCCTGATCGGTGTGTGCATGGTTTAGGTAGGAGACACACGGCTACCCTAACAGTCAATTGACGATGGTCTATGACTGCCGTGCGCGGACTGGGTTTACACTGGGCGTCATAGGAGAGGATCAGCAGACACAATTGACACTGCCTGTTACAAAATCTGTTTTTTTCCCCTCATTTAATGTAATGAGAGAAAAAATGTTATTGTTGTGTTGCTGTTGCTATTCATAAAAGGTATATTACATTCAATGCTGATATTAAAAAAAAAAAATCAAATCATAAATGTATTCATTGTTTATTTATTGGGTTTACGGGTTTTAATTTTAATAAACATACATCATCTTTTAATTTTAAAAACAAATTATATGGAATTTTTAAGATCCTGTCGAAAATTGTTTTTATTAATCTTAACATTTACTGTGGAGGTTATAAATAATCATTTTTCTTCTTCTTTAAAAATTCATTTACCTTATTTCAATGCTCATGTGTTAAATTTAATGACATTATCGATGTTTGTTGAACATTTTGAAAGTATTGTCATGTTTGAAATGTATAATAGAAAAAAAATGATGCTTAGGAATTGGGGTATGAATACATGATTTCGGAAATCTACTTTTATCCTATCAACAGTTTTACTTAACAGAAAAATCTCTTCGATGACACATGACCCCTAATTTTCTTTCACATTTTGGTAGTGCAGAGGGTGACAAACAATAATATGCAATTGTGTTTAATTTTTTTACCTCAAAATATTTCGTCATTTTACAATAAACCAACTAATGTTACAGATTTCATCTGATAGTGGAAACAATAGCCGTTACGATACTATTGTATATTAGATCTAGAGAATTTGATGTCAACCATGACAGAGGTGATGTATTCTTACGCGTTTACTTTGCAGCTTATAGTTATTTTTTTAAGTTAAATATAATCATCAGCATTGGAATTATAAGGATTAAATTAATTTTTTTCTGTTTTTTATGCATGTGTAAAAAATGTCGAATCACTTTGGACTTTATTTGATTTGTGCGTGATTCGACATTCTTTACACATGCATAAAAACAGAAGAAAATGAATGTAATCCTATTTTAAATAAAGAACAAACAGTCAATGATGGGTTTACACCTAGAACTTTAAGCTATATTACCATATAATATATATATATAGTTATGCCATGGTATGTTGTATGAATCAATCAAAATGTTCATATAAGGAGTCCAGATTTTTTTTACTTAGAATTCTTTCTCTGCGATACATATTATGTTGTAGTGTAGCCTTATGTTTTTAATCTGTGTTACCCCAGGTTCTTAATCTTTTTTAAACATAATAATTTGATGAAAACAGTATATTAACAATAACATCATCAAATTTAGTGTTGCTCAAAATTGTATCTGTAACTTACTAATTTATATCTTTTGTTGAAGTTTGTATGATTGGCTAAAAGAGATTTTGTGACCCTAGATTCACAAAATCAGTGTTTTATTGTCTCAGCATGACTTTTGCAAATTAGAACAAAGGTTTGAATTAATTAAAAAAAATCTAAAGATAATTTGTCCCTAGTATTCGATGATTCAATATCCATTAAAATCGTTGCAGATTAGAGTCATTATTACATTACAAACGTATATTAAACGGACTTCTCATTCTAATTAAAAAAATGTCCATTTTTCGGAAGCACATTTTGTCGAATCAGATTATTAATAGATACCGTATTATTTACTTAATCGCAATTTTTTATTCAAACTTCAATAGGCGTATCTGAGTAAAATATATAGTAGTAAGTAACAATACAGTTTTCTATATATGTATATCTGTTTCTATTAAAATGGAAAACATGGTGATTAGGGTCATTTGCAAATATATAAATTATGCAGTCAGACTGGAAATGAGATATGAACCAAAGCAAGACTATGGTATTACAAATTGTGTCTAGACTTATAGATGGATGACAGTTAAAATATCGAACATTTTACTGATATGCATATGAACAATCTGTTTGAAATGTCGTGAGCAGGTTGTTAGACGTTATTAGTTCTTGCTGGATAGTATGGCTCGAAGGAGTCTTTGCTCGGATTCTTCAATTTTTTTTGTGATATCCTTTGTGATTTCGTTTCTTTGTGCAGAAACGGTGTTTTCTAAAGTACTAACTCTTTGTTCTAGTGTCGGCACTACACTGTCATCTGAAACATTATCTACATCTATTGGCGACGGAAACGGTTTCAATTTCTGATCAAGTTCGAAAGCTTTCAGAATGGACGATATTGGCGTCACAAAAACATACACCTTGTCTTTCGACCCACCGCTTACTATTCCTACACCTCGTAAGTATTTTGAGTTACCCGTCTTAGCCAGTACTAAAGACCCAGAATCTCCATGGTCAGCAAATGGTAATGGTCCTATGGGTACTACCATGATCTGATCGTGAAGGCAGATTCCGAACTTGCAGTCAAATTCATTAAATGTAGATTTCCTCACACTAGCACCTTGTAAAACAAACGCTCCCCTTGTCAACCCGGTTGAAAATCCGTATTTATGTACAGTAGCATTGTTAAACGCTGTGTCAATGGTAGTATATATTTCTCCCGACAAATACTCCATTGGTTTGGATGATGTGTATCCTTTAACGAAAATAAACAAAATAGATAAAAATAAACATAAAATGATAAAACAAACTCATACTATTTCGCAATTAAACAATATGGCAAATACCGATCTAAATTTTGCTCAGGAAAATATGTTTTACAACCAATATTTTTATATGTCACTTTGTGTTTGTTATGAATTACCAAAACGTAAAACATTCATACTCCAAAGGAGACGTAACAATCACCGGTCACCGCCAACATAATTATATGAAATTATAATAAATATGATATGTTCATTGAGAGATAGTAACACCAGGGGGTAAGTAGCAAAACCGCCACTGGGGAACTGGCTGACGGGTGCACCCATCTTCGCTGTTCCCGCGACGTCCCATCATAACACACTACAGTGGTAATACAAGTATCCTCCCCATCAGTATCTTTTACATAACGGCACTATTCACATGTGGGTGTATAGTAAAACACAGACATAAGGTAAAAATTTCATCAGGGTCACAATCTAAGTAGCTTGCTATGGATCCATGCATTTATGCATTTTCAAAATAAAGATACTTAACTGTATGTATATAGATATATACATGTCGTGTGATATCTTCTATGTATATGCATGTTGGCATATGTAAGGAATCGCATGGAACTTGTTTCAAGATACATATTAGAGAATTGGTTGGTTAAATAATTTTGTAATAACAAATTCTTACTGGGTGTAACAATTGAGAGTTTTATTAATGACGAAGTGTTGTGTATATCCATAAGCATTTCTTAATGACTCATTAAAAGTACACACTCATAAGTTTGACTTAAACCGACAACTAAATATCAATAACACTGCATAAGAACTCCGTTACATGATGAGCCGTTTTTCAAAATAAATCATGTGTCAAAGTCACTACGAAAACGGTTAACATTCCATCACGAAAATATCAAAATTTCTCTCTATGATGGCGAATTTCAATGGATTGAGAATATACAATCATTTTATTAATAGTTTATTGATCAGATTGTGTTTATCCGCTAGTCTCAAAGAGCCGTCTGATCACAGAGCCGTCTGATCACAGAGCCGTCTAAAAGAAAAATAACTTATTTAGATATGTGACAGTCCTCAAATAACCAGTCCCTTTAGGACTTGATTATTGTTTCTAATTAAAGTTATCTCCCTTTGAGTGTGTTGGCAATTCATGTCCAGTGAAGTGAAGTGACCTGAGTTCAAATTATTTTCCACCATAATAATAATTTTCATTGGTTTAGCCATCAAAGTCTATTGTATTCATTCATGCTATCCATTCCTAGAAAGTTATGACAATGGATGCATGTATGATTTTGCAAAAGGTTTAAATGATTTTATAAAGGATTTATTTGGCTGTAAGGTTTGTTGATTTCACTCATTATGTATTCAGTTAAGTAAATTGGTCTCATTAGATGATTTTGTCTTTAATACTTTTGGCCTATTCTGTTTTGGACAGTTTATCATAATTTGAGTAATGTACATGCGTTTCATAAATGACAGTCTTTCTTACATCACTGTATCATTCTCCAGGTGCACTGTAAACCCTTTAATCACTTACAGACAACTAACTGAGCCACAGAGAGCATGAAGTGTGTGGTGCGGAGAGGCTGAGCTGGTGTATTTGTATAGAAGAATAGCCATTCACGTCCACAACTTGGCAAGCCTAATTGTGTGTTTGTCATGTACATATATAAGCTGTAATTGTATATGTTTGATGTGTATGTAAGTTTACATACTTTGCCTAAATAGTGTTTTATATTAGTAATATGCCACTACACACAAAGGTATGAGTTAACCTGTATTGTTATTAATTGAATAAGAGATACACTTAATATAATGTATACGGTAATCCGATATGCTTAATATGATATATACGGTAACTTAATGTATCAATAATATGTATTACCTGATTGTAAATAGTGTTCATATTGTATACTTTCAGGATGCTAAATATCTATAGAGATATATTAGAATAAAGAGATTGAAACCATGTATCCTTGTCTTATCATCTACACAAAGGACTAAAGATGAACCTACCCTTAACCCCCACCTGTAGTTATACTTACCTAATATTGATGGACTAAGAACAGTAAAACAACCAGAGTGACAGATATTTTCTAGTGTTTCTTCTAAAGTGTGTTACGGTTGCTTACCAATTACATATATTAGCTTCTCATCGACACATCTCAGGAGTGAAATATAAAGGGCAGCAGTTCCAAATGATGGTTCACATCCCAAGGAGGGTCAGTACATCATTGTGTTGAGGTTAATAGAAATGAAAAAGTGAATTTTCTGTCGCGGATCGTTTAAATCCTAATACACGAGTCACGTGTTAAATTTTATTTGATTTGGTAAGATTAGTTTACATATTTTATAGCTTTTAACATACAGAACAGAACATATATTTTATTTCAGATAAATACATCTTCATAATAACACATTTACAACACATTTTATCACGTAAATTTTATTGTTAATTAATACATAATTTGTTCCGCCATTTTTCATTTACATTTAAAGCAAGTTCATATATTTTTATTATCAATATCGAAATAATGCATGGACAACTTTTAAGTCATAAATTCCTAAAAATAAGAGGATGAACAAATTTATTAAAAATTTAAATGATTTTCTTTTATTGATTCAGAGATTGTTTCCGAAAATAGATAAACGATATTCAATATATTTACATAACTTATTACACGTTTAAAATGCTGTATCTTAATTTCAGAGATTTTTTAATATGCTCAGCAAATCTGACTAAAATACTTTTGTCATTTGTTTTAAGCAATTCCATAAGCTTGTACATAGACGGTCTTTAAAAAACATTTTTATTTATATACGTCTTTCTAAAATCACTGTAGCAAGGACAAATGCAAATAAAATGGTATATATCTTCTACCTCAGTAGTGTTTCAACAAAGACAATATCTCTGATTTCTTGGAATGTGATTTCTTGCATAACGACGTGTTTGAATCCTAAGAGTATGTGCCGATAATCTAATTCTAGTAACAAACAATCTAGAATCGTTTTGGAGTATATCTAAATATTGTTCATATGCAAAATTATTTTTGAAATATTTATACTCTTTTATAACATGACTATTGTTAACTGAGCCATACCATTCTTGGCTTAAACAATCCATAACACGCATTTTGAATATGCATGGAAATGTTTTTTTATCAAAAGAAGCATCTGTTGTAAATAAATAAGAAAACCCATAATTATTTAATATTTTCTTAACAGTGGAAACCAAATTTTTACATCCCTTTGCACAATCATTTACACCTTGTTGATATAACTTATGTAAAATGATATTGTCAGTATAAATAATTTTAACCAATACTTTATAATTCTAGTATATCGTGTAATGTAAAGCGGATAACGTCCAAGTTCACCGTAAATCCCAGCTGTACATGTACTTAACCTAACGTTTAAAAGACGTTTACAAAAGTTTAGATGAAGACTTTCAATTTCCTTGGACTTAGTGGAACCCCATATTTCAGAAGAATAACACAATATTGATATAACAAATGAATGAAAGAACTGACACAAAATTTTGGGGTTTTAAATGTATTTTCTTACAATTTATCAATAGAACATTTAAAGCCTTTAGAGCTTTACCTACTAAATGTTCGTTATTCAATGAAAAATTACCAGTATAATTAAAAATGTTACCTAATTAATTAATATCATCTACAACCTCAACATTTTGCCCATTATATGACCAATTTTCACCATGTATATTATACATATAAAAATTGAATTACGGTCCTCCCTAAACAAAATGAATTACAAATACTCAAAATGAAAATTGTCAACAAACAACATATTATAGCAGTTTCATTTGATTTGTAAGATCTCAGATCATTGTTATAGCGATAAAGAGTTTAGCAAAAAGAAAAATAGGAAATTGGTAATATTTATGTATAGTGCAATAATAAGATATTCTAAATATACTCAATATTTATAAGAATCGTCGTTTGGCAGGCTTTAAATGCATGTAATGTACAGTTAATTAGTTTCGAATCGTTTAATGTCTTTGCAGAATTATTGCACAGATTTGAATTTAAATAATAGCTTTCATAGTTAGTTCTCAACAAAATTGTAATGTGTTATTACCGAGAGTATGCGACAGCCATGTAGGTGGAAAATGTCGGAGTCGGTCGATTGAAATTTTCTGAAATAGTGCCGCGCATGTCTTCCATTAGTCCATTGGTCTTTGTCTGAGTATTTATTGACTGGTGATAATACATACGAGTTATTATTGATGAAGCGGTGGCCTAGGATGTCGTGTTTGATCACCGGCCGGGTCATAACAAATAATTAAAAAATGGTACTTGAAGCTTTCTCGCTTGGTGCTCAGCATTTAGAAAATTGTTCTATGTCTGGTCGCCCCTGTGTATAATATGACTGGGTGGGGTATCATACCATGTGTCTGCGACATGATACTCCAGTGTGGCAGCGCTAAGAATATTGTCACAAGTAGACATTGTCGCGATAGGACTAAACATGTTAAAAGCGAATCTAAACATCAAACAACAACAACATCAATTTTGATATTTAAATCAAACGTGTCCATGTAAAAGACCTCTCTTGTCAGTTGAAATGTCCATCTAGTCTGAGTATAGACACTGTAACGCTGCAAGGGTGGAACTGTAACATAAAATCTGCCGTTGAGACACTGTAACATGCATTGTAAATGCAGGGAATTATATTTTATGTATTACATGAAATTAAGTGTGACTATTTATATATGTAGAATATAGCTAAAATTATTTGAACATATATATGTATGTATATCAATGATAATATGTGTGTTATGTATCGTCTCTGTAATTTATGAGTGTTTTGTAACCCGCCTAGTATAAGGCAAAATAAAATATTGAATTTGAAAAAAATATATATATATTCAAATTTTATGATAACGTCGGAACAATATGTAAGAGTTTCGTATCTAAAATACATTTATAATGTTAGAAATTGCATGGGGACTGAAAAATAAACGGTATATTTACACACTTTCACTTTTGATTTCAATCCATTCATCGTACACATAAAACTGGCAGAGTAACGTCCCAGAAATTTTATAATTATCTCTGTATTCAAATATAAAACATACTACCGCAATACATTTAACGTATTCCTCTAAATACTCCAACGTTTTTGATAGAACGTTTATGTTTGTGTAACTAAACAGAAACACATTAACTGTATTCGATGTGATTCTGATACCTATCTTGGTTGAGAAACTGATCACCGTGTAACGGAGGTCTGGCGAAGTGGATAAGCATGGATTAATGACACTTTAAGATATAATTCCATAAACATGTCTTAATGACACTACTAATACCTATCGATAAGCATGGTTTGCTGACACATTGAAAATGTACAGCCAAAGGCATGTATTAATGAGACTATTAATCTCATATCCATAAGATGACACAATACAATATAAACCCAATATCATATCTCTGATACATATCGATAAGTATGTCTTAATGTCACATTAAAAATCATACACTTATAAGCATGTCTTATGTTACAATTAAATACGTTTAACCAACACCACAGTTAAATACATTTTTATAAGCATATCTTAATGACACCATTGAACATATACGCATAAGCATGTCTTTATAATACAATTAAATACATATTTAGTGCATGTCACAATAATATAATTAAATATATATTCATAAGCATGTCCAAATGGCATATTTACAAAGTACATATTATGTTGATAAAAACTGATGGAAATAGTATATGACTTACTTTTTGTCATGCATGTCCACGACTCATCATGCATCATGCATATAGAACTTCCATAAATAAAGCAAGTGAAACTTTAATGTTTACCTGTGTGTTCGAAGTTGCAATCCGGAAAGTTCCCATCTAATGGGCATCTTGCAGGTTCTGTTATTTTAATTAGTGCAGCCTCAAAACCTATCTCACCATACCCTCCACTGTAAAATGCTGCCGCATGTACGTGTCCAAAATGCGAGTTATCAACATATGGGCTGGGCTGATACATCTTGTGGCTGTCAATGTCTTGGATTACTTTTTCACGTTGAGCTAGGTCGCTCATCTCAGCAGAGTTTAATACAGCATGGGCGCTTGTTATGCAATACACGCCCTGATTTGGAATATCAACGAAGGGTCCGATCGTACAAGCATTAAATTGTCCATTATCTAATCGTCTAGTGCTAATTTTACACCCCATCTTTATATTTTCGTGATAAGCATCAGCTTTCGGACTATAAAATTCAAAACATCCCTCCCTTACATCCGTAGGAAATCCATTCAATTCACTCGGTAGTGCATCTTCCTCAATGGGAATGAGCCCTTTTGTGGCAACAAAGAACACCACACAAGCTTGATGAAGAATTCGATCCGGACAGCTTTCGGTATCTTGGTTATTCGAGTGGTTAGAATAATTGCGCGATTTAACTTGACAAGGAACAATGATGTTCAAGTTTTTATGTTCTTCCATTAGTGTTTTGGAATGTTCCCGTAGCGTTTCTTTCAACCTTTGCATTTCATTGTCCGTGAAGCAAATTCCTTTTACCTGTTCACTCTCCATAACATATTTATTTTCTGTGCTTAAAAAATGAACATTTTGATATTGCACTAGAAAGGAACTCAGCGTGGGCGGAAAAATAATGTCATCTTCTGACTCACTTTCTGTTATTATAACAAATATGATTTCATTTTCGTTTTCAGGTTTGTATGACGGCACAACTGCCTTTATGCTTTTAGAACAGGCGTTCATTTCTTTAGTTATCAGTTTGCAAAGCTCCACTACTGTAGGAGATTTTCGTCCGTGTATTTTGCATTGGTCGTACAAGACTGTATAATCGATTTGTTGTTCTTGTCCAATATCACCTTTTGTATCCGGTTGGTGTGTGTTATAAATTGTTGCTGATCATGAAAAAAAGAAAACAAACACTGTCCCTTATAAAACATATAGTACAGAGTGTCAAAAAATTGTCCCGTATAAAACATATAGTACAGAATATCAAAACATTGCCCCGTGTAAATCATATAGTACAAAGTGTCAAAAAATTACCCGTATAAAACACATATTACAGAGTGTCAAAACATTACCACGTATAAATCATATATTACAGAGTTGCAGAACATTCATTTTTGTATTTTACACTGCCAATTTCTACGCTTAGTGTTTGATAATGGAAAAAAAAATAGCGACGGTTTACAATAGTCTGGTTTTCTTCCTTTTATCTAGGTGTAGAATCTGGACAAAATCTTACGCATAACTAAGTCGTATTCGAAATTTTACCTGGTATTGCTGGGACTCCTTGCTTTTGTGAGAGAATGTGCCACTTTTTGCTACGAGATACTGTCTCTTCCGTCTACAATGAGTCAGTGTATAATGTCAAAAGCAGCAGGAATCCATCCGAAAGTTATACGTTTTCCCTACTAAATTCTTAGCATCCAAAACATATTAATATCTTCTGGAATTCTCTGTGACATTTTCTATAGCATATTAAAGAATAGTGATGCTATGACATAGAGCATATCAAACTCTTTTAAATCATCAAAGCTTAGAGACAGCGTTTATATTATTGTTCTGGCATCCGAAAGCTGTAGTGCGACATACTGCACGTCTCTAGGCAGCCTATTTAGCTATTTCCTACTTTAGAAATGGACTAAAATGATAAAATGGTCACACAAAAATAACTGTAAGCATAATTTGAAATGCTTCTTTTTCTTTAATTTAAAAAAAAAGAAGCATTTACCAACCAAAGTCCTTCCTTTCGATATCAAAAGGACAAGCATATTTTGTCAAATGTGCCATCCGAAATTTAGACAAGCAAATGCAATCACTTATCCCTGTATATGGGTCTCTGATATAGGATATATATTACCCTTCGAAGAATTTAATAAGTGATATATTACACTGAATTGCACTACTGCCCAAATCATGCTGATGATATACATTTTAGCCAACAGTTGCTCTATGTTGGGCAAGTCGATTGGACATTGTTGGGATTTTAAAAAAAATGCTTACCTACCAAACAGATTTTTAAAGAGGGTCAGGTTTGGATAAACAATGTGTTATTATTTAATATTCTGGTCGAGTCGTGTTGTAAAGTAATCAAGTTCGATGCCGTAGACACTTTCGGCAGAATATTGAATTATTCTCTGATTAAACAAGTTATTTGTAATAGCAAGTGTGACTTTTTGAGAAAAAAAAAAGGTTTTAAAACTGGTACATTATATCGACGAGTTTGTTGTAAACTTTGGAATGAATTCAGACTTCACAACCCTCTTCGGTAAAACGTAGGGGGTCACTCTAAGATGTATATTTTACATTAAAACCATATATACCTACCATAAGTTCCCAAAGACAGTTGTTTACACGATTTTAATTTTCTTTTTCTCTTTAAATTGTTTTCTTTTATGAAAAATGAATACATGTTCATGTAAATAGACAATATTTAAGTCTTTTAACTGACAGAAGTCGCCTTAAATGGCAAATATAGACTTATTTATTTTACCTTGATTGAAAACCAACAGATCAAGAATTCTTGCGTAGATCAAGTACTAAGCTTATGCAGACAGTGTCTTGCTCAAGAACACAACATACCCAACACTGTATTGTATGGAAGTCCCCATAATGACCAGATTGATAACTCACATAACAACAAACACGACAGTACAAGAATAAACAACATGTACATGTCGTCTCAAAGACAATTTCGATCCATCATTAAAATTATGTTTTCAATAAGCTTACAACTAGGTTGCACGTTTGTGTATAGTATTCATGCTCGGCCATTCGCTTTTGTTTTAAAGAAACCTATGTTAAATGCCTGTTTAACACCTTCATGACAAGTCGAATTCAATTAGAGTGCAGTGCAAGCGATTTCAACGATACACACAGTGTGTGATCTACTGGCTCATATTAAGTGACCTTTACGGTGCCGCGAAGCATAGCATACAAAAAAGTTCTTAACTTCCGTACCTTTTTTTTGCTATTAAAAATTATTTGTTCGCTTTTTTCAGACCCAGTGTTTTCGCATTAGGTATGTAGGTAGCTTTTTGTAAGCTTTTTTTTTTGTTGTAATAAACATTATTCTTGGGAAAACAACAACAACGATTCTTTCAAGTTTAGATAATATCTGACTGAGTAGATAGTAGCATAGCAGACAGTGACTTGGTTTTACACACGTTCGTCTCTGCGGCACACAGGCATTTTTATGTACGACCTTATGTAGTAATTGTTTGATACCGCACCCAAGATACCCGAACTGCTACTATCTGAATAGTTGTTGAGGTAATTATTTAATATTGTTTTTGTAGAAATAATATCAAAATGTAAAAACATTACCCAACACAAAAAGAGGAATACGTGTATCATAGACGGGTCATTGCGTGTATCCGTATTTAAGCAATAACCTTTTTCTAAATTTACATGCAATAAAACTAGGAATTAATAAAGTTTTCTGGGGTACTTAAAATTATGTTTCATATAGAAATTTTAATTATAAAATAATATTAAAAGTGTAACAGCACCCACTCTCAAAATCATTATTTTAAAAGATGTAATACATTCTCAGCACGCGTTTATTCGTATTTCAGCTATATTTCATGCCTATAAAAATAAGAGGAAGTTGTCTGGGGTAATTATATACTAGGTCCATATTGTTTTTTCTATTTAAAAACATTTTTTAAGACTGATCACCTTAACCCTAGCCCATTATCATGTATGTCAAATACCAAATTCCCAAGGACTTATATCCTATTATCCTTAATAAGTATTATTAAGTCACTGCTAAGGCTATATAGATTGCAAATTCCTTACAAAAATACATGGTAACTTATTTTATTTTCTTTATTCATAAGCATTTCATAATATTTAAATCGTAACAACAAAGAATGATTACTATGCACCAACTTTCAAGAAAATATTAACGTTTGTGTGCATTTCGCTTCAACCGTGTGTACATCAAATCTTCTCCGTTATATGTTGTTCACGGTGGACAATTATTCATTTCCGTAACAGGTGCGCGTGACGTCAAAATTTCGTTCGCGATTATGATTTTGATGGTTCACCCAGTAAATTGTTAATAATTTCATTGTAACTCAACAAAAGGATGTATTTTATTAAATCCGTTTGATAAATTAGTGTTTCATTGATTTATTTCAACAGTTTGTTTATGTTGTCAAGCCGTATAACAGCGTTAAATGGCATACACAGCGAAGCGGTGTCGGTGTATTTTTTCAAGTACATAAATTGGTATAGCGCAATAAGGCGTTAAGAACAGCAGATCAAATATCCAAATAATAAAAAACTGTCCATCCACGCCTAATCATATGAGGCTACCGAAAGCTATGATATGAGATTAGTGTCAAACAGATGAGCGCAGATACTTTGGACAGAATTTGCAATCTTTATAAGAGAAAAACTCAGCCATTTTGGTTGACATTTAAACAGAAACATATATAATACCTGGAATACTTAAGTCTCTTACAAATAATACAAGGTATTCGGTTAAAACATATTTGCGACTATATGTCGTGTATTAATTAATTTGGTATCATTACCTAGAAACAATCGAGAACAATAGGTTCAAAAAGTGTAATATGAATTACCTTTATATGGTCTATATGATCCATGTTTGAATAATTTGTAGCTCCGCAGTGAAACGAGATGTTACTGTCGACTTTTCGTATTTTGTCTTCTTCAGCTGGTCCAAGTGATATCCTCACGTCGGCTCTAATTAGCTTAATATATATTTAAAATTTAGTCTGTTTAATACAAAGTAAAGCGAACGTATGCGTTAATAATTTGAGAAGAATATAAAAATGACGTTAAACAGAAACTATCCATTTATCACATTTTCGTGTAAGCATATTAGAAAACTGAAAATACATAGCGATAAAATGCAAAAAAACGAAGTGCAGTATACTCAAGGGGGAGAACCTACGTCACGCGCGCAGCTATATATGGTTTCAAAAGCTGGTTTAAGTAATTTTTTCGTGTCAAATTTGGGTACCTGTGTATATTCTATAGTTCCCACCGAACGCTTGGGTATTAGAGAAATCTGTTTCACTGATATACAAGTCAGTGCGACCTACACAATTCCAGATTACCTCAAAACAGTTGAGCGTCATGTCCGGTAACGTTTACATTTATAATAAAGCGCAACTTTTTTTTATGTCATCTGGAATTTTGTAGATCGCACTGATCTATGTATCGGTAAAATAGATTTCTTCAATACCCAGACGGGTTGCTGGGAATTTTAAAATATGCACATGCTTGAAGTCTCGTCTGCGAGAGTTTACTGACATTTGGAGCACAGAACAACATAGAAAGTAAGTAAGATCTATGTATCTGATCATGCCTTGGGTATGGATCTCCTCCAACACTGAATGGACTAAAGGATGCCATAATTCCACCCCACCTTGCACGAATAAGGCACTTTGTTAGTACGTTTCACTAACCCCGGACGAGAATCTAGTCGAGGACCTCTAGATGTTGCATGCTAATCACTAGACCATCGAACCGTTCTTTACATAAAACAAATGAGTTCGATAAAGACATCAACATAGCGCATTGGTGGCTTATATTAGTGGTGTTTATATTAGTTCATATCAAACACCTATTTCACATATGATTTGCAGTATTACATAAAGTCTTATTACATATGTATGTGAATAGTTAACTACTTTTTGCATTGTGTGATAGTCTTTTGTAATTCATATATTTGAATGACTGTACATATATTGCATGATGTTGATGTTAAAATACTAAGATGAGACTGATATAAAGATAATAAAGCATTACTATATGTTCACACAATGTCTAGTTATACCAATTTGATTTCTTTTACAGCATTTTCACACCCCATTTGACAATCGTCTTTAGTCCATTTATTCAGTTCCAGGAGTTCAATCATGCGCTGTAAGCTATTGGTCATTGTTTCTTTATCGTTACTACTCGACTGATGCATTGGATCGTCCGTCAGCTGTAGTCATAATACAATATAAGCAAATAATATATCTGTTATAATAATGGTTTGTTTGATAAATTGTAACATGTTTATGTGTATCGGTTGGGTATTATATACTGCTAGTAATATATAAAATCTCGTCCTTTGAAAGTGTTAAGTAGAAAAGTCTATCAGTAAAACAATACAAATTGTCAGATATGTAACTGTACCGATATAGAAGATGCATTTCAATTTGTTTTAATGTGCTCTGGTAAAACGATATGTAAAATACATTTATCAAAAATACTATATTAAAAGGTCAAGTATGGTTATTTCTTTACCATTACTACAATCTTCGAACTAAACTAAACTTGCTAAATATATATAGGAAGCTTTAAAAATTAGACGCTCTAAACGCTGGCGACGAATAATACAATTATCGTCATCCTAGCTCGTGTATAATGGCTTATATTTAGCATCGATGCCTGAATGATATGAACTGATAATATCTATAATAACAACACTCAGCCTACCTTGTCCAGTAATTGGTGGTTAATTGGCTCAAACAGTTTACAAGAATTAAGGATTGTGAAGATTGTTACTGCATCTATGTCACTTGGTCCGCTGGACTGCTTGTGGCTAGGTGGCATGAACAACCTAGCAATTGCCCAGCTGTTGGAAACGTCGACAAAATCCTCAAGATTACAGTTCGACCAGCACATTTCTCTTTCTGAATTGTCCAATAACATCAATTCTGAAAATACCTCTTTATAAAATGAACAGTTAGTTTTAATTGTCGGATCTTTATCTTTTTTATTTGAATTGATTTCGTAAAAGCATCTCCCATACATGTAGTAGCCATGTTTGTCTGAAATATGGCTCTGATTACACTTTCCAAGTAATGTCTGATGAAATCTTTTAAATGTAGATTTGATATAACTTTCAAGAGCTGTTTTTGTCTCGTCCAAAGCCGCAGTGTACTTTAACTTATTTTGGTACTCATTTTCTTGAATTCTTGACGCCATCGTCGGTCGTATGGGTGGTAATCATCTAAAAATGATGAATATGAGACAATTGGTTTTATTTTAAATGACATGACAGTATGACAATTATTGCTAATTTCAGCAATTTATTGTTATTTGGAGTTTTCGAAATTTTAAACACGTATTGAATGTAAGAATTCAAACAAAATGTGTGCAGTTTATGGTCAACTTATGATTTAAAATTGTTAGACCACACGACATGAACTTATGCTCTTCCGCTAAACCACGCACTCTCACGTTTATCTAAAACTATTTTTGAATTCATTAGATTATTATATATAGTGGGATTTCTGGACAACGAGTTGTTAAAGTGAAATTGAATGCTATTGGTTGCTTTAATACCATGTGCAAGTAATTGGCCAATTTTATATTCTAAAGTTTTTGACCGAGCACAGGTTGAACCCATGACATCAGTAATATATGGTTAATCATGTAAATTGTAACATTACACAATTATAAATACCGAATGGGGCTCAATTCCATTTTCAACTCATAGCATGTTACATTTGGCCAGCTTTAAGATGAAGACGGCATATACATACGCATATTGCGCGAAAATGTTAAGATACCGAAGTGCAATAACTATACATACAACCTAGAATCATAGCCATCGATTGACTAAATATTGTAACATAATAAGCTCCTGACCATGCTAACAACAGTACATAAGACTTACTTGTGAACACTGCCACATTACGTCTGTTTTATAAACAAACAATCATTGTATTAAACGAGCATGCCATTAATAAGACTATTTTTACAGGGAACAACAATGTCTATATACATAATCATCCATATTTACTATAAATGAACTCACATTATGCCCATACATGAAATTTCAACTTAAATCCGAATGATTTGTCAAGACATCTGGCGCTAGGTGAGGTTAGCAATAATACCTATTCAGTTATTATATCTGTACGATTTGATACTATGTGTAAGTTAAATAGTGTTTTAAATATAAAGAGTTATAAGTAACATAACATAAGTATAATCAGTCTAAACAAGTTTAATTATATTATCTAAATTAAAGGATAGAGGAGAGTATCCTTGAATGACCTTCCAAAATATTTACTGCCAGATTTCTGCTGTCAACAATAATTATTGGATCTCTGTTTTCAGACTAATACAAAGCTTTCCAAGGTATTAACACCATTTATGATGGGAAATCTTCATTAAGTATAATTATATTGATATCTTACCTTCACATTATGCTGTATATTCAGAAATAGGAAAATCGTATTTGAATTTCTTTCCTCGAAAGTTGCCAGAGTAGGAAGATTTGAAAATCTGTCCAGCTCATTTCTGGCATCTTTATTTCTACTTTGTTTTGATTTTAATATTAACTTGCACGATTTGCACCTGAATTGTGACACTGTGAAATTTTTTTCATGCTTACTTATGATATGGATATTGTGTTTTTATTGTGTTAAATGAAATTTCCGTGTATCAAATCTGGCAACATGGTGTACATTTGCCAGATCGCTCCGATTCTGGAAACCTGTGGATATGAAATGCATACATTTGATTGGCTTAGAACTGCGAGAATCCAGACGATTTGCCTATATAAAAGCTAAGAAACTTTAGATTTCAGTTCACTCTAAGTTTCAGACATTTAGAAAACAAGTTCCACCACTTCCGGTATTTTTAATCTTTGTAGAATGCATATTATTCATTAAGTGTATATCAGGTAACTGTTTATATAAATTAAATAAATCAGCAATGCCATCCAATATATATATACATAATAAGTAACAATAGGGTAGAACCAAAATAGTTGAGCTCTGTTGCTCAAAGCACCGTTAGCTAAAAGTTAATATGAATTTTTGAAAAGAGGTATTGTGAAATAACAGTTTACTAATAACACTCATAACAAAATGTCATTCTATTTTTATAACTTTATAACCCATTGTACTTGATAAGAAAACTTTAGTATTTTAAAGATATCAAACATACAACACTTAACATAACGGCATGGTGTTAAGCTAACAAAACTTTGAGCAGCTCAACCTCGCTCTTCCCCATTGTAACATCGTATGATGAGACAGTGGAAATAACAGTTTCATCACCAGGCTAGAATCATACCAATAGGACAGCGTGCCAATTAATACATCTTATATTGTAGTGTGTGGTGTCGATATTCTGGAAAATGTATTGATCATTAAAAATCATCGCATAACATGTAGACACCAATGTCGATACTGTAACTTCTTTTTGGCTATGCGGAGGGGAAATAAAGAAAAATGTTATAGTAATGAGTATTTACTTGAAAAATAAAAGTCGTAGTGGTTCTATTTATAACTCTTATTCCAGGACAAAAACTACATAATTTATATAATTTACGCATTATGTGAAGCTTTAAATAAGGGTATGGGACGGAATACAATCTTAATATTTCTTTCATGAGGTGCATTGCTGGATAGCAAGACGATTTTGCCAGTTTGGGGAACTATAGCTCCATGAGTTGCACATTTAAGTATTAACATATAGATTAGGTATGTGGTTATTTACTACCTGTACACGTGGTGTACATATGCTTTTTATCTCTATGCGTCGGTATACCGGGTAGAGATAGCGTGTATGTATTACCTGACCTGATATGTAAATATATACTTAAACGTGTTTATATATATTTGTATCTACGGGTGTGTTTTATATAGGACACGAATTTGACATCGGTGCGGCTAAATAGTTTATAAAACGTTATTTGATTTCGAAACTAAATAAACAATGACACAAGCTACCATCGTCTAATAATTACAAAAATAAGAAATCATTGGTGTGGCATACAAAATAAATGGAAATGTTTGGGAATTTAGCTAAAATGTTAAAAGTTTGAAATTATTGGTGCGGCACAGTTGCACCTGTTTCTACGCCCATGAGCTATCAGAAATTTGCCATATATATGTTGTTTTGTAGTATGACTGTTATGTTCTTATAACTAAGTTGATTAAGGTGATCTGCACATTTTATGGTATCTGTGCGGAGAATTGAATCGAATTTCTTTACCAGAAAACAATAAGTATTATCAGTAATAAGACCTGTAATAAGAAAATGTGTAATAAATGTTTCTATGACTTGATTTATGTAATTGATAAACGTAATGATACTGGGCAAATGTTCCAAGACACAAAATAAAAAGAAACACGCTTTGGATTTGCGCCGATTTAACAAAAATAAATTATAAAAAACATTACATATTACCTGGAGTGTTAAGTTAGTCCGCCATTGTGTACCAGTTTAATCCCGTTATCATATCCAATCACAATACTATTATCTTTCTAAATATCGCACTTGACTTTGTTCCCACTCTAATATGTGTACGACTGGATATTCTTTTATATTTGGATTACAATAAGTTTTTCTACTTATTATATGTTAAAATATCCCTTAAATAAACAGATTTTTTCCCAAACATTTTTTATTTGAGATGGCTTACTGATGCAGGATTGTCTTTATATTAACCTGATTTATCCATTCTTCCTATCGATGTCATCCGTATAACTCAGCTTTTGTACGTAAACTGCCGAGCTCGTTTCGACTACTCCATATAAGTTCATCAAATCAAATCATCAACGTTTTGATACTTCAACGTCAAACCAATGAGTAGCATCTTTTAAACCCGTGTTTTTACTCATTCTTTATAAATATGTATGGTGGCATAGTTCTGTCAGCCTGGTAGTCAAATAGCCACTTCATTATGTCGACATCAGGCACGTATTACGCTGACATACTCTCCTTGGATAAGTCACTTATTCAAATAGTTATGGTAACATCAGTAAGTGATTAACTGGCAGGAAAAGTCAGTTAGTGCCCCGTCCTGCTACCAACTTATAAGTTACTGATGTCGACATATCAACAGAAGACTAAGGCATTTGATAATTTTGGTACTAATCTTAGTGGATAATATAACCAGGCATAGTGTTAATATCCAGACAGCGGTCCAGTGGAG